>PVLA01004125.1:80501-187103 GCA_004027455.1 Hydrochoerus hydrochaeris | reverse complement strand
TCTATTATACCTATAGAGATTTATATACATTTAGGGAAAATGGAAATTGATCTGTTACCAAGTGTCTATATGTTGGGAGAATTATATATTTTGCCATTGCTTATTGTTATTTGTATCTATTTTAACATCTTTAGAGAAAAAAATACCATAAAAAATTTGTAGTTTCATAAAAGTAATGCAGATCAGCAGAATTATAAAAATAGACTTTAAGGTGATGACATAGTAATATAAATTCTTTCTCTCTTTGTTTATTTTGTCTTTTTGAGAGAGGGTTTCACTATGCAGTTCAGGCTGACCTTGAGCTCACTTTGTAGACCAGGGCAGCCTCAAATTCACAGCAACTCACCTGCTTCAGCCTCCCTAGTGCTGGTATTACAGACATGCACCACCATGCCTGGCATATAAATTCTTTCTTTCAAAAAGTGTTCTCCAGGACAGCACACCAAGTGTGCACTGAGTGAAACTGAAATATCTTAGGAATTATCTATACCAAAACTTGGTTGCATATTATCCCCACCCCATGACCCATAAATTCAACTGGGTGGGAGCAAACCACTGGTAAGTACAAAATTTAAACTGTACCAATATTTGTGTAGGGCCAAGCACAAGGAAATAAATTTATTTTTTGCTGAAATATCAGACATACTGGATTACTACTGTTAAAGATCAGTGAAAACTAGAAGAGAGAAAGTCAAGACTAATTTCATTAGAAATGAAAGCAATACAGCATTGAAGCAATCTGAACCACATAAATGCTATAACATAATTAAGCATCCTACCAGGACAATCTCTGTGCAAGGAAGGAATGACATGGAGTAAAACACAAATTAAGCAAGACAAGTAAATTGAGGCAAAAGAAAGATAAATTAATTATAAAACATAAGTATCAGGTCCTGACCTAGATCCCTGATCTCTCAAAAGATTGTACAGTGAAGGTTAAATAAAATGAGACAATTGTAATGATTTCTTAGGTAATGATTTCAAAACCCTTTAATGAAGCTCAAGACTCTGAGGGCTAAGACAAAGACTTCTTGGATCAGTCTATTTTTAATAGTCAAACAAGGGGTGGAGAAACAGGAAAGTGCAGGTAATGAGCAGGACCTTGGAGTCACTTCAAGGACGTCTCTAAGTAATGAATCAAGTCAATTCATTAGAACTGTCTTATCATGAAGGCATGGTAGAAGTGAGACAGTAGGAGTAAAATTCCTCCAGCTACAGTCTCTATTTTGTTATTTGGGGTTGGAGCCAAGTGTCTGCAGCTGTGGCCTTATCTTGCCCTTTGAGGTGTCTCTGGCCTCATAGATTACTACAAATCTTAGCCATGATCAGTGATTCATAGAGGTTCACTTACTATGAATTAGTTCTTATTGCCAGGCAAGGGGCTGAGGCCTAGGACAGACTCACAGATAAACATAGAAAGCCCATTAGTAAAATTTAAATCCTGCTCAGAGCAGCCTTGCCTCGTAGTGATCTCCAACACATAAGGAAGGAGCTGGATGTGGTGGTACACAGCTGTAATCCCAGTACTCAGGAAGCACAGTGAATTAGAGGCCAGCCTGGACTATACAATGAGACCTTGTCCCAAAAAACGAAACCAAAAGTAAATAAATAAAAAAGAAAGAAGAAAATTAGAGGCGATGAGTCTCATAAATTGCAAATTATTTGTAAACTGATTTTTCATGAAACCAAAAGAGGAGATGGCATATTTAAAAATTATAATATGAAAAAATTCAGGATTCAGAGAAAACCATACTTACAGGAAAAATTATAGCTATCAATGCTACATTAGGCAAATATACTGGTCTAAAATCTGTATTGCTCTACTTTAAGATACAATAAAAAGTGAGAAAAGTGATGTCCGATAAGGGGAAGAAATTAAAAAAAGATGGTAAGTGTAGAAATCAATAAATTCTGGTATTCCTCTACCTATGACTGGATTGTATTCCAACAAATGCAACATAATCTGATAACATTGCTATGCTGGAAATACTCTAAATAAGGTTTTATGTATGTGCACCCATGTTTATAGGAGCACAACTTGTAATAGTTAAATCTTAGAAACAAGTCAAAAGCCCATCAATCGCTGAATGAATAAAAAAGATATGGTATATTTATACAATGGAGTATTAGTCAGCTATAAAGAACAAACTCAAGGCATTTATAGGTAAATGAATGCAACTTAAGACCATACTCATAAGTGAAATAAATCAGACTGGCATGTATAAACATTCTATTGTCTCCCTAGTGTGAAAAACTTAAAGAGTAAATAAGACCCAAAATGTACAATAGATATTATGAAAGTGAAAGGGGAAGAAACTGCTCAAAAGAAAGAACAACCAGGATGAGGGAGAGAAGAAAAGAAAGATTATACACACACACACACACACACACACAATAGATAATTATACTACTAATCTTTATTAATTCATCAAAAAGAACTGGGTATCTTGTGGCCTTTTGTTACCCACAAACAACTGGTCATCCTAGAACCCTGCTGCACCACTGTTTTGTCTTTTGCTCTTTCTCTCAGATGAGCAGTAACACCTGGCAGGAGATTGGGCTCCACAGTATGGGTCTCCACTAGTTAGCATAACTTTAATAGGTAAACCCAACGTGGCCATTACAAAAATAAAATCATAGATCAGTAATCCTATGTTATACCAATGATTATTGATATAACAATAGTCCTTTAAAAAGATTAGCAAATTAAATAAGAGTGAAAGGATAATATATCATTACCAAGTATGATTTAATTCAGAAATTAAAATTTGATAGTATATTAAAAATCCAGTAAAAGTAATTAAGCAATATATTTATTGAACACTTCTTATGAGTTCAGGCAGTGATATAACTGCTTTATATTTATCATATAATACACAGTAAGTATTAAGAAAATTGATTTGTGAGTGCAAACTAGAAATCCAAATTAACAGAATGTAACTCTAGAAACCATTATCTTAATCAATATACTATATTTTGCCTCAGTAGCTCATGGAGAAAAATAACTTTAACAGTGTCTAACATTTTGTCTTTATTGTTTAATTTTCAGTTTTATATAAACTCTGCAGATTTAGGTCTCATACCAATGTTTAAAATGGAGCATTTGGTTTGACATCATTTTCTTAGATATGTCTATGGAAGGCACATAATTTATGAGAAACTAGAAGGGTAACCGTAAATAGTCAGGAAAACGATATTCTAAGTTATGGTTTCCTGGAAAACACATGCATGCTGACACATTGTCAGGAAAATGCATTCCTGGCAAAGACATACATGCTAAATAAAAATGTAAGGGCAATAGTGAAAATAAAATTGAAATAAAAACTAATCAGAAAAGCATATCAACTTCTTCCATTTTCTCATTTCACAATTTTTGCTCTAAGTGATATATTATTTTTATTTGTATGCTAAATCTAATCACTTAGTAATGGTTTTGTGGAGTGCTAAGTATTCTGAAACTGTATCCAAGCTAGTCATGAGAGATTATTTTGGTGAATTTGGCTTGTTTTCATTTCTGACATTACTAAAAAAGTGTCTTGAAAATTTAGTATACTTGGTTTTCTTTAATTGCATAGAAGAAGCAGAAAGAAAACTGAATAATAACAATGATGTTTAATATATGTTTAAAAGAGTATAACTATTTTGCCTTAAATTTTGCCTTAAACACTCATATTAAATTGTAGTGTATATATCAATCATTATACTTTTATTTTTTTTATCAGTGATACATTCTAAATTGTATACTGCCTGTCATCTGGGTAATACTAATTCTAATGGTTTAGTAGTTTGTCATTACTACTATAACAAAATATCACAAAGTTGGTGGCTACACAAAACATAAATTTATTATCTGAAAATTCTGGAAATGAGAAATATGAAATCAGTTTACTGAACTAAAATCAAGGTATCAGTAAACCTTTTCTCGGGAGGCTCTGCAGAGAAGTCTGTTCCTTGCTGCCTGGACTTTGTGGTGGCTACCATCACTCCTTCATGTGAGACTGTGTCATGGCCATAACACTGATTGTGTTTCACGTTCTGTGGTAATTGTTATAAATATGATATTTTGTTTCACTTCATGTCATTCCAATGAGACCCCATGATCTATGGAACACATATTAGATAATTAGAAAATTAAAAAAAGTATAACAATGATGGTACTCAGGAAAGACAGAGTTGACTAAAATTCAGAAAGTTATAAAAAAAATGCCAAGGTTCAATTAAATATAAAAAACAAAAAATGTAGCTGAAGAACACAAAAGTAAGAAGAAATGACTTCAAAAATTAGTGATAAGAATATTTGAATGTTTAAATAGATGTTAGCCTAAATGTCTTTGTTTGAACAACAAAAGTTATTAGCTTAAGAAAGCTCAAACATCATCATAAAATACTGTTGTAGACTTTGTTCAAGATTTTTGTATAAAAAGCAAGTGAAAAATAGAGGAGATTGAGAAATAAGAGATTAGAGTCATATCTTGGTTTTTAATACATCATATGTTACATATAATTTCTAAAACAACCCAAATGTATCTAAAATTTAGTAAAGAATGATTTAATGCCATTTTAACCAAAAACCTAAAAGTAATGGAATTTCACAAGAAAATAACTATGAATAGAGTTTTAACATTAATGAAGTATAAATATAATATACAACATTGTTCTTGATTTTGATAGTCAAAATTGTGGTCACTGCTATAATTATCTCTGTAAAACTATATAAATACAAATAAAATTTCTATATGTAGTATAAAAACTATCTTCTTTATTTCTTACATGATTTCCCTTATAATTGGCTTCAAGCAAAATTTCTTCACTTTTATTGTCTATAAGCCACTAGTACAACAGTGTTTGTGAATAGAAACACAAGAAGTTGGAATGCAGAGTAAATGCAATTAAATACATTACTAACTTCATCTCAACTTCATGGAAAATTTAGTTTGTTTCTTAGTTACATTTGTTATCCAAGAAAGCCTAGAACCATCTACCCTAGCCCAAATGTTGAGCAAACAATCTGCTTTATTCTTCCTATCTCTTATCTCTCAATATTAGATATTCACTTTATGGCCTTATAAACATCTTATTTCTGGATTATATCTCCCAGTCCATCCTGGTTTCCAGGGCCTCTCTGATTCAAAATTATGTTGTTCAGTACTCTGTGATTTCAGTGGATTCAGACTGGATGAAAATTTGTCTGTAACTTCTGACTTGGTTATTGATACTGAGACTTAAAATGAAGTCTGACAATTGTTGTTGAAAGAATATGAGCACGGTAATAGTGTTACCTGAAAAAGCAAAGGCACAAATGTCTAGGATTTCAAAGTTGAGCTAAATATTAGTCGAGAAATTCAGCAAGTGGCCAATTCCCTGGGGCAACTACATAAAATAAATCTTAGAAAGTACATATATTTGTTATGTGATACACTATCCATATACCATTCAAATCTAATAGCATATTCCTATATTTTACTCTTCTTTGAGAATATGCTGCTATCATTTTCTCCTAAGACTAGAAGTATAAATCTAATTCTTAAAGCAAAGATTGTAATTCTTGAAGATGTTAAGGAAGGTAATTAAACCAAAGTGGTATATACACTGAAAACCACAACTGGTCGCATGGCTTTAACTATTCATATTGTTTCTTCTCTCTCTTCCCTACAAAAGTTTCCTCTTTTCAGCTAACAGATCAAACAATTTTTGCTGTTTGCCCAGTATAGTAAATCAGGTTATTCTTTCTTCTTTGTTTCAGAACCCTTTCAAAATACTTTCCATATACCCACATCAAATGATTAAAGTTGGTAGGTGAGATTAAAAAAATTTCATAGTAAAACTAAGAGTATAACAAAAATTACAGAAGAAAACAATTGTATAAGGTAATGTGACATAATTTTTAAAATATTTGCCAAGGCAATGTCTTTAGTTAACATAATCAGTAAATTTATTAAATCAATGACCACCAGCTTGTGTTACAATTTTATGTATATACTTTAAAGAGAACACATCATAACAGGAAAGGTCAACTATCAAGATCAGGCAAGCATGCAAATGTTAAGAAATATTGTTATAGAAATACCAGAATTACAGGATGATGATCATTAAACAGAAATATATTGTCAATTTATTTTAGATACAAAGTTTAACAGTGTAAATATTATTTATTTTATTTAGGTAACTTTTTTCATAGTAAAAATATAAATAAACTACAGAGAATGCTGCAAATTTTGACATGACATTAATTTTTGGTAGAAAGAAAATACCTTCATATATGGAAACCTTTAATGTTATCATCATATACTTGAATTGAGTTATTTGTTGAATTTGCTAATGTAAAAATAAAGACTATATCCTATCTAAGAAAAAGAAAATTGTAGGGAGATTTCAAAGCTGGGGATGGATCACGTATGTGGGGCTAAAGCAAGGCCAGTCCTGAAAACACAAAGAGCCCAAACACAAGTTACATAAACAAGCTGCTCCAGCTCCAAGGATTTGAAGTTTAGTACCCATAGCATTGACATCTAATGACATTTGACATCTTTCTTTTGAATATGTAAGTAAGTGTGCTACCGTGGTTGAGCAGTTCCTTTTCTCCCATCAGGAGAGTAAGGTCTCCACCTGACGCTAGCTTTTGTCTCTTCTTTATTTTCTCATCCTCTCACAGTTTAACAGTGTAAATATTAATTATTTTGTTTAGGTAACTTTTTTCATAGTAAAAAATATAAATAAACTACAGAGAATGCTGCAAATTTTGACATTGAGGTGGATTTTTTTCATCCAAAAACCACATGGACCATGATATATGGCATCTGAACAGGGGGATAGGGTATGAGATTGAAAGTGAGGGGACCCTTCTCATTTGTGTATAACTAGGAGGATAAGTGCACTGATACAGGTCAATAGTAATTACTGGACTATATCAATATTGACTTGATCAGATGCAAAGACTGGGTATTGAAACAAACCCTTATTTTTTAGGGCCAGTTATAAACAGGCTTATAAGAAACTGCTTCCCCAGAAGGAAAAAAAAGCAGGGGGGTTATTGATTTCATTAGTAGTATAATTATGGGACAAACAAATTCTAAACAATTGAAAATGTATGTGGAACTGTTTCATGTATGCTTGATTCTAGAATTTATATTTTTTCTTGGATTTGGATTAAACAGGGTCTTAATCATTTTGTTTTATTTATTTTTTCTTTTGAGACAGGGTCCCACTATGCAGTTCAGGCCGGCCTTGAGTTCATTTTGCAGTCCTGGCTTGTCTCAAATTTGCAACAATCCTCCTGCTCCATCCTTCTGAGTTCTGGGATTACAGATCTGTGCCACCATGCCCTGTTGTCTTAATAATCATAAGCTTCTTGAGACAACCACAATGCAATTGACTCAAGATACTGTTTTAAAATCAAGTTGGGGGGGGGAAACCCCAAAAAACATGGTGGAATGACTGCCATCTCATTAACTGAGACACTAATAGCTATCTCCACCTTTCCAGCTCACAGAAATTTTGCTGTCTCACAGGTTAAAACTTTCACCTCTAAGGGAGTAGAATAATCTTCTCCATCTCCTTAAAGATAATGATAAAGAAGCCATGTGGGTGGGGGAGTAGATGGTTTTCAGCATATCTTCCTGGGTATGGGTACTAAACTTCAAATCCCCAATAGTTCAAGACAAATTCATAAGTCATCAATTCACGGCCTATAAGAAAAAGAAAAAAACAAGGCTATTTGTTTCTGTTGAGGAGGAGGGGTCATTTTGCCAGAAGTTGTGGTGCTGCACCTGTGGGGACAACACAGCCACTATCCATCCCTTCAATAAAACTTTCCACTATCTATCCAAAATGTAGATCATGATGTCATTGGGCCACTTGATGGAAAATCAGAACTGATGTGGAAGGCTTTCCGGTTCCAGAAGAAAAACTTCTGGTGGAGCCTACAAAACACCTGCCAAAGAGTAGAATTGCTATGGCTCAGACGGCTTGCCTGAGATGGCATGACCCTGCTTGGCATGTCAGGCTCCTAGTGGTTAGGGGTTAATGTGGTCCTGATTTGTGGATTGCTTATTTTTGTTCACAAAATACTCTTATAAAAGACAATTTTGAGCAACCAATACAACAACAACTATTCTGTAAAATTTCTAAAAATTCAATAATTAGCGTTCACAAGCTGGTAATATACTAGCTCCAGCATATCACTGTCTCACTATGGCTTTGTAGTAAGTCTTGATATCTGGTAGTGTAAATTCTAAAACTCTGTTTTTTAAAATTGTTTATTTCAGGGATACTTGCTTCAAATTCACAATCAGTGTAACTCTATTTGGGTCTTTTTGCTTTCTTATATCAATTTTTAATTTTCAATACACTGACACTATGCAGCTTATTCAATTTTTTGAGTTTGTTTCCAGAAGAAGGAATTATAAATGAACATACTTGGGAGGAATTGGGAAAGCAGCTTAGAATGAGGCTAAGAAAAACCAAACCAGCACAATTCTATCTGGACCTCTCCAGACTTTAAAAGGTTTTTTTTTTTTTTTTTTTAGGGAGAAATTGCTGCTTTCTGCCCCTCTCATCACTTGTCACAGGCCCCCAAGCAGGAAAGGAAACCAAAGAGCTCCCTAGACTGGAGCTTGGCCCAGACAAGGACCATGGAGAAACAGTGTTGCTTATTTCAGCTGCAAGGGAGAAATGTTGTATAATACAATAAAATGTTGATAGACTTACTACTGGTTCTTCAGGATTGTTAAATCTGTATTAAAATGCTCAATTGTAAAATGTTAAAAATAAGCATGTCTTTATAGTTGAATCCTGGTTTAAAACAATGTGTCTGGTTGTCCAGTTGACAATGGTGGATTGGAATAGTTGACACATTGTGTGAACATGAAATTTGGAAGTTTGGCTGAGTGACTTGGTGGAGGAGCTGGGATTCTCATTTTGTAAACATTTTTGTACTGTGCAGGAGTGGGCAGAGAGATGGTGTGCCTGCTGCATCCATTCTGGAGGGGTAGCCTGCTTGCAATGTAGAGAAAAAAGGAAGCTTATGCTTCTCCTCCTTTGCTCTTGCTACTTTTGCTATCTTCCGTTGTCATGAACTGTTATTTCCTCAGACAGTGCTTCATAGGCTTCTGTTTCCCATGCCATTTTCTATCAACATGCTTCTGCCTTATGAAACCAATTCCATTTAACTCAGAAACAGACTAAAAATTGTTAAACTTGCTCAAAATTTAATTACAAAAACAAAAAAAAGTAAAATATTACCTAGACTTCGTTGGGCAGTATGTACTATTAAAGTTTTAAATGCTACTAATGATGGAATTATAGTAGCAGCAAGATAATTCAATAAGGTAAAAAAAAAGAAACTATGAAAGGTCCTTCAGAAAGATCTTCATTCTAGACAATGGAAGGGATGCAGATCAGTGCTAATTTGGTGTCAAGGGTAGGCTTATGCTTCTCCAGGAAATGGTAAATGGCCTATCTGTGTGCCAGTGCATGCTGTCCAGCTGTATCATGTATACAAACACAGAAAAGGAGTTGATTTTGCCTCTCAAGAAGCTGATGCTCAGTTATATTATCATAATGTCTCAGAGAACACACCACAACTGAGAAAAGGATGAAGGTAGTATCAATCTTAATTGACCCAGGATGTCCAGAAGATGTTAACCAAAAATAAAACCAAATATCTACATAGATGATAGGAGTGAATTCTAAGTTCTATAACAAAAATATATGTTAATTATAGACAAGATTTTGTCATTTTCAAATTCTTTTTACAAGAAATTTCTGCTGATTGACCTGCAACAAATCTGATTAGTCTACTTATAGTTATTAATTCTACAATTGTAAAAACTTACTGTAATTCCATTTAGCTAAAATAAATTTGAGTGCACTCTGATTTTGTAAGATATTTGTTTGCCTGTGTATCTGTTTGTGTTTTTGTCCAGTCTATTAAGCTGTTATTGGGAGTCACTGGGCTAGTGATCATTCATATGTGCAGGACCAAAAGCACAAGTACCCATACAAGAATGCCCTAAGGTCTGGAGAACCTAAGAAATGCCCAGAGGGCATGGGGTGCTGGAGGTGAATAGGTGTTCTAACCCTGAAAACATGGGTCATAAGAAGAGGGCTATTTCAGCAAAAGGGCACTATACAAGTGTAAAAATAGCCCCTGGGACCTTAAGAGAGTTCCTTCAGATACTGACAACTACGTGTTTCTTTCTATGTCTGTTTGAATCCATACAAATCTTCTGTCCATGTTTGTCCTTTTGTCCATTCTGTGAACAGCTGTTCCTTTTTTATTTGAGTTCAACAATTTTCTTTTCTTTCTTTTGCATTTTTGGATCATTTAATCAAATCTTAATTTGGGTCATAGATTTAAAACAAATGTTTCCAACTAGATATCCAGTTAATCCAAATGTTGCTAAAATTGGTTGCATAAATGTAATACATATTACTGTTTATCATAACTTGAGAGTCTTTCCTTGTTCAAAAATAATGTGTCAAATGTTGTGATTGAGTTTTCATAAGTCATCAAAAAATTGTTAAGATATTAAAGAAAAGTCCCTTGAGGGAGGTTGTTGGACAGGACTCCAATTGATGACTAAGAAAGCAGCTGCCTGGAATAATTTTAATCAGCTCTTGTTCATTGACCAGAGGCCCCAGTCATCTTCATAGCCTTATGGGAGACAATCCAACTAAAGTTATAAAAATATACTATTGCAATATGTTCACATTGGTCATCCTTAAAAGTAATAATACAGTCAGGTTTTTGATTTAAAGGTGTTCTGTTACAAAGGTTTTATATGGCCATGACAAATCATTATTACAAACATAATGGCTATATAAAACCTTTACTAATGTATTCATGCTTCTAGATGTACAGGTTTTCCAAAGTGTAATACAGGGAATTTTTATGGTGACAAAATTTTGTTTTAGGTTCAGAACTCTTTCTGTAACACAAACTTAGAGATGCATATCCCACTAAATTTAATCAAGTTAGATAAAAGCTTCTTATGTATTACATAGGGATGATTATCTAAAAAGGGTATTTTATGTCAAAATGGAAATTCAAGTGTATTACAAAATGGCATCATTATTGTCATGCTATAATCTTGTATATGGTTTTTGTTTCTCATTTTCTGTGTAAAATATGAAATAGTTTGTTAACATTTGACAGGAATTGACCTGTTAAAATATCCATGGTTGTTAAAAAATAATGGTTTCATTTTATGTTCTAAGATATTTGATATTTAGATAAGATAATAATGTTAAGCTTACTGCCTCTACTACACTGTACTGTTAATAATATTTTCTTCTGTATGTTCAACAACTGAGATTTAGAGACAAAAAAATCATAGAAACAGATGGGCTAAGGGAATAACCTATATTTTGGTCCTAGCCCTCTGATGTCAATGAAAATCCAAGACAAAAGAGAACCTCTGCTGTGACATTATATCCTAGGTGAGTCCCTGGTCTTCTAACCAAGAAGATTGTTGGACCACAGAGGGAAGTGATCAACAATATATAATATGCCTAAGGAAAGTCACCAGGAGAAATGGTCTCCTAGGCTTTCACAGAAAGCAACTTGGTCAAACAACAACTGTGGCTCATCTAGACAGTTGACACTGACAAAAGAGCTAAGAGGTGCAATGCATGGTTCCAAGGCAGTTCCTGAGTAATCTTCACTGACCTTTATAGATAACAAAAACTGATTGTGATTGATACAGGTCTCAGTTTAACTTGGACTTGGACATCTAACAAGCAAGTATAACCACAAAATGTGTAAAAACAATGCTATAGTAATATGTTAGTCATAAAAGAAACTCAAATCACTAGTATCTTCTGACAATTGTCAGCTACACTGATAACTATTGTTATGGATTAGTGGACTGCAAAGGGTTTCAACTGTGGAATACAGGGACTTAAAATCCTTGGACTGCATTTAAAATGAAAATCATTCAAGAGTCACAAGGTCTCCTGCAGTTCTTCAAATACAACTCTTCTTTCTTCAACTGACTACCCATCCTGTGCTACAATAAAACAAAATGGAGGGATATACAGGAAGCTGTTGAAGCTGAAGATTGATCACATGTGTGGGGCTAAATCAAGGCCAGTACTGAAAACACAGAGAGCCCAACACAACCTATATAAACAAGCTGTTCCAACTCCAAAAAGGCAAGGGGCCCAGGCCAGCCAGGCAAGCAAGTTGCAAGGCAGCAGGGTTGAAATTAACATCTTCCTCTTGAATGTATAAATAAATGTGCTACTGTGGTTGAGCAGTTCCTTCTCACCCACCAGAAGAGTAAGGGCTCCACCTGACCCCAACTTTTGTCTCTTCTTTATTTTCTCATCTTCTCATGGTCCTTCATCCTAAGAACCTCAAGAGTCACATGAGTCATGGCAGAGAAGCATATAAGGATCAAATAGATGCCTGTTAAGAAAAGATTCATTTCCAATATTAAATTTTTAAAAAGAGAAAATAATAATGGTGCATTATTACAAATTTCAAGATGTATAGTTATTCCATGCCATATTATTTTCCAAATCACATAAACTGAAAGAAAGATCCTGAATGCAGTTTAGGAATGGGGAGAGGCAGGGAGGTAATGGAAATCGAACTCAGAACCTTGCACTTGTGAGGCAGGTGCTTATACCACTGAGCTATATTCCCAGCCAGAATGCATGGTTTCTACAATACTAGGAAACAATATATGTAGAAAGAAATTGTTTAGCATCACTCATTTTCTAAAAACTTTAATTAAATTAGAAAAAGTCAATAGCATATTAAGACTGATTATAATTAAATAAAACTTAATTCAGTAATTCAATGCATGTCTAAAATTAGGAAATGTATCAATAAATACAACTCAAAAATTCAGTGACCTCATTATTAGATGCTAAAAATATCAATATAATTGATTGATATTTATGACAAAACATTTAGAAAAATTAGAATGAAAATACTATGATATAAGGGTCAACATGGCATTTCTTCATACATTAAATATATTTATCAGTATTGGTAACAAAATGTGCAAGAATCATAACACATTAAACATCTTTTTAATCCATGATTTACTCAGTGTACTTTTATTTATTGTATTGATAATATCAAGGCAAATATTTTTGAACATTTATGCCTAGTAAATGTTTTTTTAAAATTTTTTATTTAGAGAAAAAAATGAAACAGAAAGAGGATAGAAATGCAAAATTTCAAAACAAAATCAAAAGCAAAAATCAATATGAAATCACTAGTTGACAATTACATATTTTCCTCCTAGAAGCAGCTGTTCAAGTTGCAAAAGTAAAGCATACAAAGTAGACATTTAAACAGTGAGATTGCAATCAGCTCTGTTCATCAATCCTACATACTCAAACATACATGCAGTTATATCCTTTAGAATACTTTACTTTCCTATTTTTTAACAATAACTATAATCGATTCTTATAATTTAGAAGTTCTACACTCATATAAATCTCTACATGCATACCTGGCCTTTCTGTATTAGAGGGAAAAACAAACCAAAACAAGTAAACAATACAAATTCCTAGAGAAACACGAAATGAGAAGGACATATAAAACCACGATACTGGGTGATCTACAGTTGTCACCATGATGTCTCCTGTTATTTGCAATAAAATTGTCTGTATTATCTGGCATAGTATAATTAAACTTAGTGGTATATAGCATTATCAATAAAAACCAAACATTGGAGACATTATAGGACTCCAAAGGCAGTTAATAATCAAACCAGAATGGGTATCCTATTGAATCCGGCCATCCCCAGAATAGTTGCCCCTACTCCCAGACTTGACACCCTCAGGCATATCAGATTCGAATAAAATCAGTCAAGACAAAACAGCAATATAGCCAATCTTCTCTGCCTCATCTCTGCTATGCTATTTTTCTGTCATGGTTGTTTACTTTTCTCCTTCATTCTACTGTCTGCCCCTTTCATTGAGGCCTTTCTGCCATTGTTCCTGGAATCCTGGTGATTTCTCTCTCTCTCTCTATAATGTCCTTCAGTATTCTTTGCAGGGTTGGATTGGTGGTCACGAACTCTTGAAGTTCCTGTTTGTCATGGAAATATCTTGTCTCTCCATTAATTTTGAGAGACAGTTTTGCAGGGTACATCAATCTGGGTTGGAGGTTATTTTCTTTCAGGGTGTGGAATACTTCACTCCAAGCTCTTCTTGATTTGATGGTTTGCACTGAGAAGTCTGCTGTGATTTTGATGAGTTTTCTTTTATAAATAATCTGTTTCTTTTCTCTGACTGCTTTTAATATTGTGTTCTTGTGATGGATTTCTGGGATCCTGATTATTATATGTCTGGGTGTAGATCTCTTTTGGTTGTAGCTGGCTGGAGTTCTGTATGCCTCATATATCTGAACATCACTTCCTATGCTTGGGAAGTTTTCCTTAATTATTTCTGTGAATAGCCTTTTTTTCATTTGTATTTGTCCCTGCTTCTTTGTTCACATTTTTTATTCTTAAATTATAAATCCTCTTATCATCTTCTAGCCTTTGTATCATTACTTCCTGGTTCCTTGTTATTTTTAAGAGATCTTTTCTTTCACAATCATACATTGAAAACCAATCTTCAAGTTTTAAAAGTCTATGTTTAGTTTCTTTTAAGTAGATTTGCCAGCTTTCAATGGAGTTTTTAATTTCCTGATATTCTTTTTGGATCTGTTTCATGTATTCTAGATTTTGCTTATATTCTTTATCAAAGGCTTCTCTCCTTTCTCTGGGTTCCTCCATTATTCCATTTGTTTCTTCTTGAGGAGTACCCAGTGTTTCTTTTATTAATCTTCTTATATCTTGCTTCACTTGAGTTAGAATTTCAGATTTAAATTCGTCGATGAGGTCACAGAAGTATTTCTTTATTTCCGATGAGGCCGTGTCTGATATGGCATGTCTGCTGCCTTCAGTCTCCTGTGTACTCACCTCTCCTGGGCTTATTTTCCCTGGGTTGGCAGTTGAAGGCCTTTTGCTGTTTCTCTGTCTTGTCATGCTTCTGGTTTCCCTCAGACAGGTGAACAGTGGAAGTGTCCGGATCTTTACATACTGCCTTAAGTCCCTCTTCAGCTTACTGGCTAGGGCAGTGCTACTCTCTCCTGTCTGCTGTTGATCTGTGAGGTGCATGCAGGGGTGGCAGTGTGGGCTAGCCCTTCCCCTCCCAACCAGTGAGTGACTTCAGCATGTTAGGCTATGCCCTGTTGATGTCATAAGTTCGTGACAGCCTCGTCCCTGGCTATTTGGTCCCAATTAGGGGCATGGGCCAGCCCAAGCAGATCCCAGCAATCCACTTTGGGCCAGGAGCCACTGACTGAAGCTGCCTCAGCTGTTGATTCAAGCCTAACTTGCCCAAATCCAATATGTCATCCTGCCGGTGATCTTGCTCTGGTGAATCCAATTCCCAGGACTCACCAAAATCTGTGCAGCTCCTCTCACAGTCTCCACTCTCTGCAGTAGCACCTCCTCCTGCCAAAGGCCTCTAGCTCAGTAACCCCCACTCTCAGCAGGGCTGCAACCCTAGCTCTATCGTGAGTCAGTAGACTCCAAGATGTGCCCAGCACAACTACCAGAACGTGCCCAGCTCCAGCCCTCTGTCCATGCTTCTTCTTTTTTTATTTTTTTTTTTCCTTTTTCCTCAATTTCTTCCTGGGTTGCAAGAATTACTCTTATTTTGTCTGGTCCTCTCTATGGTGTCAGATTCCAGCATTTTAGTTGTTTTTTTCAGAGAGCCTCTCTATCATGCTACATCTCAATCGGCTATCTTGGATCTCTTGGTGGTGAATGTGTTTTAACTCTTGATGTTATTTGTTTCATTTCAATATAGTATTGAAGAACAGATATTGGACCTATTTTTTGTTTTTAATTTATTAGTTTCTAATTGACACAAAGTAATTGTACATATTTATAAGGTACAAATGATATATTGATACACATATACATTGCAAAATAATCAAATCAAGATATTTTATAGATAATAACCCTATATTTATTATTTATTTAAGGTTAGAATATTTGAAAATCCTTTCTTTCAGCTTTTTGGAAAAGTTCAATACAATACATTAACAATAGTCACTCCACTGTCAATAGAGCACCAGAATTTATTCCTCTTTATATTTCAAAATCTGTTTACCAATATCTCTCTAGACCCTGCTCGGCCTTGGTAACCAATCTTCTACTACCAACCTCCCTTGTATTTCACACAAGTGAGTACATGCAATGTATGTCTTTCTTTTTCTGACATAGAACAGGTATTTTAAAACTCTTGAAGTCATATTTATTATTTTTTTCTTTAAGCACTTGTACAATTATATATTGTTTAAAATATATTTCAATTTAGTATTTTTTCTGACATTTTAGACTTTTTTCATTCATGTTTGTTTTTTAAAATATATATCAACAATATTTTAGTGCACCAGTATTAGTAGGAATGCAGTTTAATTTCTCCCATCTGAATACTCAACTGACACAAAGCCATCTATACATTAGCAGGGCAACCACATATAACACTGGAATATCTGTGCTGAGTTATAGACTTCTGCTTCCTTGGCCTTTACAGATTCTTCATTGTATCTTACTTACTATTGGTGTATAATAATCTTGATATCTAGTAATGAAAGCAGTGGAAACATGTTCTACTTCTTCACAATTATACTAGTATTCATAGGACTTTATTTTCTCCTTTAAAGCATATAATCGGCTTTGCCATTTTCCATGTACAAAATAACTGGTTAGGGCTAGTATATAGCTCAGCGGCACAGAGCCTGCCTGGTAAGTGTTAGATTGTGAGTTCTATTTCAGTTGCCAAAAATAAAAACAAAAAACAAAAAAAACAAAAACAAATGAGCAATGGCAGATCTTTACTTATGTTTTAGATTTTTTATTTTTATTGGTATATTTTTGTGATACATAATGATTACCTTTGCATAAATTTGATAGATTTAAAAGTATTCTTTTTTCTTGTTTAAATCTGTATCAGTTAGCTTTCTTAACACTGGGCAAAATCTGTGATAGCCACAATTGAAAGGAGAGTTTTATTTTGGCAAGTGAGTTCAGCCAGTGGTTCACTGGCTCCAAGTTAGAAGTGCCATGATGTAATCTTCTGAAATAGAATTTATGATTGACACAAGTTTTAATGTTTTAGTAGAGAATTAATGATTAAAATTGGATTCTCACATTCGTAGGCAAACTGAGACATATATTTTGTCTAATAGACCAAAGCAATGATTTGGGGCATGCAAATAGCTCTGTGAGTTTGAGTTCAAGCAAGTTGTGAAGGCACAGGTAAGATATGTGAGCCTGTAGCCCAGAGCCCAAGGCTCATAGGTCCTGCTTCCTTTGCTGATTTCTCTCAGCTGTCTATATAAACTCATGGTTCTGCATGATTTCCTGATAATGTATGAAAGAGAAGAAGAAACAGTTCAGACCTACACTGAGGTGGACCAGAAGGATAGCTGTAAAACAAAATCCTATAGTTGGATAGAACATCAAATAGTATACTTTTTAAAAAATTTTTTGTGGAAAGCAAAATAGTGAAGTACAGATATACTCTAACTCATATAGAGCGATGAAACATGTCAGATAAGTGCAAGAAATTGAGTTGAAAAAACAGAAGAGATGCAGCTGCAACTCTGCAAGAGCACAAAATTTACAGGTATTTGTCTTATGTAAGTATATAAGTGGTCATTACAGATACTTTTTGGTATATGAGGATCTTAATAATCAAGGATGTATAGTGACCCTAGCAACCATGCATATGCTTAATATATTTAAGAATAAAGTTGCCATAACAACAGAAATTGAGAAGGTACATGAGCTCAAAATCATTTACCTGCAAACACTAGCGCTTGCTTCCTTAGAACCATTGCTTATTATCCAAGTCTATTAACAGCAGAAACTAGCAATCATATTCAATATGGCATCACTGTGGTACAACCTAGTGGTAGATCAGTTACTTAGGATCACAAGAATTCTCAGGTAATGAACAGCTATATGATGTGTTTACTCTCCTTGATCTCTGTCCTGCTACCCAAATCAGGACTTCTAGAAGATTTTATTCATGCTTTTGTACTTTACACATTGTCTGTTGTATATTGATTGTACAGTATTGGTTCTGACTATATATTCTGATTTGGATCTAAAATGTCCCAAGAACTTATGTATTGACAGTTTTAAAGTGTTCAGAGATGGGGATTTTAAGAAGCGATTTGATCATGAGGACTCTAAACTCATCAATGAATTAATTCATTAATGGACTATAGGAACACAGTAGAATCTATAGGTGCAGTTAGAGGAATTAGGTCCAAGAAGGAGTATATATTGTCTGTGATGTCCTCATTTCTCTCTCTCTCTCTTTCTCTCTCTCTCTCTCTCTCTCTGTCTCTCTCTCCCTCTCCATTTCTCTCTCTTTCTGGCTTCCATTCACTATGGAGTGAGCTACTTTGTTCCAAATGTGTTTCCTGCCTTGATGTTTTGCTTCACCATGGGCCCAGAAGCAACAGAGTCAAGTGAACACAGACCAAAACTCCTGAAACTGAGAAAAAATAAATCTTTCCTGAATTTAAATTGTTTATCTTCAGGCATTTTGACACAGTTAAGGAAATCTGGTTAACACATTGCAGAATGCATTTTAAAGTGAATGAATTGCAGCAATATAATTTTATGAGTTTCATGTTCTCTAACTGATCTAAAAGAACCAGTGAATGGTTGTATTTTAACATATACTGTCAGAACTTTAGAGTGGTAGAAAAATTATACTTATATTTTAGATTTACAGAAATGCCTGAGAGATGGTGCAGAGGTCCATTATTTTCCTCATTTAGTTTCAGTTGACATATCAGTGAGTTAATGTTATCTGGTTACTGTGTTGTATTTGTCCAAACTAAGCAATACATGTTGATGCATTACTCTTAACTAAACTCTGGGCCCTATTTGGTAATGTTCCAATTATTTTCCAGTATCCAATACAATCTTCTCTCATCTGGGACAGTTTCTTAGTTTGTCTTCACTCTCATGACATTGATTCTCACAGGTGCACTGACCCAATTATGTTGTAGCATTTCAGTCAATTTGGCTTAATCTGATAATATTTTCATGGTTAAACTGGAGATACAGATTTTGTAAAACCTTTACGGAAATGATGTACCAGTGTCATTTACATCAGTAGATGCATGACAACCACTGGACATGACTGATGATATTAATCCTAACCATTTGGTTAAGATAGCATCTGCCAGAATCCCCACTGGGAAGCTTCTATTTTTTTCCTTTGTATTCTAGCCTACCATAATGTGGGTGAGGGAGGTAAGGTGCATTTCCTAGACAAAAGAATACTTGTATACAGAATTCTTCTGAAAAAAGTTCCATGTGTTCTATTTATTTATGTATTCATTCAATCATTTATTTATAACTGTATGGAAACATACATATTTGTTTTATATTTTGTGTTGTAATCCAGTACTGCATTTTTTATCGTGTTGTTCAAATTATTGCTGTTCCTGCCATTGGGAACTGTTTCATGTTGGCTCCTGAGTCCTTTTGACAAGCCCTTGCTTTTTTGATTTTTGAGCAGTTCATTTTTTTTCTTATATTACAAGCTTCTCTGAGCTCATCTTGTGTTCTTTGCTGACCCAGATTTAGAATGAGCCATGAAATGGCCTTTTAAAGCTCAATTTCCTTGAGAGTCTGGGTTAACAAACATCACCGAGGATGTATGAAGGAATTTTGAATATCTTTTTGGGGAGAGTGTTATTTTATTTTTGGTTATGCACTATTTCCTATTCTGACCACAGCTGGACCACTCAAAGATGAAGTAATGGCTATGCACATATATAACTACTTCACACATGTCAGATAGTAATACGACATTATTGGGAAATCTGATTTCATTATTATCTGTATTTGAAAGGAATTTTTAGATGGTATGGGAAATATTTTAAACTGTGATAAATGTGAGATGTGTCAAACTAAACTGTGTTTTCCAGACATCACTTTGGTTGCATAATTCCATGTTAGTACCAGTCACGAAACTGATGTGAAATGTGTAACTAAAAGATAGCTTTTTAAATGCTTGTCATGCTGATGTTGTGTGCTGTGTGCTGCTGAAGTTCAAGCACATCGCCACTGATCTATTGGCTCACGTGGCTGCCATGGACAACGGCTCATTGCAAATCCTCTGATTCCTCTCTGCGCAATCCGGAGGCTTTCCGAGGGTTTGGCCATGCATAAATCCCCAGGGCGGCAGTAGCTGGCTTGTCAGCCCCCATGTCCTGCTGTACCTTTCTCTTTGCTTTCTTTGGATGATGATTTCAATGGAAGTTTATCTTATAGAAGAAATCTTCTCCCGAAGGTTATCTGTAACATAGTGACTGAGGCACAGAGGCGGTCACATACTGATGCAGGTCCAGCTGCTCCTAGTAAGTTTCAGCTACCTTTGTTTCCTCCAACCCACTTTACCTTTGCCGTCCCTTCATCACCGTTTCCTCTTCTGACCATGTCTGGACCACTCAAAGAGGAAGCAATGGCTATCCTGATACATAACTACCTCACACATTTTTCTAAGGTCGACTCTCACTAACAGATGCTTTAACTTTATGTTACTCCTGACTCTCTTTCTGTAAACATATCTGCACAGACAAATTCTAAATAAGGAATATATGGTCAGCTAGCTCTCTATGTACTTTAAGCAGTATTATATATAAGCCGTCCCTACCTCCCACTTACTGCTGCATGAAAGCCTTGAACCAGAATAATAACTGAAAAAAAAAAAGAAATTAAATCTAGGCTTTCTGGTAGAAAATTTGTTCCTTAGCCATTGTGTTAAAATCAACATATATTCTGTTATCACATAAGTTACTCATGTATTAAATAAATTAAGAAAATGTTCTAATTTATTTTCTGCAGTCCATAATATATGCATTAAAATTGAAAGGAATAATCATTATTTACCATTATGTACTCTAGCTCAATTTTACAGATAATAAAAGTCATACTTACAGATATTAATAATTACTCTTCACATTATGAAAATATTTCTGGATCAGGTTGGTGGTACACAGCTGTAATCCCAGCACCTTCAGGAGACAGTCAAGAGGACAACTGTGAATTAGAGGCCAGTCTGGGCTACAGAATGAGTTCAAGGCCAACCTGGAATACATAGTGACAACCTGTCTCAAAAAAACAAAAATAAAATAAAATAAAAATATAAAAATATTTCTGCAGATGCTTGCAGATCTTAGTATCAAGTTAAAACAGACTAAACTGAGAGGACAAAAGCAATAGCTTTTGTAATGTTTTACTCCTTGATAGTGTTTACTTAGACTTATGAAAGTAAGCTAAACATGTCACATTTTCCCAGCAATGGCCCATTTTATGCATTATTTTAATTCATTTCCTCCTTTGAGATTAAATATATATATATATATATATATATATATATATATATATATATATAATACCTAAGTGCATATGTGCAGTAACCTAAGATACGCAGTCATAAAAGTAGGAGTCTCTTATGTAAGAGGACTCTTAGGCATTTCTTATGTAAGTGGTGACATTGACCAAATAGTTCTTTAGCCACTGTGTCATGATAAACAGTGTAGTCACCAATCACCTCTTGTAAAAGTCAGAGGGATTGAAAACTGTCTATGCAGCAGATGACATTTACATTACTTTGGGATCTTCTTGTCCAAATATATTAATTAGAGATGGTTTTTGATGTTACTAATTTTGCAATGTAGAGCATAGAAAAATAATAAACTCCATTTTAGCTGTAGGTATCTGTAACATTCATAACCATAGACTATGCAATTATTCAATGTGAATATAAATATTTGTAATAAGAAAATAGAGTTGAAAGGTGTCTAAAATGTAAACCATTATCATTCAGTTTGTTCAGAATGATGAAAACTAAAAAAGATGTTATTTACATTTAAAAATTAGAGATATTACTTTTATCAACTATACTCAAATGTATGGATCAATTAGAAATTGATTTCAATTTTAGAAAGAATCTTGTAAAATTATTAGCTCCTTTGAGAGGATCCAGATGACCTTCAAGCCACTTTCTTTCAATCTGATTCTACTCTTATCTTGTTCTGGGAATTTGATACATTTTATGAAAGCCTTGATCTGAAAAATAATCTAGTTTTGACATAGAATAGCTTCAGAGTAACTGATAAAGACATAAAAATAGTTTCTAAACAGTTGTCAAGCACATTGTAATAAGATTTCCCCCCAAGTTAATAAACTCAGTAGGAAAACATGTATGAAATATCTAGTATTTGTAAAAATTAATTAAAAATACAGTCATATGAACTTCTGTGATATTTTTCATAATACTTATGTCAAAATATTTCAGTCTCCCAATTAAGATATCTGTAATGTGTTATTTATTTAAAACTTGCACAAATGGGAAAAGGGAATACTGTATATAACTAATATCCATGGCATTTACTTTGTAGCTGTTTTGTTTTGTTTTGGAGCCAGGATCTTTCAATATAGTTCAGGCTGGCCTTCACTCTGTATCTGAGGTTGGCCTTGAACCCTCTGTGATCCCTAGTGCTGGGATTACACGTGTGCACCATAAATCCAGACAACTTTGTAAGCTTTTAAAAGGCAATTTAAAAGCATATTGATATATAACAGTTTTGAGTGTATGAAAAATGATAATTCTAAGAATATCACAAAATGTAAATCAAAATGAGAAACCTAAAAGGCTCTTCAATACTTTGCATTTGATAATAGTCATTTTCAGTCAAATATGGATATGTTTATTAATGACGTATTTGTTGGTTTTGTGGCATTTTATTACTGAAGTAATTATTTGAAAGAAAATATTCACACAAAGGTTCCATTGTAAAAGTTTAAAAAAAGGACACACATGAGCATGGAGACTTTGATGAATTGTTGCAGTGCCAAATATCATCAGTTTAATAATAAAATAATTTTAGTTTTAAGAATATAGGCATGATATTTAGAACTAGCCACATTTGTTTCATATGAAATAAAAACATTCAGAGAGTAATCTATTTCTGAATTTCTAATTAGAAGTGAATATGTAAATTTCATTTCATTTTGTTATAATAGCTTATTATAATCACTATGTTGTTGGTAACATAATTGAATAATGTTTAAAATATATTTTTTCCTTATACATACTTTAGAGGATTCATGATTTGATGAAAGTTTAAATATTGAATAACACTTCATAGTTTTTATTTGATGGGCTCTTACTTCCAATAGACAGGAAGTAAATGTATCTATTGTTAAATTTCAGCATCACAGCCAGGCGTGGTGGCTCAAGCCTGTAATCCCAGCATTCAGGAGGCTGAGGCAGGAAGATTTCTGTGAGTTCAAGGCCACCCTGGCCTACAAAGTGAGTTCAAGGCCAACCTGAGCTGCATATTGAAACCCTCTCTCAAAAACAATACAAAGAACATAAAAATTCAGCATCAGACCGTAAATGCTAACTTAATAAAAGGAAAACAAAACAAAAAACAAAAAACTGGCTTTGAGACTTACTTATTTAAAATATAAAATATTAAGTCTCTTATAGAAATATAGTGGTAATAAACATTCATTAAATAAGATATAAATATGGCATATGCAATTCTTGAAAACTTTTCAATCATATACACTTGTGTTAAAAGTCTACACATGTAGAAACAGCTGTAGCTGAAGCAGAAAGCAGTCTTTAAAAGAGTATCTTTATGTTTCATTTTAAATATTCTATCAGGAAAGGTAAAATAACTAAAACTAATATTATACAAATTCAACTGTATCTCAAAATATACATGAGTAGTTAAGTAACATATGATCAACATTTTAAAAATTTCTGAAAAAAACTGTTAGTGAAAGACTTTCTTAAGGTGCATAGAAAGATATAAAGAGTACATAATTGATGAAATACTTTAGTAATAAAATCCTAACACATCTTTATTTATATTTATTTCCTACATAGATTCTTTGTGAAAATATGCCAGGATACCAATGAAGAAAATGAGAAGCTGTATATTAGTGTTAGACACATCTGAGTTCTGCTGTTTTTCATTACTAACTTACAGTGAACAAATGTTTTAATTTCTCTCTTCTTTATTATTTATTTTTTAAATAAATAAAATTTGTTATTGTAGTGAACTTTGTAGATACAATTTTATCCTCATTTTATTATTAACATTCTTTTAAATTACCATAACACATTTTCTAATGATATATTGGTAAATACAATTAGCATATATAGATAAATATTATGTAAGATGTGTATCAACATATCATATGATTTGAAAATTAACATGGTGATTAACATTGTGAATAATTCCTATATACTGCATATTTTATGTCAATAAAACATAATCAATTGTTCAAATGTTACTATGAAATAAAGCATACACTGTATGTTACACACATTATGACTACTAATTTAAGTAGATTTCTCAATTATGAAATCATTACTTTTATGTCAATAATTTCATAAACTGTATTATATTACTTTAGGTATAATTATTGTTCATGAATTATTTTTCCTTGTGAATACATCTATTAATGAGATGAATAAAGTTATATTTTTGTTCCACAATTCATGTATCCATGACAAATTTTCACAATGCTGGAGTGAGATTTTGTTAAATTTATAGTCTCATAATTCAGATTTACAGTGTAAATTCAATATTTACATTAAAATATTGTTCAAACAAGTTTTTGGATGTAAATGAAAGATATTTCATTATGGAAGTATCACATAAATTTTTAAGTTCTAGTCATAATCTTTGCCAACCTCATGTTAGTCAAGGAATATCATTTTTATATTTTTAAATGATATACAATGTACAGATTGTAAAAATTCATTAACTTTAATGTGCAATTCTGTGTTGTGAAAAATACTTATTTTCATGTATCCACCATACACGACATATAGCAATTGCATATTTCAGGTGCTTATTTCTACTGCATAGTAATTCCACTTAATGTTATACCTTAATGGTTTATCCATAAACTCTTAAAAGGAGATTTGAGTTGTTTTAGTTTTATGTAAATTACTATTAAATCTGTAGAAAATTCTCAAATATGCTTTTGAGTGATTATAAAATCTCATCTTTATTGGTCAGCATTCAGAAGACAAGTTTTTGGTTGTATGTCAAGTGAAGATTAACTTGCAATAACTGTCAACTTATTGGTGAATATGTAATTTTTCCCATTTCTACTCACAAAGTATGATAATACTAGTCACTCTATGTTCATGATGGAATTTTGCAAATTTGTTGAATATCCTTTCATCTTGTATGAACTTATTTCTAGATTCTTAATTTTTGTTCCACTGACATATGTCTCCTTTTGCCAATGGGAAATGGTATATCTAAAATTGCTTTATGTTATGTCTAGAAATTGTATAGTGTGAAGGGTACAGCTTTGCTATTTTTAAATATATTTTGATTATTACACTTTCTTTTGAAGGAATATTATGACTTCTATGTAGGAAAAGATTCCATCCCGACTTTTATTCTGATTAGGATGTATCACAGTTCATATTGCAGAGATTGGTATCTTGACACAATTTAGACTTCAATCCATAAATATACACTATATCTCAAGAACTCCTTTGGTTTTGCTCATCACTGTGTTGTAGTTATCAGTAGACAGACCTGCTCATATTTAGTTCATATTTGTAACTAAATATTTCATTGCTTTTGTATTTTGGAAAATTTCATTTAGTAACATTTATTTCTAATTATTCATGGTTGGTGTTTAAAAATATGATTGATTTTTTTCACATTGATCTTCAAGGTAGTAATTTTTCAACATCCTTAATTCACATATTCATTTGATTACCTTTTTTTGTAGCTCATGTTATTTTGCTTTTCCATTCTTTTATGTATATCTTTTATTTATTTTCAAGACTAATTGTACTGGCTAGATCTTCTAGTAGAGCATTGAATAGAAATATTTATTTAGTGGTGAGAGTGGATAATCTTAACTTGTCACATGCTTTTGATATTCACATTAATTGTGATACTATTGCAATTTTTGTGCTTCTTGGTTTTTTTTTAAATGTTTATCACAGTCAATATATCAACTTCTATCTCTAATTTGATTAGAATATTCTATTTGTTTTAGGCATGTTTTATTTTTAATTTTTATTTTAAATTGAATAAAACCAAGCAAAATAAAACAGAATAAAGCCAATCAAAACAAACCAGTGAAAGTGACACAGGACTTAAAAACAATACGAAATCCACAATGATTACCATAATGTGCTTGTCTTCAAAATAGCTGCAGGTACCTTCACATGTAATAAAAATCAAACAAAACGGAACAGAATAGAACCAATAAAAACAAAACAACAAATTCAATAAAAGACTTCAAAACAAATTAATAGTAAACCCAAAATGGCTACCATAATATATCTTGTTATCTTTGAAATACCTACCCATGTCATTGAATATAATAAAATCAAACAAAACGAAACAAAATGGAATAAAACTCAATCCAACAAAACAATGAAAATGATACAAGACTTCAAAACAAGACAATAGGAATAAACAATGGCTATCACCTTCAGAAGGAGATGTCCCATAGATGCTACACTGCATATTATTATCCTCTGAATAGATGATCAGACTACTGACTTTAGACTTTCAAAGTCAGTGAAAAACTAAACACTACAAGCCCTATATTGTATTTTACCCACTACCTGTCATTGCAGCCTGTTTGTTCAGATCAACTGGTTGCTTATCGTGTGTGTGTGGGGGTGCAATTGGTTCTTCTTGTTTTCCAGCCCATGCATTAAGAGGCAATGGCATCTGGCTTTCTCCACTGTGGTCTGCACATTGTGTGGATTTGCAGGGAGGGCTTGCTACTTGGTGATTTCTTGTTCTGTTCCCTCACAGTCCATGAATGGCACTGACTCAAAGGAAAAGACTGGGGTCTGATTGTCTCCCCAGCAGCCCGTGCATGGTACTGATTCAAGGGAGGGCCTGTTTCTTGGTGATTTCTTGTTCTCTTCCCCCACAGTCCACAAATAAGGTCTGCTTTGTTTTTGCTGTTGTTCAAAATTTTATTGGTAGACAGTTTTTTTTTAAATTTAAAGAGAAAAAAAAACAGAAAAGGTAGAAATATTACAGAACTTCAAAAAAGATAAACAGTAAGAGATCGCTGGTTGATAAATTACCTATTGTCCTTTTAGAAATGGTTGTTCAAGTCACAAAATTAGAGCATACAAAGTAGACATTCAAGTGGTGAGACTGCAAACATATCTGTTCAACAATCCAACAAGAACTTAGAAATATGGTTATCAATCTTATACTCTTAAATATTCATGCAGTTATATCTTTTATAGCACTTCCTATTTCCTCTCTTTTTTACAATATCAATTATACATTTTTAAAAAATTTTATTTAAAGAGAAAAACAAGCAAAAGAAAAAGGGTAGCAACAATACAGAATTCTAAAAGAAAAAAGAGTAAAAACCATTAAGAAATCACTAGTTGATAAATTATATACTGTCATGTTGGATGTAGTTGTTCAAATACAAAATTAATTGATACATAGTATACATTCAAACAGTGAGACTGAAAACAGTTCTGCTCAAAGATCCGAAAAAGATTCAGAAATATGGTCATCTATTTTATGTTTTTTTTTTTTCAATCGGTACCAAGGATTGAACTCACAAGCACGTGCTTGCAAGGCAGGCACTTATGCCGCTGAGCTAGATCCCCAGCCCCTGGTCATCTATTTTATACACTCAAACATACATGCAATTATATCCCTTAAAGACCTTTCTTTTTTTTAATTTAAAGAGAAAAAAAACAGAAAAAGGTAGAAATATTACAGAATTTTTTTTTAAAAAAAGGATAAACAGTAAGATATCACCGGTTGATAAATTACATATTGTCCTTTTAGAAATAGTTGTTCAAGTCACAAAATTAGAGCACACAAAGTAGACACTCAAGCAGTGAGACTACAAAAAGATCTGTTCAATAATCCAATAAGAAATTAGAAGTGTGGTTATCAATCCTATACACTTAAAATACTCATGTATTTATATTTTTCATAGCACTTCCTATTTCCTCTCTTTTTTGCAATAGTAATTATTCATTTTTAAAAATTTTTATTTAAAGAGAAACAAAAGTAAAAGAAAAGGGTAGCAAAAATACAGAATTCTAAAAGAAAAAAGACAAAAAATTAAGAAATCACTAGATGATAAATTACATATCTTCATCTTGGATGTAGTTGTTCATAGTAGACATTCAAACAGTGATACTGCAAACAGTTCTCAAAGATCCAACAAAGATTCAACAATATGGTCATCTATTTTACACACTCAAATGTACATTCAGTTATATGCCTTAGAGCCCTTTATTTTCCTCTCTTTTTTACAATAGCAATTGCACATTTTGGGTTTTATTACTCTTATAGTTCTTATCACTTTTTACATTAGAGACACAATGTGATATTTATAATGTGATTCTTATTTATTTCACTAATGAGGATAGTCTCAAGTTGTCTCCATTTACCTATGAAGGCCCCAATATCATCCTTTTTTATAGCTGAGTAATATTCCATTGCATAAAAATACCACATCTTTTTCATCCACTCTGCAGTTGAAGGGCATCTTGGTTGTTTCCAAGAATTAACTATCACAAATTGTGCTTCTATGAACATGGGTGCACATATATCACTGTGATATGAACTTGTCAGTTCTTCTGGGAAAATACCCAGGAGGGGAATAGCTGAATTGAATGGGGCTTCCAATCCTAGTCTTCTGAGAATTCTCCATATGGATTTCCATAGTGGTTGCACCAGTCTACATTCCCACCAACAGTAGAGCAGTGTTTCTTTTTCCCCCGCAGCCTCGCCAACATTTGTTATCAGTTGACTTCTTGATAGCAGCTTCTTTCCGGAGTGAGGTGCAATCTCACTGTTGTTTTAATTTGCATTTCTCGAATGACCAGTGATGATGAACATTTCTGTATTTATTTGATATTTGTATATCTTCCTCTGAGAACTATGAGTTCATTTCAGATGCCCATTTTTGCAGAGGGTCTTTGAATTTGGGGAGCTTGATGTTTTTCAATTCTTTCTACGTTCTGGATATAAGTCCTATGTCTGAGGGGTTGCTGGCTAAAATTCTTTCCCACTTGGTGGGTTTCTTTTCACTCTGTTGGTGATTTCCTTTGAAGTGCAGAAACTTTTCAATAATATGAGATCCCAATCATTGATTCTTTGAAGTGTTTCCCATGCAGTTTGTGTTTGTTCATAAATTCTCTGCCTACACCTATGTCTCCAAGATGTCTACCTAACTTGTCTTCCAGTAGATTTACTGTTTCAGTTTTAATATTTAGGTCTTTAATCCACTTAGACTTTAGTTTTGTGCATGGTGATATTCATGGATCTAGTTTCAGTTTTTGGCATGTGGAGAGCCAATTTTTCCAACACCATTTATTAAAGAGACTATCCTTTTTCCAGTGGACATATTTAGCCCCTTTGTCAAATATCAGGTTGCTGAGTGTCTTTCTAGCTGTGCTTGCATTTTTTAATCTGTTCCATTGATCCTCAGGTCTATTTCTTTGCCAGTACCAAGCTGATTTTATCACTGTGGCTTTGTAGTACTGTTTCAAGTCAGGAATTGAGATGCCTCCTACCTTGCCTTTGTTGCCAGAATTGCCTTTGTTATACTAGGTTTCTTCTGTTTCCAAATGAATTTTAGGGGTATTTTCTCTAGATCTCTGAGACATGTCAATGGTATTTTGATTGGGATTGCATTAAATCTGTATAACAGTTTTGGGAGTATGGTCATTTTCACAATGTTGGTTCTTCCTAGCCAAGAGCAAGGAATATCCTTCCATTTTCTAATATCTTCTTCAATCTCCTTTTTCAGTGTTGTATAATTTTCAGCATATAGGTCTTTTACATTTTTAGTTAGGTTGATTCCTAAGTATTTTTTTAGATGTTATTGTAAAGGGTGATATTTCCATAATTTCTCTCTCAGTGAGTTTTTTGTCTACAGGAATGCTATTGATTTTTGAGTGTTGACTTTGTATCCAGCTACAATGCTGAACTTGTATATTACCTCTAGTAGTCTTTTGATGGAGTTTTTTGGGTCTTCTATATAGAGTATCATGTCATCTGCAAATAGTAATAATTTAACTTCTTCCTTTACTATCTTTATTCCTTTTATTTCTCTCTCTGCTCTGATTGCCCTGGCTAGTGTTTGCAGAACTATATTGAAAAGGAGTGGTGATAGTGAACATCCTTGTCTTTTCCCTGATTTTAAAGTGAAAGCTTTCAGTTTTTGTCCATTTAATATAATGTTGTCTGTTGGTTTGTCATAGATGGCCTTTATAAGGTTGAGGTAGACACCGTGTATTCTGAGTTTCTGAAGGGTTTTTATCATGAACATGTTTTGGAGTTTGTTGAAAGCTTTTTTCTGCGTCTACTGAGATGACTGTGTTTGTTTTTGTCTCTATTGATGTGGTGTATTACATATATTGATTTTGCAGATGTTAAATCATCCTTGCACTCCTGGAATGAACCCCACTTTGTCATGATGTATAATCTTCTTGATGATTTACTGCATTCTATTTGCCAGTATTTTATTAAGAATCTTTGCATCAATGTTCATTAGTGAGATTTGTCTATAGTTCTCATTTTTGGTTAGATTTTTCTCTGGTTTTGGTATCAGAGTAATACTTGCTTCCAGAATGTTTTAAGGAGGATTGCCTTCTTCTCAATACATTGAAGATTTTAAAGGGAATTTGCATCAAATGTTCTCTAAATTTCTTGTAGAATTCAGCTGTGATTCCAATAGGACCTGGGCTTTTCTTTTTTGGTAAGTTTTTAATTAGGTTTTCAATTTCAATAGCTGATATTGGGTAGTTCAAAACTGCTATATATTCTTGGGTGAGCTTTGGTAGTTCATATGTTTATAGAATTCTGTCCATTTCTTCTGTGTTTTCCACTCTATGTGAGTAGAGATTTTTCTCTACTGTAGTAGGTATTCATGATCTTGTGAATTTCCATGGGATCTGTAGTAATTTCCCCCTTTTTAGTTCTTATTGTGTGAATTTGGGTTTTTTTTTCTTTCTCTTGATAAGGTTAGCTAGGGGTTTGTCAATTTTATTTATTCTCTCAAAAAACCCAGCTTTTTGATTAATTCTTTGTATTGTTTTTTTTTTTAATTTCAACAGCATTGATTTCTGCCCTAATCTTTACAATTTCCTCTCTTCTATGAGCTTTGGGTTTTGCTTGCTCTTCTTTTTCTAGAAGCTTGAGATATAGCATTAGGTTGTTTATTTGTGCTCATTCTGTTTTCTTGATATAATGGTTTATTGCTATATATTTCCATCTTAAGACCAATTTCAGTGCATCCCATTGATTACAGTATGTTGTTTCTATGTTTTCTTTGAATCCTAGGTTTTGCTTTATTTCTTCTTTAATTGCATCTGTAGCCCACTGGTTGTTCAAAAGGTTGTTATTTAATTGTCATGTATTTATGTAGGTTTTGTAATTTCTTTTGCCATTAATTTCCAATGTCAGTGTGCTTTGGTCAGATATTATGCATGGGATGATTTCAATACCTTTGCATTTACTTAAGAATGTTTTATGGGATAATATATGATCTATTTTGGAGAATGTCCCATGCACAGCTGAGAAGAATGTGAATTCTGATGTGGTTGGATGGAACAGTCTGTAAATATCTACTAAGTCCAATTGCTCACAGGTATGATTCAGTTCTGTTATTTCTTTGTTGACTTTTTGTCTAGTTGATCTATCTCTTTGTGACAATGGGCTGTTATGATCTCCTGTTATAGTTGTGTTCCTGTGTATTTGGTTTTTCATGTTGATCAGTGTCTGTCTTACATAGTTGTGTTTTCCTGTATTTGGTGCATATATATTTATAACCGTTAGCTCTTCCTCTTGAATTTTTCCACTAACGAGTATGTTCTGACCTTCTTTTCTCTTTTAATCATTGTTGGTTTGAAGTTCACATTGTCTCTAATTAGAATAGTTACCCCTGCTTTTTTTCTGGGTTCCTGTTGCATGGAATACTGTTTTCCTTCCTTTGACTTTTAATCTATAAGTTTCCTTTTGGGTCAGATGTGTTTCTTGAATACAGCATATTGTGGGATCATGTTTCTTGTTCTATTCTGTCAGTCTATTTATTTTGATAGGTGAGTTGAGGCCATTTACATTTATAGATATTACTGATATGTACTGGCTTGATTTTGCCATGTTCTGTTCCAGTTGTTTACTTTCTGCTTTTCCCCTTGTTTAATTGCTTATCCTATCTGGTGGTTTCTTTCTGTTGTTGTTTTGGGGATTGTAGCCATTTTTACCTCTGTGTACTCTTTCCAGGTTGGTTTGGTGGATGTGAATTTCTGCAGTTGTTCTTTCTCATGGAAGTATCTTGTTTCTCCATTAAATTTGAATGAAAGTTTTGCTGGGTACATCAGTCTAGGTTGAAAGCCGTTTTCCTTCAGGGCTTGAAATACCTCACTCCAACCTCTTCTTGACTTGAGGGTTTGTTTTGAAAAGTCTGATGTAATTCTAATGTGCTTTCCTTGGTAGGTGAGTCATGTCTTTTCTCTAACAGCTTTTAGTAGTCTGTTTTTATGCTGTATGTCTGAGATCTTAATTATTATGTGTCTGGGTGTGGATTTATGTTGATTGTAACTGTTTGGAGTCCTATATGTCTCACTTCTCTGCATGTCAGATTCTTTCCCCATGTTTGGGAAATTTCCTTCTATTACCTACTTCTGTGAATATTTTGGCTATGTCATTTGCATTGACTCCTGCCTCTTCACTGATGCCTATTAATCTTATATATTTTCTCTTGGCATCATTTTGAAGCTGTTGGATTGTCACTTTATGCTGCTTTGTTATTTTTAAAAGTTCTATCCTTTCCTGATCACTAATTGTGATCCTGTCCTTAAAGTCCGAAATCCTATCCTCAGCTTCATTTAAATGGTTTTGCAAGCTTTGAATAGAATTTTTGTTTCTTGGATGTCTTTTTCAGTTTGTTTAATGAATTCTGCTTGTTTTCTATATTGTTCATTCAAGATTTCAATCATTTTCCCATGCTTCTGTACTTTTTTCTCCATTTCTTCTTCAGCTGCACTCAGCAACTCCTTTACTAAGGTTGTTATTTCTGTCTTTACATGGGAGAGTACTTCTAATTTGATTTCCTCTATAGCCTCATAGAGTTGTTTTTATTTCACTTGCTATCTTTTCATAGGTTCCTGGTGTGTTACTTGTGGTTTTGTCTATTTCAATATCTCCTATGCTTGCTTCTGGACTAGATGTTTGAGACTGCATTTTGCTTTTTTGTTTTCCCATTTTCACTCTGCCTGATGTTTTCTGTGTGTATCAGGGTGTCACCCACAGTCTTTGCAGACTCTTCAAGGTCTTACAGTTAGTTGGATGGGGCTTTACTCCTGGCCCTATTTACCTACTGTACACCTCTATTTTAGGGGCATACTTACCACACTGACACAGTTAATCCACTGTAGTCCAAGGCTCACCATCTGGGAGTTAAATTCCAAGTTTTTTCCATGTGCTGGGATTCCACCAGAGTTTGAGGTCAGGGCCTGAGGCTGGAATATGGGTCCTGTTCATTGCTTGGCATTAGCTGGCAGTGGCTCGGTTAGGCTCCTGCCCCTGTGTGCAGCCATGGGTGATTTCGAATGTAGTGTGTGGTCTTGCTGCTTGGGAGCAGGCTCAATGTCCCTTTCTCTGTGCTGGGATTCCATCATAGTGTGTGGTGAGAGCCCAAAGCTGGAATCTGGTAAATAGTTTTTAAGTATTTTTTTTCTTTTTTGGCATTTTCTTGTTCTTTATTTCATTTATATTCTTTAAAAATGTTTGCAACATTGGTATGTGGCTTTTTCAAAGTTTTTAAAAATTAATCTAATCTTATAAAAATTTTAATGCATTTTATTTTAATTTGTATTTAACTAAAATATGTTTCTTGTTATTCTATTTCACCTTTTTCTAATGAATTACTTAGAAGAATGTGCTAATTTCAAACTACATAAGATATTTTAACATCATTCTATTACTAATTCTGAGTTTAATTATGTACTGTTAGTGACATAATATTAATAGTAGTGGTGAATCATTATTCCTTTGTTTCTTCAAAACTTACACTACAAGTCAGTGACCAATTGGCCCACATGTCTGGAATATAACCTCTAGACTGCAGAGTATCATAAGCAGACATGGCAGAATAGTGCCGGATAGTCACATTTTTTATTTGTTTGGTAGCAGGAATCAAACTCACAACCTAGAGTTTGCTATGCAGGTGCTTCTTGTTGAGCTACATCCCTGGCACAAGTGCAAGATACTCATGTAACACACCCAATTATTTTTTGCAACATATGCCAGCAGTCTTTCCTAAGCCTTTCCTACGCGACTGCTGGATAACTTAAAAGTCAGATAGATCTGGTTTTCTGAAGGAAATATTTGGGAATGGTAATTAAACAATATTTCTCTGAGTGATAGGCATATAAAAGTTAATTAAGATAAAAAGAAATATCATTCATTATGTAACATGTGTGACAGAGAATGCCACAACAGGAGATTTTTCTGGATGTGAATTTGATAGTTTCCTATCTTTGTCCCCAAGGAGCCATTAGCTTCAAAACTTGTGGCTTTATAAGAAGTTTTCATGTTTAGGTTAAAAACTGAATGCTCAAGAGTGGTAATTAATATTTCCATATCATTCTTAGCTTCAGAGTTTTTCTATGAGCTTATTCTTCTGAAAGATTCTTTATTTTATTGTTACCACCAGTGACGGACTGCTGTTGCATGTTAGCCAGTGCTTACTGCCATTTTGGAATAGGAGGAGACAGTAGAGTATTATCTGAGGTTTTATTCAGCCTGTGGTATATTTAAGGCCTGTGTCTCTGAGTCTTGATAGTGGGCAGGTACTAGACATCTCATTCTCCAGGGCACTACCTCAGATAAGTAAATATTGAGGCAATTTCTCTTTGATGGGATTTCTCCTCATTTAATTCCTGGATACACTGATTTCTGTTAGATTACTTCTCTGATGAGTAAAAGAAAAATCATGATTTTGTGTATGTGTATGGTAGGAGAAATGTAATTTCTACCTCTCAATATTATTTTAAACAACTTATAAATGACAATTTATAATTTAATTATAATTTGTATGCTCCATGATCTTTTAAAAGTAATAAATATGTCATCTGAATTTTAAAAATCTGTATCAGTAAAATTTGATTTTAAAAATAATCCCTCATAATAAAATAAAATAAAAATCATTAATTGGGTTGTTTTCATACTTTCATTTCTTAATTTTCAGTAATATTTCAAAATATTCTTTTAGTGAAACATTGTACAATTCATGATCAGTGATAAATACAGCTTTTTTATTACGTGGGGTAGGATAATTTGAAAATGGATAGAGAATGAGCATGAACAATGTTAATCTAAAAATTCAGTTTTAAGGAATATTACAATTTGAAATTGTGTAAGCAAATTGTATTATTCAGAGATATGAAGACTTTTTAAAGAAAAGTTTTTGTGCATATATAGGGAAGTAGCCTCAACTCAAAGACTAACTGAGTTAATGTGAAAGTCAAATAGAACATCTGACACTTCAAGTATTTTTTAAATTAGCTATTTTTATTATTCATAAAATCTATACATGTATTTTATAATATCAATGGTAAGAAGTTGAAAACAATATTATAATTATGCACCATACTGATAATGTACATTGACTAAGCTACAAAGTATTATACAACTGAAAATTTTAAAATTAGTGTTAATTTATTTTCTATTTTTCTGACTATATAGAATAGGCTAATGATGCATAAATCATATTTGATATTACCTGCATGTATTTAAATCAAAGACATTCAATGTTCATTGAAGCCAGATCTATATGATAGGAGAAACACACATATAGAAGAATAACGTTTCCTATGAAAATGAAGGACTTTGCATTTACATACATGGTTTGAAGTCTTATACATTGTTTCAGGTATCAATAAAAATGATACATTCATAATCAAGTTTATTTCTAAAGTGCATACTATCTGGATCAATGATACACCACTACTATTTTATTTTAATTTGGGGGGGAGGGTACTGGGAATCATGACCTCATGCTTGCTAGGTAAACACTGTGTCACTGAGCTATATCTCCAGCCCACTGCTACTATATATATTTTTTTTGTTGTTACAGGGATCTAACTCATGACCTTACACTTGGCAGGTATATGCTTGTGTTACTGAACTATATCCCTGGCCCACACCACTATTTTAAAGCTTTCTTTTTAACCAAATACTTACATTGACACAACAGTCTTTCCATAACTACCTACATAAATTTCTAATATAAAATGTTCCAAACCATCAGTCATTTTATCTCTTTCTTATTGTATTAAAATCTAAATTTAAGACAACCCATTTCAGCTAGTCAGATCAACACACTCTTCCTAGACAACTATTCTCTTTTGTTACAGCAGATGGACCTATAGATTGCCATTTTGCACCATTTAAATTAATTTTAAATATGTTTGTTATTTTTTTACTGAGACAACCACTATAATCTTCTAAATACACTTATAGAAATGAATATATTTATTTCATGCACTATGAGAATTGAAATCCAAAAATGATAATTATATTACTGAGCCTTTGAATTCTATTACATGAAAAGAATAGAAATTACCTTTGTAAGTGTCAGTAGTTTCTGTGCCTTTATTTTCTCTATATAAAAAGTTAATTCCCCTATTTTGTTTCCTTAAAGTCCTATTTTGCGTACATTTCTATTTTAACAGCCTCCAGTTCAAATTATATTTAGATTGTAAGATATTTTTGAGTAAAATTTTCTTTTTTTCATCCTCAGGTCAGAACAAAGTAGGTAAAGGCAATAAACAGAATCATTAATTGAACAATAATTTATTTAATGAAATGATAAATTAAGGAAAAACTCACCACTTCTAACAGTATTGTACACTCACATTATTAAATATTATTCTTACTATAATGGTTCAGTATTCATGACTGTTTCTTTTTGGTGTAGTGACAGAAAAATAGATTAAAAGAAAAGTCTAAATATGAGTGTACACAAGATTTTGATAAAAATCTTAGGACAAAGGATTGCATTTTGAACAAATGGGGAATGCCTAAATGAAGAAAAATGATCATAACCTTAACTTCATTACAATCATAAAACTGAACTTGAAATGGAGCATGTACATTAATTTCAAAATTAAAATTTAGAGATGTTTAGAAGATGTCATAACTTTTCCAAAAGAAAAAATGGAAGGCCATAATTTTGTGAATGGAAGTAAGGCATAAATGATCAAGCAGAAATTAAAAAAAAAACTGTGGTAGGTAATGGAAATGTCTTAATGTCTTCAATTTAAATATGCTTGATTTTTCATAAGTTCCCATTATTGAGCTTCTACAGCCCTTGAAATTTCCTCACAGAATCTTCAGTTTTTATTCAATGTGAGCACTGCTATGGTTTAGATCTAGAGTGTCCTCCAAAACTCTCATGCACTCAGAGAAGAGGCACTTTAAAGGTGACTGGATCAGGATGATATATTTAGTGGGTTAATTTACCGAAAAGTTCAGTAGCTGAGTAATGGAATACGTTGTTAGGGAGTAGAGCTTAGTGCTAGGTCACTGGGGCATGACCTGGGAGGTTATATTTTTTTCACTTCTACCTCTTTCCTTTTTTTTTTCTAGATTCCTTTGTTTTGTTTGTCTTGCTTTATGAGACAAGGTCTCATTATGTAGTTCAGACATGTCTTGAACTCATGATGTAGCTCAGGCTCATCTCAAAGTTGCAATGATCCTCCTCCCTCAATTTCCCAGGTGCTGAGACTACAGGCATGTGTAACTATGCCTGCCTCTCACTGATACCTGAACATCATGACAAGATCAGCTTTCCTTAGCAGCTTTACATCATCCTCCTTTTGCTTGGAGATTTTTGATTATGAACTGCATTTTCTGAAAACCATGCACCAAAGTAAGCCTTATTTTCCTTTAAATTGTTGGGTGGAGTAGGTATTCTGTCCCCATGAAGAGGAAATAGACTAAGATCCTTTTAGAGAGCAGGAGCCACTGATATAACTATACTTGACTGTATGGGTAAGAATCTTTTGGAAATGTCTAGTCAAAGGAATTTGAAAAGGGTGAAGCTATCAGTTAGAGAAGACCTAAAATGCTAAAAGCTTAGTTCAATGGGAGATTCCGGTGAGAACAAAATCATTAGAACATTTACACAAATACAGACAGTAAAGACAAGGTTCAGGAGGTTTGAGCAAAGGAGTGCATTGGCTATTGGATCAGACCCTACATGTTATGTTCTGATGAAAATTTGTCTAAATATTTCTCATCTTCTGATACTTTGCATAAAACTAAGGGTGTGGAGAAATTCCAAGGCAACCCAATGTTCAAGCTATGACATAAGTACTACTGGTGGCTTTTAGCCAGATTTATAGTAAAAAATTAGAAATAATTTTAGAGCCATAATATCTAAGTTTTCAATTTCAAGAGAAAGGAAATAACTAGAAAGTTGGGGCATAAGAAGAGATAGATATTAAAATAAAAGCCAATAGTTTGCCTCAGGACAATGGTACAGACGATTTGAGAATATCTCAGAAATCAACATGGTCCCACCATTCACTGGCTTGAAGTTGTAATGGAACTAAAGTAAGGTAATTTGAAAGACTGCTTTTAAAGAGTTTTGGGGAAGCCAAATTAAGAAGGACCACATAGAAATTTATTTCATTATGTCAACCGTCTTTCAGAGGTCTCTGCAGTCATAATCCAAGAGGGTCTGGCTATTGCTGGAACTAGTAATGGATTTTGCTGTTATCCATTTGGTACTGTTTTTATTAGATGTTCAGGATGCAAGAATTGTAGGGCAGGGAGTATAACAAAAAGATTTCAGAAGGAGGCCTGAGAAGAGAGGCATTTTATGGTTTAGATATGGCTTTTACCCTAAAACTGTCATGTACACTGAGGTGGGACTCATATGTAAATTCACCCCTGAATAAGTTCATTACCTGAATGTGCTGGTAGGAAACTGGGCATGGTTACATGTGGCTCTTTGAGGGCATGATACGGGAAGGAACATCTCCCTTCCCAGTTCCTTCTCTCTCTGCTTTCTCTCTGCCTTGCATAACATGAGCAACTTTCCTCCATACCCCTCCCCCAAAGCCCTTCCTAGGATGAAGCCAACTTACTATGAACTGAATTCTCCAAAAAGCATAAACTAGAATAAAATGTTACTCTTCTCTAAGTTATGAATGTTTGGTATTTTGTTTTAATGTTGAATAAACAAGCACCTCAGTCAAGTTTCTTGGGCAACAGAAGAGTTTCTGCTATTAAAGTGACTTAAGGTAAGGCCTCTGCTTAACTTAGGCTGTGGAAAGTTATAGAAATACCAAGTTGTGACAAGATTATAAGGAATAGCTTTTAGCCAAAGATACTCACATCCAAGAAATTGTGGGGTTAAATACTAAAGTCTATAAATACTCTTAAACAAGAATCAATGAGCTTCTGGGCTGAACATATAAATGTGCAGAATATTCATGAAAGTTGAATAATTCCCAACCCTCTTTTTAATTTTTCCTATATGTGTTTTTATTTGGCTGTTCATCTGTACCCTTTATAATACCCTTTACAAAAATATTAGCAAATATCTGTAAACTGTTTCCTTGGGTTGCACAAACTCCTTTAACAAATTATCAGATCCATGGAGGTTGACTTCAGAATTAAACTGTATTATGGACAACCAGTTTGTATCTGAAGAATTGCTTGATACTGTGCATAAAATCCTCTATAAATCTGGTTTTAACCAGATTATCTTTTAAATGTGAAAGGAGTGGTAAAATTGTTTTTCCCATTTAGAGACTGATATTTCAATACTAGTGCTTTCAATGGATCATATATTTATCAAAGACATTCAGCTGACATGTAAAAGTAATGCATTTTACTATGTGTAAGTTAAACTTCCTTAAGATGGATTTATCAAAAGGTTTATTGTGATATACTTTCAATGCATGTTCTATGATTTGTATATAATTTAAGTGTGTCTTCCAAAGCTTCATATTTTGAAACTTGGTCCTTAATTTGTCAATGTTTAGTTGCAATAGAACCTGGAGGTCATTGAGAGTGCTGTCATTGAAAATGATTAAACAACTTTTTGGTGGAACTTATTTAGTACTCGAGAGAATTGTTATAAAAGAACAAGTCAGGTTTCCTCCATCTAAATTATTTTTCGTGCTCTGTGATCTATCTTATACACGTGCTTCTACAGTGCTATTTTCCATGTTGTGAAGTAACTGGAGGGCATAAGGTTCATGGCATGTATTATGACAATCATCTTCTAAAATGGTGGGATTTGTTTTAAACCTCTTTTCTTTAAACATTTATACTCAACTAGTTTGTTATAGCAATGTAACATTAACTAAAACAATGTTAGTTCTTCTTTATTTTACATTACGAAGGTACTGAGTTTATTTCACATGTATATTTTTGTTTTCCTACCATTTCCATGTCGGATCTCCATTGCTACTATGTCTTATCACAAAATTCCATACATACTTAAAACCAAGGATGGAGTTCTGTCTTTAAAAATTAAACAGGCACTTTGAACAACTCATTCTTGGCCATGGAACCTGGACAACTTTTATCAAAGGTGGTCAGGAAATTTCTCTCTTTGCATTATAAAAAGGATAGTCAGATAGTAACTGTTACAGAATGGAATGAAATGGAAAATTTTAACAGTTAATCTCTTTTCTTAAAGAAATTTCCTCCACAGCCAGAGATCTTGAATAGCCTCCTAGTCGGTCTTTGTAAGCAATTCTTCACATAATTGATGAGGTTGACTTCCACTTTGAGAAGAGAACCACCTTTTTTTTTTTTTAAATACTTGCTTGCATGTTTACTTTAATTGTCATCTACATAACTAGGTCCTTTAGATGTTTTTGTAGTCTTTTCCTGTTTTTTGAAGGATTCCTGGTCTTTGATTCCTGGTTGGTGGTCTTAAATCTTTTCCATTCTGTTTTGATTGTTGTGCATTTTTGGCAGGAGTATCTCATATTGACTAACTCACTGGAGCTTTCTCTTCACTTTCCTCTGCATCAAAATCACCACCATCATCTTCTTCATCATCATTTTCATCCTTCTCATCATCTTCATCAGCAGCTAGTTTTACATTTTTTTCTGTGAAACCATGCTTCCACTTCCTGGGGCAGAGTGTTTTCCAGACATACTTAAGAATTTAACCTCCTCTTCCTCCTCCTCATCTGACTCTGCATCTTCCTCCACAGTTACTAAGTGCTCTCCACAATATGCACAGGCCCTGAATGACACTTCAACCTTAAGACAACAGATAGTTATTTCAGAGTGCCCAACAGAAACTGTTGGCTGTATAGACATTTCAAAAGTTGCCAGTGATAGTTCTTTATATAAATTATGTGCCAAAAAATTGTAAAAGGAATATTTAATAGCAATTTGAAAAAATGTGATCATACTATCTACTATATGAAATACAGGGAAATATTAAGGGTAAGTACAACTTTCACCATTTCTAATTGATGCATAAGATAAAGTGTTTGGCATTTTATTAAAAGTTACACATATATTTACAATATATATTTACAGTCCATCAATTCACTTTTCAAAGTATCATACATACAAATACATTTACAGACTCACTAAAATGTGTTTATAAATTTTTGTATCAATTTTGTAGTATTTTTGTAATCAAAGAGATCACAAAAATATTGTAAATATTGAAATGTTGAACAATGCATTCTAAGATTTGAATATAGTTGTTCCCTCTCAATTCAATCCAAAATTTTTCCCTAAAACTCATATGTTAATCATATTATGAAAATGTGAACTTAATTTGCCTACAGTAATTAGAGTTGGGGAAGAAGAGAGAAAGGGAACAAACACATAAGTAGACTTATGTTCTAGTCACTTGCCATGTGATACCATGTGCTACCGCAGGTTTTTATTGTAAAAAGCGACTATGTTCCTTGAAGTGGAACAGTTAAGCAAATCTTTTCCCAGAGACTGTATCAAGTTTTTTGAACTTTCAGACATCAAAACTGTTATTAAAATGAGCACCTTTATTTCATAAAGTTATCCTGCTATGGGCATTGGTTAAAAGCTAAAAAAAAACTTGCTAAAAATGCCCCAAATGTAATTTTCCTGTTGAGGTTAAAGGCAAATGTTTTCCTTTCTCTTTCAACTTTCAACAATACAAGATCTATTTATTTCCATATTTTTCCACATTTCTATATGGTTTGTTGTTGATTTAATTTTCAAAATACTCCTGAAGTATAGTATTAAATTAATTCTTGTGCTCCTGAAACCAAGAAGGCTGTGGTATGCATTATGGAGCCCATATATACATTATTTTATAACCTTTCTTCAGGTTTAACTTGTAACACTATTGACTGTGTGTGCAATGCTATTGAATCAACTCTATATTAATTTAACTGTCCATAGCATATATATACAATGATATGTTACATAGGTCACTATTAAAAATATATCTATGCAGATTATATAATATAAATATAAATAATATAAATATAAATATATATAAATATGCAGATTAAAAATATACCCAAAGCCTCTCAGGAACTCACCTGGATATGTCTCTGAAGAATAGTGTTTTGTATTTTTTCATTCATAATTCAAAGTGATGTTATAGAATAAAATTACCATAAATAATGAGAATACATATATACACATATATAGAATGAAAAAAAAAAAAATATATATATATATATATATATATATATATTATACATATGTTCTTCAAAAAATATTTGAACATGGGGACCAGTGAGAGCAGGAGGCCCTGATACAGGTGCTTGTCAGCCTATGTATGTGGGAACACTGGCCTGGAAGTATGAAGCAGTAGTGAGGAGCCAGCAGCTGGAAAGTTATATGAATCAGTGCTGTGCTCCAGCACAAGATGCACAGAGCAGAAATGCATTTAGCTGCCATTCTACATCAAAGGGATCTCAGAGAACTCCAGCTTCAGCAATAGAAGATCAGTCCTAACTCTGTGTTGAGAGTCCAAGATCAGCCACATACCCAGCACAAATCCTACTGCAAACTTGTCTGAGTATGCAACACATTGATGACATCCAGCTTGTACACTACACAGCACTATGGACACCAGAGGAATTTTACTACTTTGATTTTTCTTTGTTTGTCTAATTATTATTGTTTTCTGTCTGGTTTGGGTTTTGCTTTGTTTTTGTTTTATCATTTTTTTCTTTTTGATTTTTTGGTTTTCACTTCTTTTTTGCATTATTTAGTTTTCATACTTTTTTGTTTTCTTCTACTTGTCTTCTTTCTCTATTTCCTTAACTATCTGTTGATTTCATGATACTTTTCTGTGAGTAAACATTGACTCTTTTCTTTATGGTTCACTTCAATATTTCTTCACTTTCTCTTTTATTTTTTCTAACCTGTGTCCTCAAAAATGTGGCCCTCTAGCCTTGTCTCTACTCTGAGTCATTCATCTCTGTATCTTGATCTCATCCTTCTCAAATCCTCCATCACAGGATAAGATCACTCCAATAAGGAGAAAACTAACTTTATACAAGTTCTTGGTATATGTTAGATTGTATTATATAACTAGAACTTGCTTGTATGGTTAAAGGTATCAGGTTAACAGTTACTAAATTTTGTCAGTATCTAGGCCATACTGGATTTTATTGATATTGATAACCATACTATTTTAGCCAGGAAGTCAGATGTGTTATAATCAGTTTTTCTCCCTTTTATGATAACACTGTGTGAGTTTTTGTAGTCAGAGTCATCATGATAGCCCAGGACCAAAGGACTGGGTGATGAGCTAAGTAGCAACTTCTCATCCTTAATAAATTGGGAAGCAACATATTTGTGATAGACATAAGGAACCACCTACATCTAGAAGACATCTCTGAGGAACAGACATTTGCTAGGGAAACTTCAATACTATTGATAAATATATCTACCTGAGGAATTGTGAGATCAACATAGAAAACAAAATAAAACAACAAAAAATAGAAAATGACAAGAAAAACAAGCAAAGTGTAACCCCAGACCCCCAACCCACCCAGGACAAGCCAAGAGCATAACGAGGTAGAGGAATTTAGAAGTCAAGAACTGGAAATTTTTGGAAAAATAGCAACAGTAGTGAAAAAAAGGGAAAATGTTATAGAAAAGAAATATCTCTGGTACAAAAGAAAATGATAAAAGTGAAAGACGTTAGAGTATACACAGATTAGAAAAATACAAGTATACACAGTTTAGAAAAATACAATAATTTTAGAAAATTATGGAAATCATGAATGCCCAACATAGTAAACAAAGGGAATCCATGAAACAGATCTGAACTGAAATCCAAGAGATTAAAATCTCAATTGAAATATTAAGTGGAGGCGAGGATAGAATATTAGACCTAGAAAATAAATGTGACTAGTGACCAGGAAAAGAAAGATATTAAAAATTGCAAGAGATCATGAAAAATCAATTTAACAACTTCAACACAAACAAAAAAAGAACAACATAAGATTGATTGGAGTTAATGGGAAAGCTGAAGACAGCATAAAAACCACTTAAAAACTCTTTACAGAAATAATGGCAGAAAACTTTCCAAACATGGACAAAGAATTTCATGTACAAATAGATGAAGCATACAGAACTCAAAACATTCATGATCAGAATAATCCTACAAGTCATGTAATAATCAAAAATTCAGCACTGGAACAGAACATTCAAAGAGGTCAGAGAAAAGAAACAAATAACCTATAAGAGAAAATCTATAAGAATCACAGCAGACTTCTTAACACAAATCATCAAATCAAGGAGAGGTTGGAGTTAGATATTTCAAACTGTAAAAGAAAGTAATCTCTAACTCAAAATGATGTACTTGAAAAAATTAGCTTTCAAAATAAATGTAGAAATAAGATACTTCTATGACAAAAAAAAAAAAAAAACTGAGGAAATTTGTGAACACCAAACCAGCTCTTTGGAGTGCTCTGAAGGATATATTAGAAAGAGAAAATGAATGTCATAAGCACAAGAACATGAAAAGAAAAGCCACTAGGCATGGTAAGCAATTAAAGAGAGGGGAAACACAGGGAATGAAAAACAGGAAACTAATATGAGAAAGATAAATAATACATATCTGTTATAACCATCAATATAAATGGTTTCAATTCACTAATCAAAAGAAACAGAATGGCAGATTGTATCAATAAGCAAGAGGCTGCCTTCAGGAAGCACATTTAGTTCAAAAAGAAATTCATAGACTGAAAGTCAAAAGATGGGAAAAATATGCCAAAGAATCTCAGAAAAAAAGCAGGTGTAGCTATTCTATGTGCAGAAAATGTCAACTTAAAGCCAAGACTGATCAAAAGAGACAAAGCAGGTCACTACATGCTTGTTAAGGGAAGGCTACAGGAAGAGGTAACAATCATAAATACATCTCCACCAAATACCAGTGCACCTAACTACTGAAAATACTGAAAATACTACTGAAAAATACATAAAAAAACCAAATAAGTACTAACACAATTGTTAAGGATTCTTAATTCCCTGCTCTTGCAATTAGGTGGATCAACTAGTCAAAAAGATCAAGAAGGGAAATATCAGAATAAAAACAAACCTGTGAACAAATGGACTTGGTAGATGTCTACAGACTTCAGAATACACATTCTTGTCAGATTTACATGGGAAATTCTCCAAAATATACCATGTTAGCCCATAGAACATGCCTAAGTAATACAAAGGAATTGAAATTATCCTACGCATAGTATCTGACCATAAATTAAGGCAAAAAATTGGAAATCAATGGCAAAACACAAAAGCCACATAACCACATGGAAATTAAAGAACATCCTCCTGCCCAACTAGTGGGCCACAGAGAAAAATAAAGAAAAAATTAAACTGTATTTACAAATGTTAATGCTGATACAACATAGCAGAATTTATGGCACATAATGAAATAAGTCCTATGAAAGAAATAAAGAGTGGTGAATTCTCTCATGAGGATAACAGAATGAGCTCAAACAACTTAATGTTAAACCTCAAACTCCTAGGAAAGTAAGAAAAGAATCAAATCCAAAGCTTCTATAAGAGAGGGAATTATAAAAACCAGAGCATAAATTAATGCAATTGATACTAAGAAAATAAAGCAAAGAATCAGTGAATTGAAGAGCTAGTTCTTTAATGATTAAATAAAGTGTAAAAAACCCTTAGCTGACCTTATCAAAGCAGGAAAGAAAAGACTCAAATTCAAGCAATTACTGATAAGAAGGGATCCTGAAAATATACAGAAGATCAATACCTACTTCAAAAATCTGTGCTCTAGTATGACAGAAAACAGAAGAAATGGACTAATTTTTAGACATATATGAATTGTCAAAACTGAATCAAGAAGATATAAAAATTTTAACTAACCTGCTACTAGTCAGTGAAATTGAAAATGTAATTAAAAACTTCCCAACAAGAAAAGTCCAGACCCTGCTGATTTCACTGTTGAATTCTACAACAAATATAGAGAGAAAATGCCACTAACATTTGAATTCTTTAATGGAATTGAAAAGGAAGCAAGTATTACCTGATTACCTAAAATCTTTCTCAGAAGCAAATGTTACCCCTGATGCCTAAACCAGAAAAGGACCCAATCAGTAAAGAAAACTACAGGCCAGTATCCCTAATGAAAAGACACACAAAAATCCTCAATAGGATATGGGGAAACAGAATGCAGGAAATAAGCAAGAACATTATACAAAACCATGACCAAGTAGAATTCATCCCAGGGATACAGGATCAACTCAATAGACACAGAAAGAGCATCTGACAAATGTAAAAATCTTACAAAATATTGGAATTGAAGGTCTTTACTTCAATCTGATAAAAATCTATAATGAATGAATAGCCAACATTATACAAAATGGTCAAAAACAAAAGGTTTCGTTATAAAATCAAGAACAAGGCAAGGAGGACGATTATCACAATGCCCATTCAATATATCTCTGGAAACCTTAGCCAGAGCAATTAGAAAAGACAAAAAAGAGGAAGAAGAAGAAGGAGGAGGAGGAAGAGGAGGAGAATGAGAACAAGAAGAAAGAAGAGGAAGAAGAAGAAGAAGAAGAAGAAGAAGAAGAAGAAGAAGAAGAAGAAGAAGAAGAAGAAGAAGAAAAGAAGAAGAAGAAGAAGAAGAAGAAGAAGAATTACGATGGTAAAGGAGAAGTTAGATTACAATTATTTTCAGGTAATGTAATATTCTGCATAAAATACCCCCAAAACTATAGCAAAACACTTATTGATTGAATAACCAAATTCAGTAGTGCACCTGCACACAAGATCAACATTGAATAAATAAATACATATTTCTGTGCACCAACAACAAACTCCCTAAAAGAGAAATTAGGGAAATCACACCCACACAACAGCACGCCGCCCCAAAAAATAAATGCTTAAGAATCAAACTAGGCTCTGTCAGAATCCCAGTATAGAAAAAAAGTACTTGCTCCCAGGTGGTAAGACCATGCCCGGCATCAGAGACGACCCCAAGGCACAAACAGGGAAAGCGGCCAAACCAGGCCATGACCAGCGAACTCCAAGCAGGAAGCCGGACCCAGAATCCAGCCTCAGGCTTTGACCGCACACTCTGGTGGAATCACAGTGCACAGAAAAAACTTGCAACTTCACTCCCAGGCAGCAAACCTTGGGCTACAATGGATTGTAATTATGCCCCTAAAATAGAGGTGTACAGTGGGTAAAATAGGGCAAGTAGTAAAGCCCCTTCCAACTAAATGTAAGACCTTGATGAGTCTGAAAAGAGTGTGGGTGACCCCCTCCTACACACAGAAAACATGAGACAGAATGAAAATGGCAAACAAGCAATACAGTCTCAAACATCTAGTCAACCAGGAGCAAGTACAGGAGACATTCAAATAGAGGACCCCAAAAGTAACACACCAGAAATCTCTGAAAAGACAGCCAGTGAAATAAAAAAAAAAAAAACAACTCCATGAGGCTATAGAGGAAATCAAATTAAAAGTACTCTCCCATGAAAAGATAGAAATAACAACCTTAGTAAAAGAGTTGTTGAATGCAGCTAAAGAAGAAATAGAGAAAAAAAGTACAGGAGTATGGAAAACTGAATGAAACCTTGAATGAACAATATAGAAAACAAGCAGAAGTCATGAAACAAATTCAAAGAGACATCCAAGAAACAAAAAATTATATTCAAAGCATGCAAAACCATCTAAATGAAGCTGAGGATAGGATTTCGGACCTTGAGGACAGGATCACAATTAGTGATCATGAAAGGATAGAACTTTTAAAAATAACAAAGCAGCATGAAGTGACAATCCAACAGCTTCAAGATGTAGCCAAGAGAAAACATATAAGATTAATAGGCATCAGTGAAGAGGCAAGAGTCAATGCAAATGACATAGCCAAAATATTCACAGTAGGTAATAGAAGGAAATTCCCCAAACATGGGGAAAGAATCAGACATGCAGATAAGTGGGGCATATAGAACACCAACCAGTCACAATCAACATAAATCCACACACAGGCACATAATAATTAAGATCTCAGATATACAGTATAAAAACAGAATACTAAAAGCTTTTAGAGAAAAGACACAACTCACCTATCAAGGAAAGCCCATTACATTCACAGCAGACTTTTCAGCACAAACCCTCAAGTCAAGAAGAGGTTGGAGTGAGGTATTTCAAGCCCTGAAGGAAAATGGCTTTCAACCCAGACTGATGCAAAACTTTCATTTAAATTTAATGGGTTGAAAGCTGTTTCATTCAAATGGCTTTCAACCCAGCAAAAATTTCATTCAAATTTAATGGAGATTTCATAACAAAGAACAACTGAAGAAATTCATGTCCCCCAAAAGAAGCCTAGATAGGGTATTTAAAGACATACTAGACAGAAATAAAAATGACCACAATCCCCAGAGCAACCCTAGAAAGAGTATTGAAAGACATACTAGACAGAAATAAAAATGACCACAATCACCAGAACAACCACCAGGTAGGACAAGCAATTAAATAAGGGGAAAAGCAGAAAGTAACAACTGGAACATAACATGGCAAAGTCGAGCCAGGATATATCAGTGATATCCATAAATGTAAATGGCCTCAATTCACCTATCAAAAGAAATAGATTGGCAAAATGGATCAAGAAACAGGATCCTACAAAATGCTGTATACAAGAAACACATTTGACCCAAAAGGAAACTCATACATTAAAAGTCAAAGGATGGAAAACAGTATTCAATGCAACAGGAACCCAGAAAAAAGTGGGGGTAACTATTCTAATTGCAGACCATGTGAACTTTGAAACTAAAATGATTGAAAGAGATAGAAAAGGTCACTACATACTCATTAGTGGAAAAATTTAAGATGAAGAACTAAAAATTATAAATATATATGCACCAAATACAGGAGAACCCAACAATTTAAGACAGGTACCATGAAAAACTAAATACACAAGAACACAATTATAACAACCCAATGAGATCTTAACAGCCCATTGTCACAAAGAGACAGATCAACTAGACAAAAAGTCAGCAAAGAAATAACAGAACTGAATCATACCTGTGAGCAATTGAACTTAGTAGAGGTTTACAGACTGTTCCATCCAACCACATCAGAATTCGCATTCTTCTCAGCTGTGCATGGGACATTCTCCAAAATAGACCATATATTATCCCATAAAACATTCTTAAGTAAATGCAAAGGTATTGAAATCATACCATGCATAACATCTGACCAAAGCACACTGACAATGGAAATTAATGGCAAAAAATTGCAAAACCTGCATAAATACATGACAATTAAATAACAACCTTTTGAACAACCAGTGGGCTACAGATGCAATTAAAGAAGAAATAAAGCAATACTTAGGATTCAATGAAAACACAGAAACAACATACTGTAATCAATGGGATGCACTGAAAGTGGTCTTAAGATGGAAATATATAGCAATAAACCATTATATCAAGAAAACAGAATGAGCACAAATAAACAACCTAATGCTCCATCTCAAGCTTCTAGAAAAAGAAGAGCAATCTAAACCCAAAACTTATAGAAGAGAGGAAATTGTAAAGATTAGGGCAGAAATCAATGCTGTTGAAACTAAAAAAAAAAAAAAATACAAAGAATTAATGAATCAAAAAGCTGGGTTTTTTGAGGGAATAAATAAAATTGACAAACCCCTAGCTAACCTTATCAAGAGAAAAAAAAAAACCCAAATTCACACAATAAGAACTGAGAAGGGGGAAATTACTACAGATCCCATGGAAATTCAAAAGATCATGAATACCTACTGTGAAAAATCTCTACTCACATAGAGTGGAAAAGACAGAGGAAATGGACAGATTTATAGAAACATGTGAACTACCAAAGCTCACCCAAGAAGATATAGCAATTTTGAACTACCCAATATCAGCTATTGAAATTAAAAATGTAATTAAAAACTTACTAGCAAAGAAAAGCCCAGGTCCTGATGGATTCATGGCTGAATTCTACAATAATTTTAGAGAAGATTTGATGCCAATACTCCTTAAACTCTTCAATGAAATTGAGAAGAAAGAAATTCATTCTTGGAGCAATTATTACTCTGATATCAAAATCAGAGAAATACCCAATCAAAAAGGAGAACTATAGGCCAGTCTTACTAAGGAACATTGATGCAAAGATTCTCAATAAAATACTGGCAAATAGAATGCAGCAAATCATCAAGACTATGTATAATGACCAAGTGGGGTTCATTCCAGGAATGCAAGGATTGTTTAACATATGCAAAATCAATATATGTAATACACCACATCTATAGAGCCAAAAACAAAAACCACATGGTCATCTCAATAGATGCAGAAAAAGCTTTCGACAAACTCCAAAACATGTTCATGATAAAAACCCTTCAGAAACTCGGAATACATGGTGTCTACCTCAGCCTTATAAAGGCCATCTATGACAAACCAACAGACAACATTATATCAAATGGACAAAAACTGAAAGCTTTCACTTTAAAATCAGGAAGAAGACAAAGATGTTCACTATCAGCACTCCTTTTCAATATAGTTCTGCAAACACTAGCCAGGGCAATCAGACAAGAGAGAGATAAAAAGGAATAAAGATAGGAAAGGAAGAAGTTAAATTATTACTATTTGCAGATGACATGATACTCTATACAGAAGACCCAAAAAACTCCATCAAAAGACTACTAGAGGTAATACACAAGTTCAGCAGTGTAGCTGGATACAAAGTCTATGCTCAAAAATCAATAGCATTCTTGTAGACAAAAAACTCACTGAGAGAGAAATTATGGAAATATCACCCTTTACAATAACATCTAAAAAAATACTTAGGAATCAACCTAACTAAAAATGTAAAAGACCTGTGTGTGGAAAATTACACTACACTGAAAAAAGGGATTGAAGAAGATATTAGAAAATGGAAGGACATTCCTTGCTCTTGTTTAGCAAGAACCAACATTGTGAAAATGACCATACTCTCCAAACTGTTATACAGATTTAACACAATCCCAATCAAAACACCATTGACATAGCTCACAGATCTAGAGAAAACACTCCTAAAATTCATTTGGAAACAAAAGAAACCTAGAATAGCAAAGGCAATTCTTGGCAACAAAGGCAAGGCAGGAAGCAACTCAATTCCTGACTTGAAACTATACTACAAAGCCACAGTGACAAAATCAGTATGGTACTGGCAAAGAAATAGACTTGAGGCTCAGTGGAACACATTAGAAGATGCACGCACAACTATGAAGACACTCAGCTACCTGATATTTGACAAAGGGGCTAAATGTCTCCACTGAATGAAGGATAGCCTCTTTAATAAGTGGTGCTGGAAAAATTGGCTCTCCACATGCCTAAGACTGAAACTAGACCCATGCCTGTCACCATGCACAAAAGTCTAAATGGATCAAAGATCTAAATATTAAAACAGAAACACTAAATCTACTGGAAGAGAAGGTAGATAGAAGTCTTGGAGACATAGGGTTAGGCAGAGAATTTATGAACAAAGCACAAACTGCATGGTAAACACTTCAAAGAATCAATGATTGGGATCTCATATTATTGAAAAGTTTCTTCACTTCAAAGGAAATCACCAACAGAGTGAAAAGAAAACCCACCAAGTGGGAAAGAGTTTTAGCCAGCAACCCCTTAGACAAAGGACTTATATCCAGAACATATAAAGAGTTGGAAAACATCAAGCCCCCCAAATTCAAAGACCCTCTGCAAAAATGGGCATCTGAGATGAACACACAGTTCTCAGAGGAAGTTATACAAATATCAAATAAATACAGAAAGGTTCATCATCACTGGTCATTCGAGAAATGAAAATTAAAATAACATTGAGTTTCACCTCACTCCAGAAAGAATAGCTGTCATCAAGAAAGCAACTGATTACAAATGTTGGCAAGGCTGCAGGGAAAGAGGAACATTGCTCCACTGTTGGTGGGAATGTAGACTAACACAACCACTATGGAAATCCTTATTGAGAATTTTCAGAAGACTAGGATTGGAAGCTCCATTCCATCTAGTATTCCACTCCTGGGTATTTTCCCAGAAGAAGTGACAAGTTCATATCACAGTGATATATGTGCAACTATGTTCATAGCAGCACAATTTGTAATATCTAAATCTTGGAAACAACCAAGATGCCCATCAACTGCAGAGTGAATGAAAAAGATGTGGTATTTTTATACAATGGAATACTGCCCAGTTATAAAAAAGAATGATCTTGAGGCCTTCATAGGTAAATGGGGACAACTTCAGACTCCTCATTAGTGAAATAAATAAGAATCATATTTATAAATATCACATTGTATCTCTAGGTTAAAAATAATAAGAGCTGTAAGAGTAATAAAATGTGTAATTGCTATTGTAAAAAAGAGAGGAATAGAAAGTGCTTTAAGTAATAAAACTGCATATATGGTTGAGTGTGTAAAATAGATGACCATATTGCTTTATCTTTGTTGGATCTTTGAGCAGAACTGTTGCAGTCTCACTGATTGAGTGTGTACTATGTGACCTTTAATTTTGTAACTTGAACAACTAGATCCTAGGTGAAAATATGTAATTTATCAACTAGTAATTTCTTAGTGTTTTTTCCTCTTTTTTTTCTTTTAGAATTCTGTATTGTTGCTACCCTTTTTTCTGTTTTGCTTTATTTCTCTTTCTATGAAACTAAAAAATGTGTAATTGCTATTGTAAAAAAGAGAGGAAATAGGAAGTCCTATAAAAGATATAACTGGATGTATATTTAAGTGTGTAGGATTGATAACCATGTCTCTAAATTCTTGTTGGATTGTTGAACAGATCTGTTTGCAGTCTCACTGCTTGAATGTCCACTTTGTATGCTTTAATTTTGTAACTTGAACAACTATTTCTAAAAGGACATTATGTAATTTACCAACTAGTGATTTCTTACTGTGTATCCTTTTTTTGAAATTCTGTAATATTTGTACCCTTTTTCTGTTTTTTTTCTCTTTAATAAAAAAGAATCTAATAAAGGAAATAAAAGTTCTATACGTTGACAATTACAGTACTCTTAAAAAAGAGACTAAAGAGAGTATCAGAAAATGGAAAGCTAGTTCTTCTCATGGATAGGAAGAACCAACATGGTAAAATTGGCCCTAATCCAAAAATTGTTATACAAATCTAATACAACCCTCATCAAAATAGCATTATAATAACTCACAGAACTAGAGAAAATATTCCTCAAATTCATTTGCAACATGAAAAATTTAGAACAACCAAATAATTCTAAGCAATAAAGTCAAGACTGGGGAACATCACAGTGCCTGACTTGAAATTATACTCCAAACCTGCTTGATAAAAACAGCATGGTACTCATAAAGAAATAGATGTGAGGATCAATGGAACAGATTACAAAATGCAGATTCAACTCCAAACACTCTCAACCACTTTATCTTTGACAACACAGTCAAACATATTCCCTGGAAGAAAGACAGCCTCTTTAAGGAATAGTGCTGGAAAAACTGCTTTTTCACATGGCAAAGACTAAAACTAGACTTGTCCATCACCAAGTACTAAAGTAAAATAAAAAAATGGACAAAGATCTAAATATTAAAATAAAAACAGCAAATCTTCTGTAAAAGAGACTAGACAGAACTTTTGAAGACATAGGTATAGAGAAAGATTTCATGCAGAAGACCTAAATCACACAGGAAATAAAACAAAGAATCAAAAGCTGGGACTTCATCCTATTAAAAAAAAACTTTTACATATCAAAAATAATCACCAACAGGGTGAAAAGATGACACATAGAGTGGGAAAAAAATTTAGGTTGTCTTCAGGTAAAATACCTATATCTTGGACATATAAAAGACTGAAAAAAATCAGAGCCCCCAAAATTTAAAGACACAATCCAAAAATGAGCATTTGGGATGAATGTGTAAATATCACCTCATGTCCATGGTGTGAGAAACGGAATAAATAAGGACAAAAATGTACAATATATATTGTGAAATGGGAAGAAATTATTAAAAAATGAACCTACATTTCTCAGGTGAAGAAATACAAATATCCAGTAAATATATAAAAAGTTTAATATCATTTGTAATTCAATGATTGCAAATTAAAACAAATCTGAGATTCCATGTCACTCCAGAAAAAATGGCTATTGTCAAGAAATCAACTAGTAACAGATACTGGAGAGGCTGTGGGGAAAAAGGAACTGCACTGCACTGTTGGTAGGAGTGCAGAATGGTACAACCTCTGTGGAGGTCAATAAAGGTAGAATTTGAGTCTCATTGGACCCATGTCTCCCTTCTAGATTTCTTCCTGGAAGAATTAAAAACATCATACCACAGCAATATATACACACCCATATTTATAGAAGCACAGTTTATAATAGCTAAATCTTGGAAACAAACACCCATTAACCAAAGAATGGATAAAGAAGATGTGGGTTTTTTTAAAATAATGGAGTAGTACTCTGCCATAAAGTAGGATAAACTTGAGACATTTTTAAGTAACTGGATACCTCTCAAAGCCATACCCTTAGATATAATAAATTGGACTCACATGTGTAAATATCACCTCATGTCCATGGTGTGAGAAACTGAATAAATAAGGACAAACATGTACAATATTGTGAAATGGGAAGAAATTATTAAAAAAGAAATGGTGAGGGAAAGAGGAAAGGAAGCATAGGAAAAGGAAAAAGAACAGTAAAAAAAAGTATAAAGTGGAAACAAAGCTTTATAAATAGGGAGGGGAGGAGTGATTGAATTGAGGAGAGAGAATTGAGAAAAAAATCAAAGTATATCATGTAGAAGTATAAATTTCACATAATTAATATGATCATTATTTATATCTAAAATGTATGGATACATTTAATTAGAAATATTTGAACACATATATATGGCATTATAATTCATAGTAGATTCTGAAAATGTCCCACTTTCTCTGAAAAGTTGCAAATAAAATATTTTATTATAGCCATACAGTGCAGCACACTATTAATGGACACATATGTGAAATAAAACTAAAATATTTTACTGAGTGAAAAAGTATGAACAGAAACTCCTTTATTATTTCAAAACTTTTTAATGATGTGCTACCAGTTAGTATTCACGCTATACTGGTAAAGCTGGATGGATGGAACAGAAGGAATTTGACACACAAGCCCTAAAGGTAATTTCTAGTTGCCTTCTTTGTAGAAAAAAAAATGTGCCAACTCATATTTTAAAATCTTGTTCTGAAATATAGACAGATATATGCCTGTGTAAATTTCTGAGGAAATGGATAGTTATTGTGTGTATGTTTCTTTTGTAATGTGGGATAATTACAAAAAAGAAACTCTTTATTATAACCTCAAAAAAGTCTATTTAAATTACAAGTTTAAGGGGAAATATGACAATATTAAACTTCAGTTAGGTTTGTTTTCAAAGAGTTTTGTATAGCCTGACACTGTTCCTGCATACATGGATGTTATCTCAAAAGGAACAATACATTTTATGTATGAGCATTTATTATTATATAGGACAAATTGATTTACTCATAATGACAGATACAGACACAAAAACATTCTTATGTACACCCCCACATACACACTCATGCACAACTTTTCTATAAAATCTAAGCAGATGTGCTCTGCATTCTTATTATTGTTATTCATGACATGCAGTGACATACATACTTCTCAAATAAGATCGGTAAATCAACCTTGATGTATTTTAATTTTCAGACAAAAAGCAAAATTTATACTTTCTTTGTGAAACACAGAGACTCCCCATGTGAATTTAATCCAGTCTTTCTAGTTTAGTGTAAATGTGAATATGTAAAATGCTAGGGATTTAATTGGATTTGAGTTTTGTTATGAAAAGTTTGAGCATTGTTCTCAGAGGGAACACTTCCTGGCAGAGCTTCAAGGAAGGAATGTGTGATTGCCTAAAGATTAGAAATTTTGATTGCATTATACTTTCATCATTCTGCAAGATAGGCTTGTTGTGTTAAGAAAAAGAAATAGTGTTAGATCTGTTCCTGAGCTTTCCTGAAAGCGTAAGAAAGATGAGGCTGTATATTTCTAACATAGTGATGTGTTTCCTAAGTTTTGGATACAATAACAATATTAAAACCAATTTTTACCTGTTTTGTATGTTATCATAGTGAAAACATATGGTGCTTTAATTGATTATCATTTAAGTAAACATTGATTATTTTCATTTTTACTAGAGAAGTTGGCAAGGCTAAACAGAATACCAGATGTATTTTGTGTGTGTGTGTTAGAAAAAAAGGTATGTTGGTCACTCATGCATTTTCTTAAAAAACACTTTCAACTGATCGTTTGGAAAGGAAAGGAATATAAGTAAGGCTACTTGAAATACTCTGTTATGGTTTGGATCTGAATTGGTTCCCCAAATTCTTATGAGTTCAGAGCTAGGGCTTTGGGTGGTAATTAAATCACATGGCACTGGTTAATGAGTTTATAGCTCAATGTGACATTGAGAGATGGAACTTATCTGAGGACGTGAGTCAGTGGTATTATGACCTAGAATCTTGACTCTTGTTCCAAAATTTTCTCTTATTTCTCTCCCTACATCCTGGATGCCACCAGTAATGCAGTATCTCTCTGGCAGGCCTTGTGTTACACATCTTTTTCTGCCATGCCATTTCTGCCATAGAGTAAGCTGACCATGAACTGAATTCTTGGAAACAAGAAGTTCCATAAATTTCTCTTCCTTTCAGTTGTTGGTGTTGGATATTTTGTCTCAGTGACAGGAATAGTAATTAATGACTATTTAATGTCTGCTTATAACTCAAGAAATTCTACAGTTAAATATATTTTATCTGTTTTTGTAAATAGTAAAAGTGTTTATAAACAAGCAAAAATTCTTTACTGTGAAACATATTATACCAAGCGGTAATTCTACTTATATATTTTTTTCAAATATGGAATCAGTTAAAAAGAGAAATTATACTTACTATTTTGACTTTTATTATCTAAATAATTATTAATTCATTCTTCTACTTCTGAGTTGTTTTGACTGATAAGGTTTACTATTATGAAAAGGAGAAAATAAAGTTAAAGAGCTCATATTTAATTTATGATAGGGAATTTACATATATTGAAGAAAGACATGATTTTTAGTCTATTTTCTATTGTTATAATGTAAAAGACTAGGGAATTCATATAGAATACAGGAATATTTTGAGAATTGCATCCACTAAGTTATCTTGCGATAGAAATTAGAAGGCAAGTGCTCTTGTGCAAGAAGATTATAATTGAGAGTGAATGGAGTGTGTACCAGGCTTACTACATAGTAACTCACAAGACTGCATTAATTTATTCAGGAAGATCCCCATATCTAAGCTCTTCTTAAAGAAATTCCCTCCTAATACCTTAATTTGGGAAATCAAATTTCACCATGAGCTTTTGTGGGGCTAAGTCATATTTAAACCATCTCCGTGGGAAATACTGTACTCATCTACTTCTAATATGTAGAATCATGAGAGATGATTTACAAAATGTATTGAATACCTCATTTAATATTTTTCTTATTTCATGTACTAGTGTATTAAAATTATTTTTGTTTTATTGTAGTTTATTGCTTCTAATACTATTTATGTGATTGTCCTTTGGAAGTTTGATATTTGGCAATATATTTGAATCTATTAAAGTACTTTATAGATTTATCTGTATTTATTTTATCTATGTTTGGCTACCTCACAAAGTAATACAACTGTGATATAAAAAAGTAGAAAGTAATAATACTTACTCCTGTAATAATACTAATTTTGGTTGTATATGCTAGAAAAACTGCATTGTTAATGATTCTGAAGAAATATAACTTAATTTCTAGTAATACAAAAATTTATTCATGTAGACATGGAAATGCATTACCTATACTTTTGTAAGAGAATTAGGCTAAAATGAGCACTGTGGTGCATAACTAATTTTAGTATGCTGGGGGACAGACAAGAGGGTCACAAATTGGAAATCAGCCTTGGTCACTAAGCCACTTAAGGAGATCATGTCATCCCCCGCCTCCCCCAAATGAAAATAAAAATAAACATCAAGAAATACATTCACAAGAATCACAAGAATTCACCATGTAAACTCCTTAGGTTCATCTCCAGTAGTACACACACCACACACACAACACACACACACACACAGCTACAAGATAAATTTAGAGGTCTGTTTTGTTATTTAAGGAATGTGATCTATATATTTTCTGTTGAAGATGTCCTTTAGGGGCCATAGGCATTATTACCCTATCTAGGAGTAAAATCTGCCTCCTTTGTTAGATGACCTTAACAGAAGTTCTAAGAATAGTTTTTACCTCTCAGTGACCATATATAGGAATCAAAAAGGTTAAGACTTTCTAATTTTGGTACTGGTAAACATGTGCTCAGTTAAATATCAACAGTATTTTGCTTGATTTCAGAAAGGTAAATGAACTGAATGGAAGAATTTCAGATAATGATTTGTTTCAGAATTTTCTGCACCATGTTCTATCAACCCAGTGTTAGACCTAAAAAAGCTGGAACTGACGCAAATCTGAATACTTAGAAAAATATCATTTCTAAACCTTCACTAAAATATTAATTGTATTATTATTTCAGATTGAGTGTTAACACATGTTAATTTTTTTGTAATAAAAATAGCTTTCTTTTTTATTTTCAAGGTGATAAATTTATCTAATGATTTCAAAATCATATAGAGGTTAATAACCCTAGCCAAACAATACCAAGAATACCTTCTTATTAGAAACTAATAATGAAAAGTAGTTATTCTAAAGTTGTAAATGAAAATAAATTTTTAAACTTTAAATAAATAAAATAAATATAGAGCTAAATTATGCAGTCTTCTCTATTCAAGAGTATATTGCTAAGGAAATACTGTTTTTGAATGTATTATTTCAGAGGCAAATGTTGGATGAATGATAGCAGCATTTTATGACATATATGTATAGTTTGGAGAGTAAAAAGTATGGGTAAATATGGACAATTTATTTTTAGAGCTGACACAAACTAAAATTCATACAAAAATCTCAACTTTATTATAGAAGATCAATAACATGTTTAGAAAAGTGAATTTCAGAATGTACACATTTAGGACAGCACATTTTAAAAAAAAATCAGTTTATAATCTTATGTATTACACGATTTGGGGTAAAAACAAATTTATTTTTATTAACTTCAAAATCATTTTAATATTAGATGTTATTCCTTGAAAGGTAAAGTGTTACAGGAAGTAAAAGTTTAGAAGATAATATGCCATTTTTAAAAGGATGAGAAATATTTAATAAAGTTAGATATTAGCATCATTGTTTTTAAACATATTCTTATATAATAATGATCTTTATAAATTTTTTATACATTTACTAATATTTAGGGCAAATTCACCTTGAAATGATGTATGAAAACTAAATATATCTAGTGTAGTCCTTTTGAGTATTAACTAAATGTTTATGACAGTGATCACTAGTTTGCAGTTATTGAATGAAAACTATCATTAAAGAAAAGTAATACATAACAACATGATGACTCACTGTCTTTCTTGACTTCTTTTATTTACCTTAGGGATAGATGGGGAGAGAGTGAGATAAGAGATGCATGGACCTATGGAGGGCGTGGGTGGTGGTTAACGCACCCTTCCCTGTTGCTGTGAAATGGAAACCGGTGCTATAAGTGGCCCTATGTGAGTTCCTTCTATGGTCAAAGGCAGCTCTGCTGAAAGTGAGGGAAGACTAGGTCTTGGCTTCCTGCTATCTTTATTCTCAGGTAATATAGAAAACACTCAGGAGAGTTTATGAACCATACAGGGAAGGTGAGCAGATGACTTTTACTGTGCTCTGAATGTTTTTGTCACCTCCAAAAATCATAAGTTGAAAACTTGATCTACAATGCGGTAATGTTTTCTGTTAAAGCCTAATGGAAATAACTTTTGATCATGAGGGTTCCATTTATGAGAATGATTTTATGCAGTTCTTTTTTAGACGTTCCTTCTTCTCCCATGCCATGTGAGCAAGAAAGCCCTCATGAGATTCTGGCATCAACTTTAGATTTCCCAGCCTCCAAAAGGTGAAAAATTAAGTTTTTCTGTGTGTAAATTACTCAGTCTAAGCTATTCCATTATAACAATAACAACAACAGAATACGACAGTTATGAAGCTACCATGAGACCTCTGTGACAAATGCAAATTGGTGTTAACACACGTGAAGAAGTAGGAACAAACAAAGTGGAAAGAGTAGATGTGATTCAACAAGAGTCCACAGGGTGAATAAGTAAACTAATCCATCATATAAGGCACCTAAAGTTGGGCAAGGAGTAAAACATTTTCCCTTATAATGAATTATATGTTCTTTCTTGATAGTTTTTAAAAGAACAAAGTTTTTAAAAGAACAAAGTTGCTAACAATCATAGGTCAAAACATCGTCACTGAATTGCTCTTAGACACCATATACCCAGAAATTGCTTTGTAGAGGGAGCAAATAAAAAGGGAGAGGTCTTGTTTAATCAAGTATTTGCCTAAATATGACATTGTGTACACTGTTTTAACAAAAAGAAATTTCCTGAATTATTCTAAACCTTGAAACATAAAAGCAGAAGGTTAATGCATGTGTAGATAATAGAGAAATTATATTGTCTTTACAAATTTGAGTGTGATATGCCAAAATGAGGCTTCATTTTAGTGTCACAGGACAAGGTAATTGAAAATTATCTTGTAGTGAGAACATACATAATCTTAACAGAAAAGGAATGGGAATGACAAAAAAGCATAAAAAGGAGAAAATGTTTAATGTGCGTTTGTGTGTGTGTGTGTAGGAAATCTGAAGTTATAGGAATCTTACAAGTTTTTGGTTTATACATATTCAGAGTTTTCAGTAGAATAGAAGAGGTTAGAAATATCCTTCTCTTATCATCCATTCTGACACAGGATAACCACAACCTAAATCTCTTTAATGCAATGAAAGGTTTGTTACTGGCTTTGATATCATTGTTTTGAAAAACTGACTGATGACAGTGTTGAATTGTTTCCCTGTCTGTCAGGAAGTGGTAATGAACTGAGATTTCCCTTTGTTTAAAGTAGCTTACAAGCAAAAAATTCATAGCTGGTGAATGACTTTATCAACAGAAAAGATTATGAACTTCTGGACATTATGTTGGATACAAAAATTACTATAATATATTTTAAAATAACATTGTCTTAAAAAAGACAATAATTTCAATCATTAGAAAATAGTGTTGTACTCTTTCATTTATATATGGTAGTATGATTATTTTAATATTGTGATACATTAGTGCATATGTTTAATTTCCTATCTTGAATTATATATTATCTACCTATCTATGTATCTATCTATCAATCATCTAATCTATCTAGTTTGTGAAAGAGACAACTGGCAAAAGGGAACTCTTTAATATTCTTACCCTAAATTCTTATCCTAATGTCCTACATTTCTGTGTGCTCAGTTTTTGTTGTTGCTTGATGGAAAGGCATAATATTCAAAGATATATAAGTTGTCAAAATACATCTCGGTACATTTAGGATTAATACAAAACTTCAATTGTACAATAATCTATGCTGACTTTGATATTGAATCACAGAGAGTTAGTGATACCTTTAAGACAATATTTAATGTAATTCTGACCATTCCTAAAAAAGAGAGAGAATAATGCTCAAAGGCTTATGCTGCTTTCAAAGTTTCAATTATTTAAAGATTACTAATATTATTTCATCACAAAAGTCAACCAAATGAATTTAAGTTTATTAAGGACACAATAGACAGAAATAAAACAGAAAAGTTCAATAAGAAATTAAATTCTGAGGGATCATTAGAAACCTTATTATTAGGGTTGGTAGGCAATTGATAAAATCTTCAGTAAAAGCTGAAATAGTTTAAGGACCTTAGGGGGTTGATTTAGAATGTAAAATCAGTACACTTATGTTTCCCTAATTTACATAATGAATGAATGCTTAAGATTAAAAGAACTCCCAGTTCTTATACTTGTTTCTTCACAAAAAACAGAGTTTAAAAATAGCAAATATGTTGCATATTCTGTCTTTCATAAGATGACTTAGTAAAAAATCATCACCATCAGTCTTCTACAGAGTAACTTTGACAGGAAATTAATTGTGTTACTCTTTAAGTTGGTAACTTCTGTTATTCTGTCATACAAAGGAAAACACATACGCATAAGTAGTTTCCCCAGATGACTACACACTTTTTTCAATTAAGAGTTTTAGAAATTTCACATCACTCTATGTTACCATACAAAATGATACTGAAATGAAGTCTTTCTTCAAGCAGTTTTCTTAGAAGGAAAAACTTAGATGTTTATATATGTTGTTTTCTTGTCACAGGGACAAAATACCTGACATCTGAAACTTCAGATTTATTTTGCCTCCCAATTTCAGTACATAGTTTGTTGACTCCAAAGCCGAAATAGCAAGGCAGAGGGGCAAAGTGGAGAAAAGGTGCTGAAGTTGTGGCAGCCAGAAAACAGGGAGAAGAGAAGACTAAGGACAGAAATACATCTTCAAAAGTCATACCCCACAGTGACCTGTTTCTTTCACCATGCTCCATTCCTATTGTGAGACTGAGAAAATTTACTCTTAAACCATGGGAATGTGTAGCAGATTTCTTCAAAGATTTGAAAATGCTCAGAGCAAAACAATACTTTTCCCAGACATGTTCACTAATATAAAAATGGTGACTTTTGCATAATCATATTGTTATGCCATATATCTAGATGTTCCCTCAAAGCCTCATGCGCTCATAGGAGGGGCTTTTGGAGGTGGCTGGATCACAGGTGTGTGAAACGGGATTAAGAGCCTTATAACTGGATTAAACCTTTGATTTAACATAGTTCTGAGTGTAGCTGGATGGATTTACTGAAGGCAGAAGCCCCATCCTGGGTGAGGATGGCACCAATGAATAGAATTATAGTCTGGATCAAGTACAGAGAAAAGAGGAAAAGGAAGGCTAGGTGCTTTCTGCTCCTTGCCATCCATACCATGGATTTCTCTCACTTGCCCTGACCCTCTGCCATACTTGCCCACCGTGGAGCCATTCTGCCACAGACTGAAACCTCTACAAACCAAGCTAAAATAAATCTTTCCTCTTTTAGTCTATAAGTGTCAAACGTATCATCTCAGCAACAAGAAAGTAACTAAGACACAAATCTTCTTAAAAATCAATGTTTTTAAACATTGCTTGACCTATATAAAGATAGAATTCTTCAACCCAATTTAGCCATCAATAAACTGTTTAAAAATGAAGGTATTTTCATGTAATATTCATGATACTTTTAGGTTGCATATTTTGATTTTGGTTATTTTAAGCATCATACCTAATATATAAAAAGCAAGTAATTTCTTTCTAAAGTGTCAATCTGAAACATCAGTATCCATAAACTAATACCTGAGATTGCAAATTTAATAATAATCCTTATTATAACTGATTTCAGTAAAAAGTAAATGAGGCATTTGGAATTAGTACATCATTTATTATAGTTTAGATCTAGAATATTCCTCAAAAACCTCATGTGTCCCAAGGTGGAGCTTTCTGAAGATGATTAGACCATGAGAGTGCTTTTCTTACCTGTACAATAATCCAGTAAAGCATTCAGAGCTGAATGTCCTCTGAGGAGAGCAGGCTGGGTCTGAAGAGGTGAGTGTCCAGAGGCTTAGCTTGGAAGGATGTATCTTCCTCCTGGCTCCTCCTTTCTGTCTATGCTTCCTGACTGGCATGAACAACTGTTCTTTGTGCAGGCCCCTCTACTATGTCCTTTCAGCCTTAGAGACAGGTGGTTATAGACTGAAATCTGATCCCAAATAAGCCTCTCTTTCTTTAAATTGTGGGGATTGAATTTTTGTTCCAGTAACAAAAAAGTGACCAGCTTAAATTGGGTAATGTAGAAGTGGCTTCTTGCTGTGACTGAACAACTGGCCATGTGGTTCAGAAGTCTTTGGAATTGATGTATGGGAGGATTTTGAAAAGATTTGTTGATGCTGACAAGAGAAGCCCTAAAATGCTGTCAGTAGAGCTTGATAGGAGATTCTGATTGAGCCCAGAAAACACAGTGCTGATAAAAAATGAACACAGCGAAGGTCAGGTTCAGTAGGGTTCTGTTGGGAACAAAGACTCTGTTGGCAGCTGTACTAGCTACCATGTTTATTATACTCTGGCAGAAAATTTGTTTTAATTTGTCCATATCCTGAAACTTTCTGAAAAACTTAAAAACAGTGGACTGTTTAATGCAATGCAAGGAATTTCAAAGCAGCTCTATTTCCCAATCTATGACACAGATATTACCACTAGCTTTTAACAAGATCTACAGTGAAAATCAGGAGCAAACGGCAACTGTAAAAACATTTCCAATTCTATCAGGAAGAAAGTACCCACAAAGTTGGAGACCATGATTGCCGGAAAGATTAACTTTTTAGAAAAAGCATACTTTGTATCAGAAAAATAGGACAGATGGCTTGAAGTTATTTCAGGGATCACCTAGATCCCATCCTTTGCAGGATCAAGGTTAAAAAACTGTAGAGGACAGCCTATATGCCTATTGATTTAGAGACACTACCTGGAAAATTGGTTTTCTGGAATTCTTATCAAGTATTTAGCCATCCAAGCACTCAGAGAACTCTGCAACCATAACTCAAGAGATCCTGACTACTGTCCAAATTGGTGGCAGATCTTGTCATCATTGATAGTGTGCTGATTTTTTCAGCCATGTAAGAGTTAGGAGTGAAGGAAGACTTCCATCAAGATTTTACAAGAAGATGTAAGGGGCAGTGTGCAGCTTGGAGGGCAGTACACAAAGCTACAAGAATGAAGCCAAAGTGCAAGGTAGACCCAAGGATGTTGTAGGTGCTAGCAATATGTATCATCTGTTGTGCAACGATGAATTTAGTGAGTGTAGACAACTCCATGGCCATGAAGGCCACCAACAGCAGTGCTGCAGGTTTAGAACTACCTAATCTCTTTGGAGCTCACATCTCACTGCAACTTGACCCAGATACTGGGCATGGAACTGCAGGATGTAATGTTTGCCTTGCTGAATTTTGGTCTTTCTTTGATCCAACATTTTCTGCCCTCCTATTTCTCCTCTTTCAAATGGGAATGTTTTTCTGTTCTATTGTATGTTGGAAGTGTTTATAAGTTCTTTATTTTTTTATGGTGGTCACAGCTAAGAGTTTACCTTGAATCTTGAAGAAAACTTGAGATTTGTCATCCTGACAATGCTGAAACTCTTAAGGCTTTGGTGAATATTAATGAATGAAGAAGTGTATTTGCACAGTGAGATGGACATGAATCTTTTGAGGGTTAAGGGTGGAATGTAATGACTTAAATCTAAAATGTTCCTTAAAAGCCTCACGTGTCCAGAGGTTCAGGTTGTGGAAGGTAATTAGATCTTTGTGGTATTATACTCATTGGTAGATTAATCCACTGAAGAGTTGAGAGCTGAATGAGCTGTTAGATGGTGAGGGTGGGCCAGAAGATAGAGATCTCTGGACTCATGGCCTGGAAGAGTATATCTCCCTCATTGGCATCTCTCTCTGCTTCCTGGCTGGCATGGCATGAGCAGCTGTCCTTTACAAAGTTCCTTTCACCATTTCATTTTTTCCTTAAAACCAGCTGACAATTGACTAAAATCTGAGCCAAAGTAAACCTCTTGTTTTTTAAGTTCTTAATGTTGAATATGCTGTCCCAGCTATAAAAAAGAGATGTAGACATCATTCTCTTACTCATTTTTAGTACCCATTTTAAAAAATAATGCAGTTAATGATTATTAATTACTACTAACATAATTTTTTTTAAAAAAGATACAACTTAAATCAGATCATTTGACAATGAAAACGAAGAAAGAAAAAAAGAGATACTACTTCTTTAAATAGTATTGTGTCTAGGTCAGTGTCCTGGCTATAAATATGATTTTTAAAACATTCTAATTTTACATTTGCTGGGTACATTTCATGAATAAAAAGAAACTGATAAATTCAATTTTAATAATGAGTTTTCCCATTATATTTCAAATGTAATGTTCTTTAAACATAACATAAAACTAAATAATACAGTTTTTTATAAAACTTTTTTAAGATCCATGATTGCAACTCAAATTTACAATTAAATTTCCATTGAAAATACACTCTATATTGATTGCATCATGTTCGTAGGTAAAAAGTAAATTCACACAATCAAATGGTACATTTATAAAATGTACCTTTATAAAATTATTAAGTGCCAATGAGTATGTTTTCATATATTTTGTGTGTAACATTCTGCCTGGATATTAGGTTGCTATAATAGTAAATCTCCAAGTACAGTGGAATTACTAAAATGAAACACTGTATTTTATGTGTCTCTTCTATAACACTTTTCAAGATAGGAAAGTAGGGCTTGTGTTGCTGCATAGTGGTGCCAACAAATGAGCTTCCTCTCGTCTTCCTTCAGGGCAGATAATGCTTGTACTTTGCACATTTTCAAAGGTAGCCCACCGAGGTAGGCACTGTCTGATAAAAGTGCATCAGAACAAGAAAATACCTGTAAGAAGGAAACATATTCCCATAATCAAGGAAAATGTTATGGTGGCTTTGGAATAGATATTCTCAGTGAGGCAGGAGATGTACTTAGATTTTAAAGAACATTTTGAAGAACATTCCCTAGAATTTTTTAAGCAATTCAGATATAAGCAGTGTTTAAACCTTTAATACAGCTTAAAAATTATTTTATTCTCAAGTCTTGTAGAGATCCTATTAAACTTCATTGTTAATTTTTGTTCATTGCTTTCTGAAATTAAAATTTAATTTACTGGAACTAGAGTTTCAAATGGTTTAAGTTAAACATCCACTTTTATTTTTTTCTCTATTGAATTACTTATTTTCCCATATGTATTTGTCAAAAAGTAAATGTTTTGCCCTATGCTGAATAACAGTATGTTCTAACTGTGTAACACATACTTGCACACAAGTTTTATTTCTTTGTTTGGAGTGAAGCCTCATGCAACTGACACAAAATACTGAGAATCAGTGTTTCCAGGAGTCTACCCAGAATCTCTGACATGAACCATTTGGCTCTTTCTTATTCTATGTGGTGGAAAAAAGAAAAATTTATGTTTTGGAAGAATTCCTTAACAAAGTTTGTTTTTATTATGATATTATTGACTTCAATTAAAACTATATTGTTCAAAATCACTTATGGAAAATCTAATATACCAAATTGCTGTGATATAATGCAAAAAAATAAGTATTATCTTTTTAAAATTGGGATTTGTTTTTATTACATAACAGGTACTTTATGATGTTAATTATTCCATTTTATGTTATCTTGTAGAAATGTTAGAAAAACCATTGTGCCAAATTTATTTTAGCTTTCTTAGTTCAGTGTTCTCTCAACTTGTACAATATTTGTTCCAGCATGCACATTAGCTTAACAAATCTATGCCCAATTTTTCTTTGTAAGAGATTCTATTCGAAATATAGGTAGTATAAACAAGTTCTCTAGATTAGAAATGAACAAAACACACTTGAATCTCTAGTACCTCTGCTTTGTCAGCACCTATTCATCTTTGCCCATCTTTCCATTTTATGTAGATCACAGTTTTTCTTCTTCACTTTGGAAGGGGCCCTTTCCATGAAAGTGACTATCTCCACATGGCTGTTTTCAACCTTGTCATACTTCTGTTTACTTTGCAGCATGAAGTTTTAATACTGTCTTCCTTTTTCACTTCGTACATTTCATTTCATCATTTTCATACAAAGAAAAATTTTTGATATCCAATCATCACATTTTAAGAACCTGATAATTACAGTATCTCAATCTTCCTTCAATTTAAGTATTTAACTATGTTATCTAAATTTCTGTGCCTACCTTTTTTATTTTGTTATTTCTTTTCTAGTTTAGTGTTTGCTATGTTTTTATTACCTAGTAGATGAATAAGAACAACAAAAACTCAAACTTTTAACTAAAATATGATTTCTTTCTTCCCACTTTCCATTTTTTAATTGAAGTTTTACTCTGTAATGACCTACTGTTTTTCTTATTGCTGAAGTTAGAGGTTCTTATGTGTGGCTCTTCAATTTGCATCTAATCATCAAATACATTTTATTCTGGTACATGTCAAAAACTTAACTTGCTTTTTCTTTCCATCTGTTCCTAAAATTATTCCTGTTGCTATTGACTTATTCTTTTGACACTCATGCAATCAAATGTTTCATGAATATAAATCCCAATTAATCATCCTGTTGTAAAGTTTCCTTGCCAATTAACTGAATTTTCTTTCCTAACATCAGATCAACATTTGCCTAATCTATTATATGACAATTACTTGTTTTATATAAACATCCAAAATTCTGTACTGATGCAGAAAATATTAAGCTGCTGTATAGAAGCTAGTTGAGATGTGTCTCAGTTCTTAATCTATGTCCCCTATAGTTGTAAATATTCCACCTATATTTATTATTAATATATAAAATATTTGTTCTAAATACTTAACATCTTAACATGATACATTTTCATCTTATCTAGTGTTGATGAGTAAAGTTTGGCAAATAGTGTTTAAATTATTCTTCAATAGTGAAACTTGAGTTTCACTTGTGGCATTAGGCTTGAAGTCTTTTGCTTTTAGTCACTAATGCACCTTTGTAGATACTATTAGCTACATACAAATTTTATTGAGATTTTAGAACAAAGTTACCTCATCAAAAAACCATAATATGTAATTTTCTATACATTTCCTGAAGCACTTTTTTCATTAGTTGCACAATTTTACCCATTACATTACATGATAAAGATGCTAAATATAATCTATTTTATCTTTTTTAAAAAAGCAATTCCATTGGTTGATGCTAAGTTTTAAGCATATGCCCTTGCTAAGATTTTATCTCTAATGTTCTGGAACACTTGGCTAATTCAATAAAATAACTCAAAGAAATTTAGGCTGCTTTACTATATACACAAAAACACTAGTATTAGATGGAGCTTTTCAATTTTGATATAATTTTATGTGGGCATAATATTTTGTCATTCATCCATTAAGTTTAATGATACTACCACAAATAATTTAATATTTATAGAAACATTCTATTTCTTAGCATCTTAAAATGCATCAAGTTGTTCCAGTTTTTGTTTGTAAGATGAGAATGAAACAGCTGTTTTCAATTCATGCCATATGGACTTATCTTTTTTATTACAATATATTTTCATCTGAGCACATTGGGATGTTTTGCAATGAATGTTTCAGTTGTGCTTCCTAGAATATAAGACTTAGATGGAAATGAACTTCAGCTGTAATTAATAGCTGGCCATTGGCATGGTGATGGCCAATGTCATGCCGAAGATTTTACCTCACTATTCTCTTTCTCAGTGACCACAAGTTAATGGCAAAAAAGGCAAGAATAGACTGATTGGGGCTGGCATTATTGATCTCGAGTTAGGTCTTACTTTGGGGAAAACACAGCATTCATGATCCAAACAACTGGACCATAAAAAAACTTGAACATAAAAAAAGATGTGTAACTTATAAATCGTATTTTCTTAAAAAGTTTAAAATATATACTAGATATTGCTGGGTGTTTCAGTTGATTACTTAAAGAAAAACACAAAAAGTACACATATTACAAAGACACATGTCACATGTTGACTTTTGTCATTAAAAGAAATCTGTTTTATATAAATAGTAATTTTGTAGAAATTAGGAAGAAACTAAAAATTAAAAGGAAATCAATAATAAGATTTTCATACTAAAATAATTTTTCCTTAGTTATGCTTTGTCAAAATATCTCTATCATTTGAATGGAAGCAAAATTTTCTTTTGTTAAATGATCAACATATAATGATTTTGGTTATTATAAATACTTTTGAAATTTAAACTCCAAATGTAACATAGTTTGTTAAAATGTGAGACACTTGGGTTTGCTAATCATTTGTGAATGAAATTTCATTGTTATATAAGCTTTGAAACAAAGATGGTTTTTGTCACTGAACTTGACAAGGTTTTTATTTTTGTCTTAGATTTCAAAAGCACTGGCAACTAAGGTCAAAATGAACTAATTGCCTTTTTTCAAATTATAAAGCTGCTTCACATTATAAGGAGGAACTATAGGACATGAGAAAGTATTTGCAAAATATTCATTTGATAAGATCAATATACAATGCAATGAAATTAATTCATAGTAAAAATGTCAGGGTGAGAAATACCAATAATTTAAGCAAATTTTAAAAAGAAATATACTATTATGTCCAGCAGGTATATGAAAGAATGCTAAACATCACTAATCATCAGGGAAACACAAATAATAACAAAAAGGAAGTATTACTTCATACAATATTATTATTTATAAAAAAAGATAATGAAGGCTGGTGACTATGTTGAAATAAGAGAAGCCACACACACTATTGATCAGAATGTACATTAACAGTCATTTTGAAAAATAGTGTGAAATTTCATTTTTAAAAACTAGAACTACCTTATGATCCAACAGTCCCATAACTGCAATCAGTATGCTTAAAAGATATATACATCCCTTGTTAACTACAGCACTATTCACAGAAGTTAAGAAATAAAAATAACTCATATGCATTATAACTGATAAGCTGATAAAGAAAATTTGGTACATATACACCATAGAATCTTATTAAGCCATATAAAAGAATAAACTCAGTTGTTCATTACAACATGAATGAAACTGAAGGTCATTGTGTTATATGAAAGTAGTCATGTGTAGAAAAACAAGTACAACATGTCCAATCATTTGTGAGATCTAAAAAACAAATGCATTTCAAAAAAGTAGAGATCTGGAGTCTGGTTAGCAGAAGCTAGGGCACATAGTGGGGAGCTGTAGACTAGAAAGCACTAGGTCATAGTTAGCTACGACAAAGAAGTTCTGGTGCCCTATTCTGTATGATGCCTAGAGCCGATACTAATGTATTATACATGTCAACATAACTAGAAAAGAGTTTCTCAGATGTTATCATCACAAAGAATCATAAAGTTCTGAGGTCATGAAACTACTAATTATCCTATGTTGGACAGTACAAAATGTATACATGCACTGAAACCTTATACTATACCCCACAAACATGTACAGTTCTTATGGCTTAATAAGAAATCAGGAGTAAAATGGCCTTAAATATATAGATTTTTGCCAACTGTACAATTTAGTTATTATTAAAAATATTTAAAATGTATAATACATTTAAAAGGAGTTATTAAAATAATTCTAATTAATCAGATTTTTTTTGTCTTTTTTGAGGCAGGGTTTCACTGTATGCTTCAGGCTGGCCTTGAACTTACTTTGCACCCCAGGCTGGCCTTGAACTCACAGAGATTCTCCTGCCTTGGCCTCCCAAATACCTGATATATTTTTTTATAATTAAATAATTTCAAACTCTTTTGTGTATTCAGTTATTTACTTTAGTCACATAAACTAAATGGCTACTTTGGGCAAAATGAAACTGATATTATGTAATCACCATTTAGGTGTTGAGAGAAGATAAAAAAGAGTGAATGTAGAATACTTTCAGGTTAAAAATAAGATGTCAGTGGACACTATTTCTTATGGGTAAGAGTACATCAAGACTGTTTTCTCCTTTTAACAGACAACTATTATGGAGAACTGATAAAACAAATGCTACCTTATATGAGAAATTCAACATATAAAGTGAAAAATGGAAGATGGAAAGTAGGAAAAAGTAGAAGAAAAAATTACTGCAATCCAGCATGGATAATGTATCTAAATGTGTACCTACATGTAGTATAATTGTCTTATGTGGTTTAGATGTTTTTTTGCCTATTAGTGTGGCTGCTAATCGATAAGATGAGATAAATTAGTGAATACAATGCTGGCAATAAAGGAAGGGTAGAGGGGAAGGGAAAAAGTAATTGAGATGTGTAATGTGCATACACAAATTCCCTACAATAAATGTAATCATTATATGCTACAAACATGTGTAATAAAAATTCAAAAAATATTTCCACTACATAGGTGTTAAATTCCTGCAAAGAAATGAACAGCAGTTAGAAACATAAATTTGTGGGAAAACAGCCATAGATATAAGAAAGAGTTTTTCTTGGAAAGTTTGGGTGTTGGGATTAGAAATAATGATAACTGTTGAGGTTTTCACTACCCACAAAAAAGGAGGAAGAAACATTGGTTGTAGCTGAAAAGAGAACTTAATACAGTAGTCTCAGCAAAGAAATATAAACATTCCTCATAACTGATACCAACAAGACATAGTTATATTTTATTTTCTGCTGTGCTTTTATTTTAGTATAGCTTGTTGACAATTCTTTTTTTCTATCACAATTATTTCAAGAATACATAGTATGTGTCTGTGCCAACCTGAACATTTTGGAAATTCATATCTTGAAAAGTGTGCAAAATTATAAACATATAGATATGACATAATTACCATAATTTACTAACAACTAGTACTTAGTGATTGTATAAAGTAATAATAGTAAATAATTATATGAATGTTATAAAGATAATTAATACATATATAAATGTTATAAATAATTTTGCTTTGTTAAATTTACACATGTGTCATGGTTTATGTCAGTGGCCCCCAAACCTTATATAATTATGGACTCAACCAAATGTAGTGTTTGTGATTTGTTTATTGTCTAGTGCTCAATTGGTGGTGTAAGTGTTTCACATGCCCAGGGGTAGAGCCAGGATATGATAGAATGGCGAAAAGGAGGTGTGTGTGTCTCTCTCTTTGTGGTATAAACCTTGTGGTTTGTAGCTACCATGAACTGCAGCCCTGCCATGGAACCAACTGAGTATGGATTGAAACCTCCAAAACTGTAACAAATAAACCTTTTCTTCTTTAATGTTGGGTGTCAGGTATTTTGTCTTAGCAACAAGGAGTAAAGAGTAACTAGGACAGAATTTGGTGCTGGGCTGTTGCTGTGACTATACCTGTCTATGTGGTTCAAGAGATTTGGAAATGGCTTGTGGGCAGAGTTTGGAAAGGTTCAGATATGTCATCTGAATGCATACAGCTGTAACAGCTTAGGCTGTTCTGTAGAGGAGATTCTGGTCAGAGCTAAGGAGACAAGGAGGTAGATAAAAAGCCTGCAGGTAAAAACCAGGCTTGGGAGGTGTCTGCTGGAAAGAAGGACCTCATTGGTTGTTGGATACCAGTTGATGTATATTATGGTTTGGCAGAAAGTTTGTCTGTGTTTGCTTGTGTCCAGAGATTTTCCCTGAGACTAAGATTAAGGGCAATGGACTGATTAATCTGTGAGAAGAAATTTCAAGGCAGCTGAATGTTGAAGCTGTGACATGGCTATTGTTGGGAGCTTTCAGCCAGATTTATGTTGCAAATCAAGAGCAAAAAGCCCAGCAGAATAACTTAAAATGCTGTGAGTTTAACCAGAAGGAAAACTCCATTAAAGATGTGGATTGTAAAGATAGAGCTGAGACTTCAACTGTTAAGAAGAAACAGAGAAATAAAGAAGATGGCCAGGGGGCATCCCAGGAAGCAGTGGGTCTCCATCATTTGCAGCTTCAAAACTGCAAACAGCAATATAAGGTTCAAAAATGGCAGCACCTGAGGTTCCAAAATGGTGGCAGCTGCACTGGGTTCCAGAATGGTGGTGACACAGAGAAGCTTTTCCTCACAATCAGGTTCACAGACCCCAATGATCCAGGCACTCGATTCCTATAGCCAAGAGAAACAAAAGCCTGGCTGATACTCCAGTTGGTAGCAAACCTTGGTGGTACTGCTTTCGGGTGCAAGGAAAATGCACTATCTTATGGCTTCTTTTGTGTTGAGCATCAGGCATTTTGTCTTAGTAACAATGAATATAGAGTAAGACAACATGTTAGGAAAATGATTACATAATATATATTATATATATACTTATTTATATACACTTCAAAAAATGTTTTCAAGTTACCTAGATTTATAGAAACAGAGTTCATATATTTTGAACATATTTAAAAATATTAATTGAATTCACATTGAATAATATGAATTTGTGTAAGAAAAGAATATTAAATATTAATATTAAAGAATATTAATATTAAAGAGAGAAATATAGCCTGGTAGAAAGGTCAGGATTGACTCACATGAAACAACAGACATGCTTTATTGGATTTGCTTATTGTTAAACATGTATAAAAAATCAGATAAACTTGTCTTTATTTCCATTCCTTACTCAAATCCCTTAAACCCAAAACTGCATAAAAGTAATAAAAATGTAAACCCAGAGAGAGACTACAAGAGGCATAATTGGAAGGAGATGTCAACACAGTTTTGGAAGATAAAAACCAGATGAGGAAAAGCAGCTGATGTGCGCAATGTGGGATAAAATGCTTTCAGAGATAGATTCAGGAAAACAGACTTATTCTTCTCAGAAAAGACACTAATTTGTGTGTGTGTGTTTTTGCAGTTTTTTAACCGATGACCAAAAGTATAAGAATTGGCTATATTAGAGGATATAATATTATGTTTCAATATATGTATATATTGTATAGTGTTTAAATCTGGGTAAATATATCTATTTCTTAAAATATTTATCATAAGCCAGAAATACTTCAATTGTTAGAGAAAATTAGAATCTTGTTTCTCTATAACATTAAACAAAAAAATGAGTGAGATTCATGTCTAGATTAAAAGTAGGAAAATAAGCTTTTTCTGTAGTATAATATCTATACTGAAAAAAAATTTAGAGTTGCCTTGCAAGATTATAGGCTTCCAAAATTATAGGCTCTGAGGGTACAGAGATTATATATATATATATTTATTGCTAAGTAAAATGAGGCCAAAATGTTAAACTTAAAGTGGTATAGTAACAGCATGTTTGTCTTTTTCTGATGACATTATTGATAAAATGTATGAGTAAAAATCTATGTAGCTCCAGATACATTTATCTCCAAGTCCAACACATCCAAAATAAATTTGAATAGAGATTATCAATAGGATGTTTATAAATTCTTATCTATATTATAAATACAGTATTAGGAATAATCAATGGGACTAGACAAGGAAACCAACCATTCACCGTGATAAATGGTAATATAATCAATACATGCCATATGTAATTTATTTCTTTTCCCTAATCCTAGACTTTACCTACTCTCTTTGAGGGCTATTATGGAATGTTGTTATAGAGAAAATGAAATAGTACTGATGTATTATTGTAAATTTATACATCAATTAATTCCATTATCTTATTCTATGCTATATGCACAGAAAAAAACAGCAAACGGTCATATTTCTCAGAGAAAATGAACACCTTGGCATTCCTGAATCAAGAACTCTTTATTGTCTTGTGAACTTAGAATGATATATTTTCTCTTTGCCTAAATATTTGATATTGTTTGGCAGAAAGTTTGTCTGCATTTTGCTTGTATCCTGAAACTTACTGAGGTTGGAATTAAGTCTGGTGGGCGAATTAATCTTGCAGAAGAAAGTTTAAGGTGTTAGTATGTTGAGGCAATGGTATGCTTACTGTTGGGAGCTTTTAGAAAAATTTATGTTGAGAGCCAAGAGCAAACAACCAGGCAGAATTATTTAAAATGTGAGTTTGGGCCAGAAAGGAAGCTCCAGTAAAGCTGTGGATGACAAAGAGAGAACAGAGGAGGTCACCATTACTGAGAAGGAACAGGACAATGGGAAAAATGGCCTGAAGGCATCACAAGGAACAACCCTTTTCAGTCTCAAAACTGCAAAAAAGAATGACTTTGCTTTAAGAAGAGAGTCCTAGAGCACCATGTTCTAGAATGACAGTAGCCTAGGGAAGTTGCTCCTTGGCATTTGATGCATATGCACTGGAACTTTGCATCCAAGAAGGAGGTCTGGATATTGCTCCAACTGGCAGCCGATTTTTGTAACCATGTGGTGTTGGTTTTAGGTGCAAACAGAATTCAAGAGATGTGCAGTCAAGCAAGCTTGCACCAAGATTTCAGGAGGCCTGAGTCAGGCAGCATGCCTCTGAAAGGACAATGTGTGAAGCTGTGTGTTAGCCCAAGGATGCATTGAAGACCCTAGGTTAGAGAGGCCAGGAAAGTGCATTCTCCAAGGGAAACTGTGAGGAGGAACAACAAAACCGGCAAAAGAAAGAAATTAGGGGAGTTACAACCACCAAAAGTGTAATAGGATGGAGCCACTCAAGTCCTTTGGAGTTCATAACTTGCCACAGATTGTTGGGGTGCTGGAAATGGAATTGTGGGTTTTAATGTTTGCCCTGCAAGATTTTGGTCTTGCGTTGTTCCCATTTTTGCTGTTCTTCTGTTTGTAACTCTTGGAATGGAAAAGTTTATCTTATGGAATATAAAGTTAGAAATATTTAACTTTCTTTTCACTTATACATGGGCTTGCAACTAAGAGTATGTCTTATTTCTCACAGGAGTATTTGGACTTGGACTTTTCATTAATGTTGACACTATTAGGACTTGGCAACTCTTAGAGATGGACTAAGTATCTTTTACACAAAAGGATGCATATTAATCTTTGGGGGCCAGAGGCAGAATATTATGGGTTGAGTCTGGATGTCACTCCAAAGCCCCATGTAGTCATAGGGGTGGCTTTCTCAGAGGTGGCTGGATCTAGAATGTGGGATGCTGGGCTTGATTTATGGTCCAATGAATCAAGGGCAATAGGACTAATTGTATCATTGCTACCCATCCTAAGTAGTCTGGATAAGATAAAACAAAAAGATAGAAAGATCTGTGATTGACTCTTGCTTGCTCTGTTACCTTTTGCCTACCATGAACTGTTTCTCTTTGATATCTGTCTGTCATGGCACCCTAACTTAGAGCCAGCTGATTATGCACTGAAACCTCTACAAACTGAGGTTAAAAAACAAAACAAAACAAAACAAAACTTTTCCTCTTTTAACTTTGGATGTCAGGTATTTTGTCCCAGCAACAAGAAAAGTAACTAAGACAGTCTACTTTTGTTTTGGAGGGCACTCAGTATCTGAATTCAAAATAGTTTTAATCACACCTCACATATAAGAAGCTTTTCAGAAAATGCTTTAGAAAGTGGAAAGGATAACAGGATACATTTATTTGCAACAAGGAAGAATACACTGAGAGGAATTAATGACAATTTTTCTTTTACTATAATTTTTTTTTAAAAATTGAAGTTGTCCTTGTAAATTTTGATCATACCTTATGTTATCAGTTTCTTCTGCTAAACTGTAGACATTATTAAGAAATAGTTTATGGTTTGTATCAATTCTGTTAATAATTCAGCAATTCAAATTGTGTCAAAAATGTGACATTTTCCAAATAAATGTGTGATGAGTAAAACATCTCTGAAGATGCATGAAATACCTCACTTCCAGCTCTTGCCTTGAGGGTTTGTGTTTATAAATCTGCTGTGATTCACAAGGGTTTTCTCTTATAGGTAATTTGTTTATTTTTTTCTCTAACAGCTTTTTAATATTCTGTTCTTTGGTTGAATTTCTGGAATATTTACTCTTATATGCCTTGGTATAGATTTTTTTCATCATAGTTAGTTGGGATTCTACATAGCTCATTTATCTGCATGTCAAACTGTTTTTCTTGCTTGGGAATTTTTCTTCCATTACTTCAGTGAACAGTTTGTTTGATAATTTTATGTCATCCATTCTATCTCTTGCTTTTCCATTGACTCTGATAAACCTTATATTGCTATTCTTGCATTATGTAGCCACTGTTAGAGTGATTTTTCATGGTATCTTGCTAATTTTAAAAAAGTTTTCTTTTCATAATCGCTACCCACAATCCTGTTTTCTATGCCTGCTATTCTTTCCTCACACTGGCTCATTTACCTGTGTACACTTTCAATGGAATTTTAGTATCCTGGATAGTTGTATGAATCTGTTCCATGGATTACATTACTTTCCTATGTTGGCCATTCATGTTTTTCAATATTTTCCTAAGCTTCTCTTTTTTTTTTAAATCTGTATCTGCACTAGAATAAATAATGCTTTCAATTTTCACCATCTCTGTGTTATCTGAGAAAATATTTTTGATTTGATACTTTTGTAGAGTCTCATTCATATGTTTTATTACTTCCACTGTTACCACTTCAGAGGATTCAGGTGGGTGGCTTTGAAATTGTTCCACCTCATTGCCCTCTGGGTTGCTTTTAGTGAGATGCAAATCTGGAGTTGGATCTTGCCTAAGTCTCTTCTCATTTTTAATTATATTTTTTATTTAATTCTTAGGTTGATACCCATAAATTTCTTATGGAAGATATCTTTATTTCTATTATTTAGAACACTTAGGAAATGACTGCTTCTCAGAGATTTCTTCTTGGTTTGCTTGGTTTTTGAGTTTTAAGCCTGTTGAAGAATCCTACCTTTTTAAATTATTAGAGACAACAAGTTGCTGCCAATTTGACCCAACATCTAATTCTTTGACACCAGCCTATAGTATTATGAACCTTGTGCAAACTCAGTCACGACATACCAAGAACAACAATTGTGTTACATTGGCAAAAGTAGTACAATCACCAATAACAGTAACATCAAATTAACCACTTGTGGTAACCATTGCTACCTTTAACCATATGAACTGTATTTGTGGTTGTATAACAAAATCTAAAATGAACTAGAAAATTTTATACAGTAAATATGCCCCCCAAAATGGGGATTTACCCTCAGGGGAGAAAATTCAAAAGAGGTTAGGGTAAAAATTAAAGATATAAAAGAAGAGGAAGAAATTAAAAGCAAATTTAGAGGACAAGAGAGGATTCTGCCAACTTTGGGAAACTGGTGAAGAAGACATGATGGAAATAAAGAAGGAGAAATAAAAACAAGAATAGAACAGAACAGAACAACACCAACAAAAAAACAAGGAACAAATGTAAGCTCAAAAACAAGAATAAACAATCAAGAAAAATAACAAAACAGAACAAAAACAAAAGAAAACATGGGGGAAAAAAAGTCCAACTTCAAGGTATGCTGTCACTGGTGGATAGAGTGGGTAGACAGAGCCCAGGTATATGTCAATTAATCCCACCAAACCAACCTTAGATCTATGATGGGGTAGTGAATCATTCCAGCAAGTCTGCACTGTTAGTTTCATTTCAATTCAGATTCATTTCTCACTATGAGACTGGAATCTGTTTTGTTTAGTCTGCAACATTCCATGTGCATCCTGTGGGCTTGAACTCAGTTACTTGATCTCCTGCTGACTTGAACTAAGTTTTCCTTCACCCTGACACTGAGAACTGCTAGGGGGAGCCAGCCTGCAGCTGCTCTGAGATCTGAGCTCTATTGACCCCTCTTCTAGATGGCTATGGTCCAATTGCCCTCTCCTGGTGAATGTCTGAACCCAAATAAATTACCAGTCCCTGCAGTCCACTAGATTCACTGTTCCATTCTACTGGTGTGTTTGTCAGTGGAGGCCTCTGGGGTAGACAGTAGACACTGCACATCTGCAGGTTCAAGTCACCCATTCCACACAATGAGTCAGGGCTCAGGGAGAAAGCATTGCTTTTCACCTCCTTCTGTATTGAGGTATTTCTCTTTGCTCTCCCCATGGGATTCGATTGTTACTTCAGATCTTGCTGGGTCTCAAGAACCCACTTCCCTCCTTCTTTGCATTACATTACTATATTCCAGCATCTGGACACCAAATCTCAGAAAGGTTGTTTCTCTGCTATTCACCACTTCCCAATCTTCCCATAAGTAATGGCAGTACTTAATTTTAATAGGAATCATATTACTAAAAAGTACAGTTATGGTTATTAGAATGGCAAATTTAATCCATACATTTTAACACTGATGAGCAAAGTTGCCATATTTGAATGCCATATAGTAAGCAATATGTAATTATTCTAGCCTGAGATTGCACAAATACTGATTTTAACTGTAAATAACAACATAACTGGCTAAATACTTATCAAATTAGAGATGAAGAAAACAAAAATAACTTAAAGCCTCATGAAAATTTTGAAAGCATAGTTAAATCTTACTTAGCTTTACGAATGTTGTAAGAATAAAGGAAACAGAATTTGTATTACGTCACTGAATTATCCAAGATAAAGGAGGTGAGGAAAACATGCAATTTGTACTTGTTTGGGTAATTCTCCAAAGGCAGAGCACAATCACAACCTGGATATTTGGATGCTGGTGACCTATTGAACAGATGCCCTTAAAAGAACAGGTGAAAAAGAGGGAGGAAGCAAGATGGGGAAGGCAACAGACCTCACCAGAATTTGTAAGCAGAGGTCTATGTGATCCGATTAGGAGTGCCAGAAAGCAAATTGCGCTGCTGAGTCTTCTAACATTTGAGACAGAGAAATGTACAACACAAACCAATAACTGTGTATTGTGTCCTGTCACCAGCATTGTGGGATGCATGGTTGCATGCAAGAATCATTGGTTTGCATTTCCACAATGGCAGCCACAGTGCATGAACATATGAACATACACAGTAATCTCAGAAAGTGTGATGATTGGTTGCCTTTAGACACTACAACAAATTACTAAAAATGCAATGATTTAAAACACTGAGATATATTATCCTACATTTTTATACACCTGAAGTCCAAATATATTTTAGTGAATTTTAACAAGGAGTTCAGAGCCCTTATATTTTCCAACTTGTTCAGACAGGATGGGTCGTTGGCATGAGTCCAATTTTTTCTTCATAGCCAACAAAGTAATGTAGTCTAATTCCCAAATTCTAAATTTTTATTTTATTTTATTGCACCCATATGGATAATTCAGAATTATCTTTTATCTCAGAATAGTTAATCGCATCACTAAATCCTTTTTTTTCATGTAAGATGGCATAGTTTTAAGTTTAAAGATTGTCAATGATATTATTAGGGCTCTAAGAGCCACTAACAGATTTGCTGTTATCAGTAAAAATTCACAGTAGTCATAAAGAGATTCAGTCTTCAGACAATGGAGAATTTTCAAAAATTAAGCAGTGAATAAATGTTTACTAAAACATAGTAAGGATTAACAGTCCTCTATGTTTCTTTCATTTTTGACAACATGACTCTGTTATGAAGCTGGGAAGTCTACAATGTCAAGAACTGAGTAATACTGATTCCTGTGTATATTCCTGAGCAAATATTGACATGCTTACTTTGTTTCAGAACATATGGTTATCAGATTAAAAAATACATTCAGTTACATTTGCTTCATATCTAAATATGTCAAGAAACTGTTAAAAAGAGAGTATAATGAAAGAGAATGTTAACCTTTTTAATTATTTATGATGTGTGAATAATGTTATTTTAGTATTGATTTAAGTGTAGTTATATCAATTCCTAGAAAATAAAACCTAAGAAAAGTTTGCTTAGAAATAAGGAAAAAATAATAAAACACCCACATTTAAACTCCAACTTAATGTAACAATGGCAGCAGCTGGATCAACAAAACAAAATGGGTAATTTAGGAATAAGGAAATTAGAAAAAATTAACATGGTAGTACTTACTTCATAAGTCTGTTATAGGGATCAAAATTATTTTACCATGCTTTAGTCCTGTTCTTTGCTCTTTTTCAGTAGTTAATAATGTTCCTTTTCAAACTTTCTTTTCTAGTTGTTGCAATTTAGATTATAATAGTAGATGTTTTGTTCTATTATAAAGGTGCAACAATATGATTATCTCCCTTGCACCATCATTTTTTTCTAGAATTTATTGTTTTTCACAGGGAATAATTAAGCATAATCTGAAGTGAAGGAATACACACACTGTAATGTATTGAAACCCAGTGCTGATATTTTTATTGCTATTTCTTATGGAAATGTTTTTAACTTTGTCTTTAATTCTAATGATTTTTGAGAGAATCATTAATTTTTGCTTGAGCTTTTTCCTGTAACTAGATCTACTTTTTTCTTTAGTTGACAACACAATGGTTTTGAGCAATAAGTCTTAAACATTCTTCTCCATCTCAAACTTCTTCCATTTTTTTTCTTTTTGGAACTGAATTTTTAACCAATTGTGGTTACTTCTCTAATCATACCTATGTGTTTATTTCTCATTATCTGTAAGCTGATGAAGAATAAGATTTCATCACTTTATTACTATCATTATTTTTAACTAATATTTCTGATCTCATATTTATTTTCTACACTTAGAGGCTAATAGAATAGCTTTAATGTACATCTAGAGTAATAATATCCTTACTATAATAGAGTAACTCTTGATAAGATACAGAATTAAATCCAAGCTCCTTGGCTTGACAGTCAAGACATTACAGATCAGTACCAGCCCAGGCCATGTAGCATCTTATAAAATCATTTCCAATGAGTCACTATTAAATTGAAATATTTAACCTTTTTTTCCCTCTGTCTTGTGCATCCTAGGTACATTTCTCTCATTCTTTAGAATGGTGTTTCCCAAATTACAAACGGAAGTACATATGCATCGGAGTCTCCTGTGGTGCTCTGAGGAAACTCAAAGTTCTCTGCCAAAAGCCAGATGCACTTGTAAGAAGTGGTAATTCTGGTCGAGCTTCCCTACTGGTTCTTTTGTAAATTAAAATTCCATATATAGAGAGTGTAAAACTGCAGTTTCATCTTATACAAATATTTTAATGCATGGATAGTTTTATTTTCAACTTTTTAAAGGACTGGCCAAGTAATTACTTAGATAATTAACAAAAACAAATACCTTTTAGTATTCATACATTCCAAATGAAAGAAAAATCTTTTAAGATTCCCAGGAAACCTATTAAAGCATTGTAATAACTGATGAAATTCATTCATAAAAATACTGAATTCTTTTTTAGATTGGTATAATTTTATATTCATCTTGGATGTAATCTTTACAATTACTTCTGGATGGATAATACAAAATTCTCCAATTTATCAGGGAAAACTTTTTAAAAGCCTCAAATTATGGATTACTTATAATTTTCCAAGGTTGATCTAAAGCTACTAAGTGGCTGTGACTAGATTTATGGCTAGATTTTTAACTGTTAAACTCGCACATTTTGCCATCATGAGATTTTGGCTTACCAGAGTCATTTTGTGATAAGCTAGCTTAGTGAATTGTCTAGGAAGATTAATCCTAAGGCACTAAATGTAAAAGGCTACTAAAATACTATTGAAAGTATATTGAACATACAGTGCAAGCTGAAATTTATTCATAGAAATCTCTCATTTTAAGGATCTCATGTATGTTGAATAAATTCCTATGGATTCGGACCGTACATCAAAAGGAAAAACAATTTAACAAGTGATGAAAGGGTCTGTTAATTTTTTAAAAGAATACAAATGAACATATAAGTTGGACAAATGAATCTGGAAAGTTTCTAATGAATAGTCTTCCTAAGTGAGAATTTAGTTTAAAAAGGCAAGTGTGTGTTTGTATGTGTTTACATGTATCTCTCTCTCTCACATATATACATATATATATATATATATCTCATATATATAATGATATTCCTCTAAAATGTAATATATAATATTAATTAATGGGAATTATATACTGAATTTTATCAGGTATATGTCTTCTTTCCACATAGTTACCTTGTACAAAACAATCACATATGGTATATATATTTAAAATATAAGGAAAAATTATGACTAGTATTTATCAAAGCCTAGGGTTTTTTGATATCATTAAATAAATGTTATGTAGCTTCCCTCAGTTTCCTTAGGGTTCCATATGTTTCATTTCACTTCTAAATTTGTTTACATTCTTTTGAATACAGTTATATGTGACAATTTGTTGATAAACTATGTTGCTGTCAGAATTGCTAATTTTCAACCCTGTACTTTTATTTACATTCATGTCTCATTCTTCTTTCATAACCAACTATATTAAATCTTATATAATTTAAAATTAAATACCATATACATGGGTCTTTCAAAAATGGTATATAAGTTCCCCTGGAATGCAAATAACACATTATATCAAAACATAAAATGTTAAAATCATGTTCAGCAAGTACAAACAATTGCTTGATTAATTTTCATGTCTATATCTTGTAATCTGGGCAACTTCTTTGAAGATAACAATATGCAATATATTAACTGTTATTAATCACCTATTATCTTGTTTTGAACTTTTGTATCATTATTATTTTTTCTTGATAAATTAATTCAAATATTTAGCTAGTATATATCTATTTTGAGCCATTGAAAAATTTGCTCTGCATACTGTATAGTAGCTTTCTTACTGTATGTATATGAGGTTTCTATTAGCATTGGAAAACTTTTTCTAGGTATATATTATACTGACATGTGTACATGATTTCAGTGTTAGTAATCAATAAAATTTTGGGTGAATAAGTGATTGAATTGCTTTATTCTAAATGTCTATAGTTCAGTTATTATGGTTTAGATAAAGAATGACCTTCAAAACTTTCATGTCCTCAGAGGTGGGGCTTTTGGAAGGTGGTTGCATCAAGGAGCACTGTACATGACTGAGTGGTAGTAAGAGTCCAGGCACTGAGGCCGTGACCTGAAATTGCACATCTCACTTCTTGGCTGGCTCTTCCTCAGCCATGGACAAGCAGTACTCTCCAACAGGACATTTCTTGGTTGGAGTCAGCTGACCATAGGCTGAAACCATGAGAAAAATAAACTCTTAAACTGCGGGTGTCAGTTATTGTGTCTCAGCAGTGATAAAAGTAACTCAAACCTTAACCTTGTCTATAAATCTGAAGATATAAATATTTGCATGTGACAGGTTATTCAAAATCATTAATTAAAATGAGTAGATTTTAAAGATTATACAGCCAATAGCTGACATGCACTCTGACATACTTTGAAGCCTGATCTTAAATCCAAACAGACAATGGATAATGTTAATAAGTAGAAATCCAACAAAGTACTTGTCTTAGGAAACATATATATGAATGATAATAAATAATTATATATGGCATTTTATATAACTTTATATGACATTTAATCTTAAGAATATCTATTAGAAATAGTGCAAACTGCATAATTCATTAAATATTGATACATAACAAATATGAAACCTGTATATCAGGTTCTAAAATGACAGATAATCAGTCTAAAAGCACTTTAAAACACTTTATTTTTCTGTTTACTCAATGTATGAGAAAAGGCCTTATCTGAAGTATATGTCAGTACATAAATCATTCTCTTAGGAAGAACATATGAATTCCAATGGACCATAGCATACTTAAACATAATATTGAATATAGATGTATAATAATAAATAACTCACATTTTAGCTAAAAAACTTTTTATTCAAAGCTATTCATGATGATTATACAGTATTTGTATACCCTCTGGTTTCTATATAACTGAAATGAAATAATATAATTCAAACGGATAAGGATTTCTTCATCAATACAGAATATAACATTCCTTTCCTTCTTTAGGATTTAATTCAAATGTACTGGAAAAAAAGATTTTGTATTAAAAAGTAACATCATTGAAGGAAATTTCCTGTTTTTAGTAGTTTGTGCCATAACTCTTTTCTCTCCTTTCAACAACAATTTTATTATTCAAAATTAAAGGGAGCAGAACATATGCTGTATAGAGAGGAGACGTATTACATTGACTCACGTGATCAGGGCATGGAGAATTCCAGACTGGCCTTCTGGACACTAGACTGGAAGATTCAGGAATAGTTGCTCAGTTAGTGGAGCTGGAACCTCAAACCAAAGAGTATCTATGATGCAGGCCCTGTTGGAGGCTGAAGAGTCATTGCTGTGAATGCAGGTTTCAAAACTGAAGAAGCTGGAGTCTGCTGCTCACAGGTGGTGGTAGCAGCAAAAAATGAACCTACTTAGGAAAATTTGGCCTTACCTGGCTGAATTTCTTCCTCTGTTTATTTGTTTTCTATTCAGGTCCTCAGCTGATTGGATGGTGCCCTTCACATTCTGGGCAGTTCTTCCTCCCTCAGTATACTGACACACATGTCAGTCTTCTCTAGAAAAAACATCACTGCTACACCTAGAATTGTGCTTTACTTTTCTAGTTAACTCATGATCCAGTCAAGCAGACAATGATTACATTGTAAAGTTGTACAATGATTAGAAGTAAAATCCTTACACTAAGGTGTAGTTTAATTAACCTATCTTAAACCACTAATAAAAAAGTAATTCAGCCTTAAGTGATTAAAAGAATGAATTTAAATTGGCATTATAAATCATTAAGCTGTGATTGGAATTTTGTAAAATTTTTCATGATAAAACAATTTTATGTGTCAATCACAAATTCAGTGCAATGCTGAAAGTAATTGCAACTCACATTCATGATGTAAATAAGATAGTACAGAGTAACGCACTCTTAAAGTTACATCATTATTTTAGCCTAATCAGTGTTAAGAATTTTCTTGAAAATGTTTCAAGTTTTTTACAAAAACAGGTAAGACAGCTACACAAATGTTTCAAAAAGCTTATCATGTTTTTTGTTGATGAATTATTAAACTTCTTTAACTTGAAACTGTTGATTAATTTTTTCATGAAAATATAAATTTAACTTTTCTGCATACATATTTTTCTTCTACTTTCATACTTAAAATATGATATATATAGGATATAATGTTTAAAATAAATCAACCTCTATATCTTATAAAATTGTTGATTAATACATAAAAATAAATGTGACATGGAAGAAAGTTAATTGATTAAAATTAGTTGTCAAAGAAACACATGAAAAACAATTCAATTACACATTTGACCAGCCAATGGAAAATTTATGCCAGGGTCAGTCAGGAAGTTTCTTGTTATATGAAAATTATTGGGTGACCTATAAAAGAACATATGAAAGGGTATGAATGAGATTGAAGAAGATTAGTAGCTGAAACAGAGAGAAACATTCTCATTTAAGAGGGTGAACCTGAAGATTTGCACTGTCCTCATAACTGTGGCACTGGCTCCATGATCTGCTTTCCTTTGTTTCCTTAACTGAAAGAAAAACAGTAAAATTGAATTTCATCCTTAAAAGAACGTTTCTAATGGCATAAATTAAAGGAAACTTTAAAGATTATTCTATTAAGTAAGATAAAATTTGTTTCATGCAACTGAGACAGGTAAACCAATCTCTTTAATACACCTAATTCCTAAGATTAATAAAATTAGGAAATGATACAATTTTTAAAATCTTTTTACACCATGTACATATATATGTTATTGATTAATTTTTGGTGACAATATTATAGGTTTTAAAAGATTTATTTAAATTTCATATCTATTAATCTATTTGACTTAAAAATTACTCTTGGAAGAAAATAATAGCTGCTTACTCACTATCAAATCTATTTTTTTTCTCATTAGCAAAACCACATTTTGGAGTGGTAATGGAGTGCTTAGTTAAGTGCTTAGTGGTAAGTCCATTAGCGATCATGTACAAAACTACATGGAAAAGCCTTTCAGAGTGGTCTGAGAGAAAGTTTTAAAAGGAGTTATCTTAGCTTTTTAAAAAATTCTGTCCTTCTGCTGTTTATACAAAGTAAGATGTAATGTCCAGTACTGTAGTATCACGAGAAAAAGACCATAAGGATTCCTGTATCCCAATTCTGATTTTCTTGAGCACTCAACCCACTATCAACAATTATTTCAGACTTTTCATATATTCATCTAAAACACCATGTATTTTTTTGCACACAGGTATTTTCTTAACTTACTTACAGTTGATTACAATGTCCAATTAAGTAATTTACCTTGTGAGATGATAAAAACCATGTACTTAATATTTGCAATTAGCAAAAACATTATTTTGTAAAATTTATCTTTGTCCCATTTTTAGCAGTAATCCTTGTCTAAGAAATTATTTCAGAGAAGTATGAGCAGTGCTTTGCACTTTCAGGAAAAGATTGTAAACTGTCTTTCATAAAATTATACCAAATGAACATTGTGAGATTTACGTTGGGAGAAAAATACAATGAGAATCATTCCTGTTGATGTTTTCAGATTTATTAAAGGTCTGAGAGTGGATAACTAAGCCTCTATTACATAATAAATTCTAAGTAACTGCAATGAATTTGAAAGGAAAATGCAGATAGTTCCACTGGGATCTAGTATCCTGCCATGAGGACACAGAATTAATAGATACATCTTTCCTCAGATTTCACTGCTGCTGAGAATAATAGCCAATGGTACATTACCTTCCCATTAGAGTTAGCAACCTCTAGGGAGACTATGAAGGCAAAAGAGCATTCCACAAAGTTGCTATTTGATAAGGGTCATTGGTGAATATAGCTAGTTTCTTCTCTGTGATTTTCATGGGAGAATTTACAAAATGTAATGGCTGCTTGTTTGCGGTTGAAAGACTGAGCTGAAGTTTCTTTTATGGATACTTTAGAAACTCATACTGCTCCATGGCAGCTGCTATATTTTACAATTTAAGGAAGAAAAAGGCCAAGATGTAAAATCAGCTCTGCCCAGGGAAAGACTACCTATTGTATAGGTTCATTACTTGAGTGAATAACAGCAAAGAATTCAACTTCTGTGCTAAAATTCATAGGCCAGCCTATTTATTTTGAAAGTTCACATGCAGAAGATACATTGATACTACTCTTAATACTAAAAATGATACCCTGGAGATGACAATCTCTAAAATATTTATATATGTATAATAACTGATAGCATTTTTGTTGCAGACTTGAATTACACACATACACTGCCATATGACCACACAATTAATAATAGTTTTAGATAGTACTTATAAGTTATTAAAAATTATAAAATGATTAAAAACATTACTGTAAATCATTATTAATAGAAACCCACTAGATTCTAGCTTGAATATAGAAAAATTGAATAAAACATTTTCTAAGAACTAATGTTTCTGTAATAAATGTTCTATAATTTTGCTAATGTGAGAAGCCAGATAAATGTAAAAACTATATTTTAACCCTAAATTCATACTTGTAGTCTGTAACATCATTCTTAAAATAGAAGTTTCATAATATGCTCTATATAAAAACATAGCTATTTCTGAGTCTAATGTATAACTTAGATCATACTTTCTGTTCATAAAAAGTGCTTTTACAAAACATTCTATATTCATGATGAGGTAGAAATGTAGAATTACACAGCTAGATTTTTCATATTCCTTGTGGAAAAAACACAACTGCTGTATTTCTATTGAGCTCTCCAAAGTTTGGTTATAAAAATAGCTCTTTTGTGAATAAAGATATTGTTTAATTTTCTGGGCCAGTACTTATTAAGTAGCTAGTAAAATACTGCCAATGTGGAAGTTTACTACCTCTGGAAACAGCATCATTTGCTACAATTACCAGGATATTGGTAAGGAAGTCACTGGTTCAGCACTCAGATCTTAGAGAGCAGAGGCAGCCTTCAAAGGTAACAGACTGATCCTGGGGATGAGAATGCAAACAGGGTGAATGTAGTTATTTTAGGGAACATGGACCTTCAAAGGATAGCTTGACAGAACTTTTGAACTTCTAGACACTTTATATATTGAGGTTTCTTTTTTATATGAAACTTTTAAAACATGGCCATTTTGAGGCTCACACAGTGCTTTTCAGCCCTCTGTTTTGATTTTCTAACTATTAAAAAGGCAAGGTTTTTTCAGTCTCTTTAGTATAAATAACACTAGCAGCATGCTGCCATGTGTGCCTTAATAATAGAACAGAATTATTAAATCACTGATACTATACAGCAGGTTTTGAATTAACTAAAATAAAAGTCTAAAATAGAGCTTTGAGTGGTACTTCATTTTTATGAGTTTATATCTTTCCAACTGAGTTGTGTAAAAGTAACTGTTTTTTATACTTACAAAATATTTTGAGGACAGTCCGGCACTGGGCTCACAGGGGCACAAACAGCTTTAGAGTGTGAACTAATCAGCAAGACCAGCAATGTAGAAGCATCTGAAGCAACAGTGAGGAGCCAGAAGCTGGACTCTTGAGAACCCCACCAACAGAAGAGCACTTCCAGCCCCCTCATCCAGAGACCAAGTCAGCTCCATACCCAGCACTTCTGGACTCTAACATGGACAGTATTCATAGAATTGTAAACAGGAGAGGTATTTTACTACTTTTATTCTTCATTGCTTGTCTGATTCACTATCCCATTCCTGTCTGGTTGGGTGTCACTTTGCTTTATTTTGTATTTTGCGGTTACTTTTGTTTTGGGGCTTTTTTTTCCTTCAGGTTTCCTTTTTCTTTTTCTTTTTAAATACTGTTTCTTTCTTCCTTCTTTTCTTTCGCTGTCTAGGCTTCTTACCTTTCTTTTTTGTTTTCTTCTATTTTCCTCTTTCTTTCCTCAACTGCTTCTTGAATTTAAACTTTTAAGTGACTAAACATTGTCTCTTCTCTTCCTTCACATTCTATTTCAGTTTTCCCTCTTGTGTCCTCCAGTTTCTCAAAATACCGGTGTTTATCCTTTGACCTCTCATCCTTGTTTGACCTTGTTCATCACTTTATCCTGTCTCCTACCTATCTTAACTCCACACAACCCCTACGAAAGAGAAAATCACTCCACTAAGGATAAAATTAATGCATACAAGTACATGCTATGTGTTTGGTCTTGTTACATAACTTTAGAGTTTGCTCCTGTGATTGGAGGTAGCAGGATAACAGTTGCGATAGTTTGTCAGTAGTTGAGCTGTACTTGAAACTATTGTTATCAACAAGTGTAAATACTTTATCTAAGATATCATACATATTATAATAAGTTTTTTCTCCCTTGTATGATAGCACAGTGATTGTATGGGATCATAATGATCACTACAGCCCAGTATCAAAGGATCAGGTGCTGAGTCAAATAGTAAATTTGTATCCTTTACAAATAGGAAAAGTAGGCTCCTGAATAGCTTTAAAGAACCACCTGCATCTAGTGGACATCCCTGAAGTACAGACATCTCCGAGGGAAGCATCACCACTAGTGATAAACCTATCTATCATAAGAAATCGGCAAACATTGACATAGAAAACAAAATAAAAAAGAGAAAGTACAAAATGACAAGGCATGGAATCAAAATGCAAACCCAGACATTCAACACATCCAAGACAAACCCGGAACTCAATGAGATAAATGAAATTGGAAGTCAAACACCAGAACTTTCTGAAAAGATAGCAACAGAAGGAAAACAAGTAGAAAAAGTTATAGGGAAAATAATCTGTCAGGTACAAAAAGGGATGATATTTAAAATTAAAGATATTGCAGAAGACACAGATAAAAGAGTAAATGAACTTAGAAAAAATGCCTAACATAGGAAAGAAATGAACTCCATCAAACAGATCCAAACAAAATCCAAGAGACTGAAATCTCCACTGAAAGTTACAGTTTGAACAAAGGAGAGAGAGAGAGAATTTCAGATCTTGAAGACAGAATTGTAGCTAGTGATCAATGAAAAGAAAAAAAGCTTAAAAATAGTAAGGGACCATGAAAAATCAATCCTACAGATACAAGATGAGATAAAGAATAACATAGGATTGATTGGCTCCATGAGAAAGCTGGAGAAAGCATAAATGCCATAAAAACTCTCTTCACAGTTATAATGGCAGAAAACTTCTCAACAATGGATAAGGAATTTGACATACAAATAGGAGAAGCACACATAACCTCATACAGCCATGACCAAAATAAAGCTACACCAAAATGTATAATAATCAAAATTCTAGAAATTCAGCACAAGAACAGAATATTAAAAGCTATTAGAGAAAAGAAACCAATCACCTATAAAGGAAAACCCATAACAATCATGGCAGATTTCTCAATACAAACCTTCAACTCAGGAAGAGTTTGCAGTGAGTTATTTCAAGTGTTGGAAGAAAACAATTTCCAGCCAGATTGATGTACCCTGAAAAACTATTTTTTTTGAAATTAATGGAGTAATAACACATTTTTATGACAAAGGACTACTGAAGAAATTCATGACACCCAACTAAGATATTTTACACAGGGATAAAATTGACTGCAATTCCAAAAACAACAACAGAAAGAAAGTTTAAGGCAAGATAAGCAATTGAATAGAGGGGGAAAGCAGGGAACCAATAGCAGGAAAATATCATGACAAAGATAAGCCAATACATATCAGTTAAAACCATCAATGTAAATGGCCTCAATTCTCCAATCAAAAGAAACAGGCTGGCGGAATGGACCAAAAAACAAGATTCAAAGATATGTTTTAGACAAGAAACACATTTCACTCAAAAAGAAATTTATAGACTGAAAGTCAAAGATGGAACACAATATTCCATGCAACAGGAACCCAGAAAAAAACAAGGATAGCTATTCTGCTTGCAGACAATGTGAAATTCAAACCAAGAATGATCAAAAGAGACAAACAAGTCCACTACACACTTACTATAGGAAAACTTCAAAAGAAAGAGATAACAATCTTAAATATGTATGCACCATATATAGGAGCACCCAACTATATAAAACAACTATTAATAGACATGAAAAATAAAATAAGCAATAATACAGTTGCAATACTCCATTGTTATAAATAGTCTATAGGTCAAATGAACATCAGAACTGAACCAAACCTGTGAAGAAATGGACTTAGTAAATGTTTTCACTGTGCTCTACCCAACATCATCAGAATGCACATCTTTCTTAGCCACTCATGGGACCTTCTCTAAAATAGACCATATACTAGCTCACAGAACATGCTTAAGTAAATTCAAAGGAGTTGAAAACTCCATAAGTACATGGAACTTAAATAGCATCCTCCTAGATAAACATCTGGTCACAGATAAAATTAATGATGAAATTAAACAATATGAAACTAAATAAGACTGCAGATACAACATACCAGAACTTATGGGATGCTGTGAAAGCAGTCCTCTGAGGAAAATACATAGCAGAGAATTCTCATAACAGAATGACCACAAATAAACCACTTAATGTTGCACCTGAAGCTAGAAGAAGAAGAAGAAGAAGAAAGAAAAAGAAAAAGAAAAAGAAGAGGAGGAAGAAGAAGAAGAAGAAGAAGAAGAAGAAGAAGAAGAAGAAGAAGAAGAAGAAGAAGAAGTCAAGCCCAAAACAAAAAGGGAGAAAATTATAAAGATCAGAGCAGAAATTAGCATAACTGAGACTAGAAAACAACACAAAGAATTAACAAATCAAATAGTGCTTCTTTGAAAGAATAAATTAAAATAATAAGCTCCTAGCCAACCTTATTTAAAAAAGAAAAGGCTCAAATTCATGCATCAAGGGATAAAAAAGGGTGAAATCATTGTAATCATGGAAATTCAGAAGATCATCAATACCTACTTCAAAACTCCTGCTTTCACAGGGAAGAAAATGCAGAAGAAATGGACAGATTCCTAGGTATATATGAACTAACAAAGCTGAATCAAGAAGACACAAAAATTCCAAATAACCCAGTATCAGTTAATGAGATGGAAAATGTAATTAAAAACTTACCTACAAAGAAAAGTCTAGGTTCTGAAGGATTCATTGCTAAATTCCACAAGAAATTTAAAGAGAATTTAATGCCAATATTCCTCAAACTCTTTAATGAAATTGAAAGGGAATCAATACTCCATAATTCATTCCTGGAAGCAAGTTTTACCTTGATACTAAAACCATAGAAAGACCCAACCAAAAAAGAGAACTACAGGCCAATACCCTTAATGAACATAAATGCAAAAATCCTCAGTAAGACAGTAGCAAATAGAATGCAACAAATTATGAAGAAGATTATACACCAAGACCAAGTGGGATTCATCTCAGGAATACAGGGATGGATCAACATACACAAATCAATAAATGTAATGCCCCTATCTACAGACACAACTCCCAACACACTCAGGCACCTTATCTTTGACAAAGAATCCAAACATGTTCACTGGAAGAAAGATAACCTCTTTAATAAATGGTGCTGGAGAAATTGCTGAAGACCAAAACCAAAAACTAGATCCATGTCTATCACCAGGCACTAAACTAAGGTCAGAATGGGTCAAAGGTCTAAGTATTAAAACAGAAACACTAAATCTACTAGAAGAGAATGTAGGTAGAAATCTTGAAAACAGGTATAGGCAGAGAGTTCATGAAAAAAACTCAATCAGCAGAGGAAATACTTCTGTGAGAGAAAAACAAACTTCATTTGGTTTTTTAGACTCCATTTTAAGCAGTAGTTCACTTAAAAATGAACCTTAACTCTACTTCCCTATAACAGCCCCCTCCATAGTTAACCATAAAACCCATAAAGGAAGGAACAAGCAGTTTTAAAACATAATGCCTGGAAAATCTAGTCACATCCTGAATGACAAATTAGCCAGATGTTTGAAGAGGGGTCTTTTGACATTCCAACAAAATAATGTAGAGTAATGTGGTCTCCATAGCAACCAAGACATCTAGTGATCCCCTAAGAATGTATATAAGGTAAAATAAAGACTGAGCATCAGCAGCCTCAACTGTCTAGTTATCCTGCTTTTTGCATGCTTTTTCAATTAAACTCTCTTGTTTCTTGATTTTTCGTCTCCTGTAAGTGAATTTCTCACTTTTTCCGTAACAACTCAAAGAATCAACAACTGGGATCTCATTCTTTTGAAGAGCTTTTCACATCAAAAGAAATCACCACTAGAGTGAAAAGACAACACACACAGTGAGGAAAAAAATTTAGCCAACTGTCCCTCAAAGAACTTATATCTAGAATATGAAGAATTGAAAAAAATCATACCTGACCCCCAAATTCAAAGATTATGAATGTCTCAGATGAAGAAATAAAAATAGGAAATACATATATGAAAAAATGCTCAACATTATTGGTCATAAGAGATGCAAGTTAAAACAATGCTGAGTTTTCATTTCACTCCAGAAAGAACTATCATCAAGAAATCAATGAATAACAAATGGTAGAGGTGCTGCGGGGAAAAAGGAACCCTTTTCCACTGTTTGTGTGAGCATAAACTGGTGTAAGCACTATGGAAATCATAAATCTAGGTCTGAAGGTCTCATTCAACCTAGTTATTCTCCTTCTGGGTATTTTTCCAGAAGACTTAAGAACATCATATCACAGCAGTATATGTGCATCCGTGTTTATAGCACCACAATTTGTAATAACTAAATTTTAAGTGTTGAAGATTTAGCTCAGTGGCATAAGTTCCTGCCTGGCAAGCATGAGGTCATGATTTTGATCCTCAGTACCAAATATAACTAAATTTTGGAAAGAATTCTAATGACTGTCAGCCAACGAATGGATAAAAAAGACGTTAGCTTCTTATATGATGGTGTACTACTCAGCCATAAGGAAGAATAAGCAAGACTTTTATAGGTAATTGGATGCAACCTGAGATAATAGCCATAAGTGAAATAAGTGAGACTGATATATGTGAACATCATGTTGTCTCCCTAGTATAATAAACTGAAAGAGTATACAAGAGCCAAATGTACAATAGATATTGTGAAATGGGAAGAAGCTGTGGAAAAAGAGAAACTGTGATGGGGAAAAGGAGAATAGAAGGAAGGAAAAATAAAGCATATATATGTATATGTGTATATATATATATATTTACATGTATATATTTATATATACTATATATATGCAAGATAGTTAAGACAGTTATACTTCTAGTTTATATTAGGTCATTGAAAGGAAATGTTTTTGGCTGTATTATTTGATCAATTTTTCATTCCTATATATTGTAATATGATCAATTACTTTGAGTGCCTCTGTCTTTTTTTTCTTCTTCTTTTTATCGGTACCAGGGATCGAATTCATGACCACGTGCTTGCAAGGCAGGCACTTATGCCGCTGAGCTAAATTCCCAGCCCCGATCAACTACTTTGAAGACAACAATACACAATGTATTAATCATTCTTCCTCTCGTACTACCTTGTTTTGAAATTTTGTATCGTTTTTATTAATTTTTTTCTTTAAAATAAAAAAAATAACAAGTATTTCAAATAGCAATATTAAAAGCATGGTCTGAAGAAAATTGTCTCATGGTAACACTAATTAAATGAACTCATAGTCATTTAACTATAAAGTAGCTTTATATGATTGAGTAAAAAATACATAAGATGTAGCTTCCAAAAAAAGTTTGGAGTTAAAACTCATCATGTGCTCTTGAAATAATGCCTAGACATATATGTCAAAGAAGGCTTCTTGACACAGCTAGAAGGTATTAGTAAAAATGAATTTCTGGATATCATTTTGTTTTCTAAAAATATAGCAAGTTTTATAATACTAATAATACTGACAATAACTAGAAATTGATTAGAAGACACTTTCTCCCAAGATTTCCTAATTTTTAATGAGAACAAATATATCTAGTACTCATCAAACCCATCATGTTGGCTTTATCTAACACTCTATGGTGCAAAAGACATTAAAGCACAGAGAAATTAAGTCAGTTATAATGATCAGATTGCTACTAAATTTTTGAGTTCAGAGTTTGCATTCCTAACCAATATATTTTTCCCTGCTGACCTATGTTTATAGACAATTTATACATGAAGTATAAAGCAGATGTTTATGTGCTGTTTGAAACACAAAAAGTACACTTAAAATCTTGCACATAGTGGCCATTATTCTTTATGTAGATAAATATGGCACCAAGAAACAGAAAGACTGAAGAACAAGAAGCTTTTTGTGAAAGATTGGTCAAAGATAGTCGAATAAAATTTTAGATTATTTTAAAAAATGGAGGCTTTCAATTTCTTCAAATAATGTTAAATGGACCATACACATTTTCTTAAGAGAAATTGAGGTTAGTCTTTTTAATTCTAAATTTTGTTTTAAAACTAAACATATAAAATTATGGTTTTATTTATTGCTAATAAAATTTAATTTGAACACCTTGCAGAGAATGGATATGAAACAGATTTTGCATTTGTTGTCTTATTGTTAGTGAAGAATCTAAGTTAGATTTAAATGGAGCTCTAGTGGTACACACAGCACTCAGTACTTATAAATGTAAATAGCAACAATCTGGGTATCCATATACCACCATGTACCTATCTATCATTCCATGTTGTTTTGCAGATTAATTTTACATGGGTCAGGGATGTAGCTCGGAAGCATAGTGCCTGCCTGTTGCTGGCAAGCACAAGGTCCTGAGTTCAATTCCAGATACAAAACAAAAGCAAACAACCAAAAAAGATTACATGATACATAATGTAACATGAAAGGCTATTTAAAGAAAAATATTTGCATAACTGCTCATGTCCTTGGACAGCTGATAAATGGCAGAATGTTGATATAAACTTGGTGCTGGCATTTACTATGAATTTTGCTGTAAAAAAATTCTGGAAGTGTTATCTCAAACTCAGTGCAAGACTCATTTTTGAAAGACTTCATCCTAACTATAAGATATATTATCATATACATTTGAGGTTAAACAGTTACTCTTTGATGATGCCATAATATAGCACATAATGTCCCCTTAGAGAGAAATGATGACTCCTTAATGGGTTCTTCCTTTGTCATAAATCAACATACTTTACATCTGATTAGGGATTAAAATTGGCTAAGTCCATTAAAATATTAGGACTTGAATTTATTATAAGCTCAATTAAAGTGCTGTAAGTTCACAAACTATAAACTAAAAAAATACACAAGAATTACATTGTTTCTGATTTTTAAAATTTTTTAAATAAAATTTCAAGACAAGAAGATAGGATAGTAACAATGGTCTGTGCATTGCATATTACTATCTTCAAAGTAGTTACTCAGAGTACAAGATTCAGGTATGAAAGATTGTCTGAACAATATTAGCACAAACCTTTCTTTTCAATAAACTAAAATAAATTAGTGTTAAAACTATCTTAACTATTTTGTATATATATTTTTTTCTTTTGGGTTCTTTCTTCTCTCATTTCTGCCATCCCAGTTTCTCTTTCTTTTTGAATAATTACTTTCCGTTTCACAACTTTTGTTGTAGATTTTGGATCTTATTTATTCTTTAAGTTTCTTACACTAGGGAGACAATATGATGTCTACACATGTGGATCTGGTTTATTTCACTTCTGAGTATGGTCTCAGGTTGCATCTGTTTACCAATAACTCTCATTTTTATCCTTCTTTGTGGTTAAGTTGCATAAAATAATCACATTTTTAAAATCCATTTGTTGGTTTATGGTCATTTGGGTTGTTTCCAAGATTTAGCTATTATAAACTGTGCTTCTATAAATGTGCATGCACATATATCGCTGTGGTGTGACATTTTTAATTTTTCTGGGAGGAATGACATGAAACTATCTCATACAAGACTTTAAATTTCAGTCTATCATTGACAAAGCAACTTACATGGATCTTTAGGGGCAAGTTTAGCAATGAAAATGATACATGTCCAGACATTAAAGATAAAATTAAAAATATTTGTGATACTGAATCTTCCCTTTTTGTACAATAACTAGGGTATGAATTAGTACTTTCTTAAACTTTTTTCTCTTTTGTGGTGCAGTTAGTAATTCTTAGTGAAACACTGGCTTTTCCAAGTGCACAAATTTGTTATGTGAGTTTCTTCAAATGTGCAATAACTTTTTCTCTTCTTTTTCACTAAGCCTACAGTTATTGCTTGATGTGGGGGCCAGAGATCCTTTCCAGGCTTTTACTGTCATATTCAAAAAGTTTACTGGACAATCAATGAACATAAAAGTTCAACTTTTTAATTTAAAAAAAGAAAAAAAGAGAAATTAAAAGAAGTGCTCATAAGAAGGAAGTGGTGTGGGCTACTTCAAGAACAGGAGGGCAGTGCTGATGAGGCCAGTGGCAGTAGTCTCCTTATATTTGTTATGATTTGTGTCTTTAAGTCCTCATAAAACCTCATGCAGTCACAGGTGAAGTATTTTTCAAAGGCGACTAGATCCAGAGTGTGGGATTCAGAATTGATTCATGTACTGTGCTAGAACCCTCCTATTAAGGGTGTGAGTGCTATCCACCGTAAGTAGTCTAGGTAAGATAAAAAGGGAAAAAAAAATGTAGGTAAGATAAAAAGGGCACAAAGACACTCTTAAGGCCCCTTGTTGCTTTTGTTACCTTCCACCCACCATGAACTTTTGCACTCTGCCATGTGCCACACTGCCTTGGAGCCAGCCAAATATGGACTGAAACTTCTATGAACTGAAAGCCAAATAAATCTTTCCTTCTTCAATTGTGGGTGCTGGGTAGTTTGTCTCAGCAATGAAAAAAAGTAACTAAGACAATATTATTCATCTAATATCAGCTCCTGGGTATCAGAGTGTGTTCTGTGCATGTGTCCCAGCCATAATTTTACAGGTCTCTATGTCTGATCAGTCAGTCCCCTTTTCCCACAGGTTTATGATGCCATAATCTCCTGCTTCACCACTGAAAATTTTTATTATTTATTGATTGATTTATTATTGATTGATTGCCTGATTACTTTGGTACTGAGAATCAAACTCATGACCTCCTGCTTGCCAGGCAGGCACTATGCTGCTGAGCTATATCTCTAGCCCTTGAAAATTTTTATTGATTTAACAAAGTATGACTGTGAGGAATATTTGGATTTTACTGAAATTTGTATTTTACAGTTTTGGACAACTTTGTATTATTGGTGGAACTTAAATCATATGTGGGAAAAGAACTTCTTAAACCTATTGTAGAAATATAAATTTTAGTTTTTTTGAGTATGCTGACAAGTGTGAAAATTCTAAAGAAATTTAAAATAAACCAAAATATGGTATATGCAGGAAGTTGCAACTTTCTTATTAAAAATAAAATAGCTTCTGAAAAGTGCCATGTGTTATATATTCTACTAACAGAAGATATACTCAAGGACTTAGATTTATAGCTTCAAAATCATTTTTAAGCTGCATTACCTAAAGAAAACATAAATATAACGTTTTTCCATATCTTATTTTCTAATTATAATACATGTCAACTTATTCCATACCACAAACATAAATTTGCATATTCAAATTTTAAGGCTAGACTGTTGCTTTCTAAGAAATGATTTTTGCTTTAATTTGGTATTACAGTATTAATTAGTATCATGGCTAATAAAGTTGAAGTTTTAGCCTGAAGCATTTTGCACTCCAAGTGCTACTTTCTAAAATAAATCTGGCCAGAAGTAATTTTATTTTTTTACAATGTGAAGACTGGGATTCTTTATAAATTAGATCTGTAAGATGATCGTCAAAGAATTGTTTGGGCTACACTATTAATGTTGCCCACTTATAGATCCTCATAGAATTATGAGTACAAGAGTGAACAAACATCTCACATGTACACAGAAAAGTGGTTTCAAATCAGCTTTCATCTGAAAATATTTCTAAAGCTAGGGACTTCCACACACTGACATTCTTGATCCATTTATGCCATGCAGGCTACAACCGGTTTTGCTCCTAGAGAGCATTCTACAATCCAAAGTAGAGGAAAGCGATTTTTATTGCCATTTCTTTGCCACCCAGTGTGGTCCCAGAGTTTATTTGTAATGTTTAACTGTAGCCAATTATACAAAAACATTGCTTTATTTAATGGATGTGTGTCTCTTTCACCTCTAAACTGTTATCTTCTCCAGTTGTTTTTTTATCCATTTTCAAATGATTTAATTTGTTGCTTTTTAAAAAATCTCTTTTTGAAAATACAATAACATTTTTTCATTTATTATTATATCTCAAATGTTATATAAAAGAAAGTGATAAGTTAATTATAAAGACATTACAATAGAGTACAGCTGGAGCCATCAGTGCTTTAATGATGTTTTAGTTGTGTATTACTTTGTATTTTCAAAGAAAACTCTTTTACAAATTATAAATGTTTATTTTTTTATGCCAGGCATTATAAAAAAAGTGTCATATGAATCTACCTATTCTATTTTGTTTACAAACTAGGTTACAAAACATTTCCACAATTTTAGCCAGAAATTTCAGGTATTTTTAAACCACATCTCTCCAAGTAGCATACTATGTATGTCATATATTTGAATTTCAATATATCTGTACAACTGTATACAGATACACTTCAAAATAAAGTCTTATTCCCCATCAGATTCATGTTTAGCTCTCATAGGCACATTGTAATTTGAATTTTGAGAGAAATTATATTTGAGAAAAAATGCACTGAGATTATTCTTTCAGATGTCAATCTTTGTCTATGACATTTCTAAATATGAACATAATTTTATCAACTATAATTCTAATTTATATTACAGTTAAATTTAAATGTATTGTAGTACCTATGAACTGATATAGAAAAATTCAAAATGCTCCTGGCAACATGCAATTTAAGATTCTTCTCTGTAAACTGTAATGTAACTACTATCTTATCATTAAAAGAGGCTTAGCCATTGTTATAATTTTAGGTTATATAAGAAAAATAGAATAGATCAGACTCCCTTTATTACACTGTTAGGGAAAAAGCAGCAGTGAACTGTACCACCTTTGATATGTCCTGCACACACACAAAATCTAGTTGTTTCCTTCCCTAAAGCCTATTCTTTCTTCTGTTCATAGAAGACACATTATATTTAATTCTAAACATTTAGTCAGGAAATATAAAGACTGTTCTTCTCATCTGATTCATTTCAATAATGAGAAAATTTGTTTTGATATGTGTAACAGATGTTTTAATCTAACTAAATTGATTATACCACTAAGAACAAAGAGCAAGATTCTATGAGAGAGAACTTTCTGTAAAAGGAATAAATCAACCATTCTGTTTTATGAGATGGCAAAAAAATTATCTTATAAAAAACAATTCAGACTTACAGCATGTCATTTCTTCTCGTTGTTCAACACAAAACAATTCATAACCTCCCCATTTCTAGTAATTTAATTCTGACAAGTTATCAGTCATTCATGAGTACACAAACATGAAATTTATTTATAATAAATTTTTACACACCTTAATTATAAAATAACATGTTATAGAATAACATGTTATTATAAAATAACATGTAAGAGGAAAATCCTTAACAAATATTACTCCTCTTTCATCTCTAGATTTCTGACTTTGAGGTTGTATTAAAAAGAAAAATAAATTGGTGTGCTTTGTTGGTGATTGAATCGTGTCATCCTCTAGTACTTGTGAAAATAATCATGGTTATTTCTATTTGTTATAAATTGAGTGCCTGCAACAGTAATCAAATTAAGATGAGTTCCTACTGGATTAGTGTGACCTAAATCTAATATGAATGGAGTTCTTGCAAGATGAGAAGAGACACAGAGCCCCACACAGGGAGGACATGTGACAATGGAGGCAGAGAGTAGAGCAATATTCTACAAGCAAATAAATATCAAGTCTTGTTGGAAAACACCAGAAGCTAAGAAAAAGTCCTAAATAATTCCTGCTATTTTTCAGAATTTAAAAGTTTCCAATTTTGACAGTGTTAATCACTGGATCATGATTAGGGTGTTTTCCTTTTCTATGTAACATATTCAAAACCCCTTAAATTGTTTCTTCTTTTACTCTGTTATTGTCAACCAAGTGATTAGTGACAGGATCAAGAATATCTTCAGCTAGTACTATGAATACTGCTCATGAATACTATCTTTAAGTTTAAACTTGAGATCATATATTTTCTTTTTCATTATATGCAGCTGTATTATATATATGTATATATTTTATATATCTATATTGTATATAGATATATGTCTACATGTGTTTCTATAACATATATTACATATGTCTACATTATAAATAATTTACTATTGAATCACCCGCATATCTACTAATTATATATTTCTTTATTCTATTTTTAATTTCCTACTTTTTTCCTTTATTTGTAGTAGTTTAAACAAACAGCTACTGAATACTACCTTTACCACTAATGCTACCTCAGTCAAATTTCTTTCATCTATAAAGCATTTAGTTCACTATGGCATTCTGTTTTTTTACATTTTTAAAAATTCAGTCATGTCACACAATCCCATATCTGTACATCCTTAGATTTATTTTCAAGTATAGACCAATAGTTTTCATACAAGTATGAAATCTAGCATGGGGTTGTGACTAAAGAAACCAAAATAGAGTAGCTTCATTGGTGGATATCTTTTTACTTAGGAATAAGTCTCCTGATCTTAGCAAAAGGAAGGCAAATATATAAGCCACCACTCTTTATTTATTGAAGATACGGGGATAGACTTTTAGAAGAGACATGACCTCTAGAACTCAAGTTACACAACTATGAAAATCTAGAGATTTGCAAAGGATCCGCTTAAACACTTGGCTAAACAGTAAACTGCATAATTGTAAGAGGAAAATCCTTAAGCTATAGCCTTAAAGAGACTAGTCACAGCTGCTTTATTTAGAGGTCTGTGCACCAACAGCAGAAGCTTCTAAAACTAAGGCAAAACTAATGAACCAAGGTTTAAGAAATGGTTGACACACACACACACATAATTACATGAAAGAAATGAAAAATAGTGACATGATTAGACTGAGCTTCTAACACTGGGGGGTTCTATTACTGGGCTTTCAGGTTTCAGGCTGAGAAGAATCTAGGCAGACACCAGATACAGGGAACTTGCAGCCCTTAGGAACTGACCAAGTGCCCAAAGAAGCAAAGATTTGTATCTTCTAAACCATGTAATAAAAAGAATATCCTTTAGAATGTGCCAGAATAATAATAAGTTTCTGTTCATGTCAAGATGCTCTGCCAGGTATCTTGACATCAAATGTTTAGAAAAAGGGGAGGGTATTGCTATAAACAGGGAAGATCTTTCTACATTTAATTTGAGACCCTCAGAGACAAAGGAAGTCAGAAATGGTCCAGAATGTCACATATGGTCAAGAATTTGTGTTTACACTAATTTTAGAGTTATTAAAAAAAGAAAAAAAAACTTTTTAACATGTAAGTTATCCAGAGGACTAATCATGTAGTCAGGGGTAAAAATTAATAAAATCAAAGACTAATCTGAGCCATACTTAGAAAAGTTTAAAATCAAACCTTCATTTAAAAGATTACATAATTCAAAATATACTGAAAGTATATTAGAACAAAAATTCAACACTGTTTATAGAATCTTAAAAAATACAACAGAGCCAGGTCCTATCATGAAGAGATCCCCCACTGGATACCAGTGCCAAGTGTAGGCCGCTACCAGCTAGGGGAGAGCCAGAAGGGAGCCTCTCTCAGGGAGTCAGTGCCATTGGTGGACTGAGGAGGGAGAGAACCAGGCCTCACGGGAGAAGATCCCCACCTGGAAACCATATATGGGGGGTTTTTATTTTCTTTTATTTTATGTTAACTCTGATGGCATGAGCCACTATTTAAAAGATAGCAAGACATGTTATGGGAGCCATTATGTATTTATTACTAGCTTCTTTTGATGACCTTTATTGCATTCATTGTTTTATTTTTATTATTTCTACTCTATTGTGTTTTATTCAATTTTTAATATGTCCAAAGGAGGTATCTGCAGCTATTTTGAAGTCAACAAAGGGACTGTGGTAACTATTGTTGATTTCATAAGGGTTTGGAAGTCTTGTATCACTTACTCTGGTTTATTTTGATTGATTTTATTGTTTTATTTTCCTTTTTAACATAAAAAAAAACCCAGGAAACATACAAATTCATAGAACTCACAGTGTCTATAACCAAAGTGAAAGTAAGCTGAGTTTGAAAGTGCAGGGAAATAGATTACTTGACCACAATAAAATTTAGTCAATTAGATGCTAAAATTTCAGAAGGGAAGACACTTAGATCATGAAGATACATATTAAAAATTTGCTAATGTCTCAAAAAAAAAAAAAAGGGCTGGGGATGTGGCTCAGTGGTAGAGCTCTTGCCTTATATGCACAAGGCCCTGAGTTCAATCCCCAGCACAATAAATAAATAAATACAGTAAAATTAGAATATCAGAAATGTGGGAGTTATTTGAAAGTGCAAAAGAAAAATTTATAGGAAAAAAACTACAGTATGTGATCCAAAATTACACTAGATAAGGCTAATTGTAGATTAGAAATTACAAAATAAAAAGCAGCAAAGTTGGCAACAGAAAAACTGTTCAAAGTGAAATCATGGAGAAAAAAAAAGACAAAGGGACTAGCAAAGAAATACAGAATAGTATCAAATTGATGTACATAATTTGAGCTCTCGAAATCGATGTGTAAGTAGAAAATATAACAGCTGGAGACTTTGATTTCATGAAAAAAATAAATTCAACATTAAAGGAACTCATTAATAGTAAACAAGGTAAAATGAAATGTAATCAAGTTATATGATCATTAAATGTTTTAAAATACTATTTCATCTTCAAAAGTATAGGATGACATCTTCAAAAGTGTCAGTAATAATACATTCACAGACATAATACTGCAATTACAGTAGATTATTCAAAATAATAAAATGACAAACTTATTTTAAAAACCCCATAAGCATAGAAATTTCATTCAATAAAAGTCCTTTGAAGTTAAAGACAAAATAAAAACTTATTTACTTCCAAAAGCTCAAAGTATTTATTGTTCTGGGTTCTACATCATAGAAAATTTTAATATAAAAGAATTATGATGCTAAGTGCAAATTGAGCCATGGTGGTGGTGGCTCATGCCTGTAACCCCAGCACTTGGAAGGCTGAAGCAGGAGGATCCTGGTGAGTTCAAGACCTACCTGGGCTACAAAATGAGCTCAAGACCAGCCTGAACTGCATAGTGAGATCCTGTCTCAAAAAGACAAAAAAAAAAAAAATCTTCCAAGTGCAAATTGAGATAATACAGAGGGAATAAACATATGGACAAATTATACCTGTGCAGATATATTTTAGAGTAATTTTAAATAATCAAAGCGAATTTAATGATACACTATAAGGCTGAGAAGTGAACAATAACACAAAATACATGTGACTGAAAATGAGCATGAAGTGGTTTAAGGTTTTTTTTTCTTATTGTATAGTCTCTCGCTCCCTTTCCATGTACCTATTAATAGTGTCATTTGAAGGTAAAATGTTTAGCTGAAGATAGTTTTAAAGACTGGAGCTAAATAGAATGAAGATGAATGGACAATAGTATATTTAAAATGAGAATCATTTAATTACAAGAATATCAATGCATAAAGTAAAAAAAAAAGCTGAAACATGAGGGAAATAGCCTTCAAATTATGGAACAAACAAAAATAGAATATAAGAAGACTATTTAAATTTCATGAAATACATAATTGCCTTAAAATGAGATAAATTAAGTAGCAGAAAGCCAGAAATTCTTATGTTTCAAAAACAGGTTTCCAGGGGCTGGGATTTAGCTCAGTGGCATAAGCACCTGCCTGGCAAATGTGAGGTCATGAGTTCAATCCCTGGTACCAAAAAAAAAAAAAAAAAAAAAAAAAAAAAAAAAAAAAAAA
>PVLA01004125.1:0-80401 GCA_004027455.1 Hydrochoerus hydrochaeris | reverse complement strand
TGTCATAAAGAAAAATGATAATATGACTTAGGAAATTCAAGTGCTAGTACATAAATCAGTGTTAAGTAAAAAACAGGGGAACCTGGAAGATGATCATGCTTAGGGAAGTGTCCGTCAACTACCATTATGAGGAAGGATATTTTAATCACAAGAGAGTGCTATGCTCTTCAAGTAGACTGATATATCTAAGATAAAAAGAAATATTTTTAAAAAGCAAACAGAACACTGCAAACAATAAGGAGATATTCATATACATGTAAGAAAATTGTATTTTTATAGTGATCATTATATTTTTCTACAATTATGAAAATTCTTATAAAAGTATAGTATTACTAAAAGTCTCTGCTAGAAATTAGAATCATTAAAAAAGTAATTTTCACATCATAGGGAGTGTTTAAGGAAATTTGTAAATGCACATCTCATGTGGTAGAACAACCAGTACAACAAAATATAATGAGGAGTTGTTTCAATGCTTTGCATTTAAACTCTACCTTTTATTTTAAGATTATATTACTGTTCTAATCTGTTCAATACTGCTTCTCTTTAGATAAATAAATGGTATATATTTTTCTGTGAATTTCAAATTAGATTTACTTTAAAAAAGCTTAGTACTCTCTACTTTTAACTCAGTTAATGGATAAACTTTGACATGGTTCTAACGTAGTTTTTTCCTAACATTTAGTTAATTATATAATAGTCAATCTTTCAATACTGGTTATTATGATATTTCAAAACTGTATATAAAATAGAAACTTCATTAGAGCACTTGAACAGTGTTTCCCCAGGGCTTCCGGATGGTGACCTGGAAATAGTGACAAAAGCCATCCAGAAGTGGAAAAGAAAAGACACTTCTTGAAGTTGGGCATGTTTTCTATTAACCAAAGAACTGAAAAAATATTTGGAATTCCCGCAGTTTTCCTCAGAAAGGTGAAGGCATCTGTCTTTTGACTCCTGAAAAGTAAGATCCCCTTGAAGTGGTTTTGCATGACATATGAAAATTGAAATTTCCGTTGAGATGCCCAGCGACCACCAAGCAGCTAGCAGGACCAGCTTTGGGTCTGACCTCACACTCTGGCAGAATCCCAGCTCACAGAGGGGGATTTTGAGCCTGCTGCCAGGCGGTAGGACCACACGCTGCATCCCAGACCACACCAGGCTGCCCACAGGGACAGGGGCCCAACCAGGCCAGCTCAGTGAACACCAAGCAGTGAGCAGGACCCAGATTCCAGCCTCAGGCCCTGACTGTACACTCTGGTGGAATCCTAACACATGGAAAGGGACTTTGAACATGCTCCCAGGTGGTAAGACCACCAGCTGCATCCCAGACTAGCCCAGGCCACAAACAAGGATGGGGGCCCAATTGGGCCATGACCAGCAAACACCAAGCAATGAGCAGGACCCAGATTCCAGCCTTAGGCCCTGACCAGGCACACTGGTGGAATCCCAGCACATAGAAAAAACGTGGAATTTAACTCCCAGGCGGTGAATCTTGGACTACAGCAGATTAACTGTGCCAGTGTGGTGAGTATGACCCTAAAATAGAGTGTACAGTGGGTAAATAGGGCCAGTATAAAGCCCCCTCCAACTAACTGTAAGAACCTGGTGAGTCTGAAAAGAGTGTGGGTGACCCCCTCCTACACATAGAAAACATCAGGCAGAGTGAAAATGGCAAAAGGAAAAAGCAAAATGCAGTCTCAAACATCTAGTCCACCAGAAGCAAGTGCAGGAGATATTGAAATAGAGGACCCCAAAAGTAACACACCAGTAAACTCTGAAAAGATACCTAGTGAAATAAAAAAAAAAAAAACAACTCCATGTGGCTACAGAGGAAATCAAATTAGAAGTAATCTCTCATGTAAAGACAGAAATAACCTTAGTAAAGGAGTTGCTGAGTGCAACTAAAGAAGAAATTGAGAAAAAAATACAGAACCATGAGACTGATTGAAACCTTGAATGAGCAATATAGAAAAAAGCAGAATTCATGAAACAAACTCAAAGAGACATCCAAGAAACAAAAAATTCTATTCAAAGCTTGGAAAACCGCTAAATGAAGCTGAGGATAGGATTTTGGACCTTGAGGACAGGATCGGAATTAGGGATCATGAAAGGATGGAATTTTAAAAATAACAAAGCAGCATGAAGTGATAATCCAACAGCTTCAAGATGTTGCCAATAGCAAGAATATAAGATTAACAGGCATCAGTGAAGAGGCAGGAGTCAATGCAAATGACATAGCCAAATTATTCACAGAAGTAATAGAAGAAAATTTGTCAAACATGGGTAAAGAATCTGATATGCAAATAAGGGAGGCATATACAATGCCAAACAGTCACAATCAACATAAATCCATACCCAGACATATAATAATTAAGATCTCAGACATACAGAATAAAAACAGAATATTAAAAGCTGTTAGAGAAAAGATACAACTTACCTACCAGGGAAAGCCCATTAGAATCACAGCAGACTTTTCAGCACAAACCCTCCAGTCAAGAAGAGCTTGGTGTGAGGTATTTCAAACCCTGAAAGAAAACAATTTTCATCCCAGACTGATGTACCCAGCAAAACTTTCATTCAAATTTGATGGAGAAACAAGATACTTCCATGACAAAGAACAACTGAAGAAATTCACCTCCACCAAACCAACCTAGAAAGAGCAGTGAAAGACATACTAGACAGAGATAAAAATGACCACAATCCCCAGAACAGCAACAGAAACAAACCACCAGGTAGGACAAGCAATTAAATATGGGGGAAAGCAAAAAGAAACAACTGGAACATAACATGGCAAAACCAAATCAGCACATATCAGTGATATCCATAAATATAAATGACCTCAATTCACCTATAAAAAGAAATAGATTGACAGAATGGATCAAGAAACATGATCCCAAAATATGCTGTATCCAAGAAACACATCTGACCAAAAGGAAACTCATACATTAAAAGTCAAAGGATGGAAAACAGTATTCCATGCAACAGGAACCCAGAAAAAAGCAGGGGTAGTTATTCTATTTGCAGACAACCTGAACTTCAAACCTAAAATGATTAAAAGAGATAGAGAAGGTCACTACATATTCATTAGTGGAAAAATTCAAGAGGAAGAACTAAAAATTTTAAATATATATGCACCAAATACAGGAAAACACATCTATGTAAGACAGATACTAATAGGCATGAAAAACTAAATACACAAGAACACAGTAATAACAGGGGACCTTAACAGCCCATTGTCACAAAGAGATAGATCAACTAGACAAAAAGTCAGCAAAGAAATAACAGAACTGAATCTTACCTGTGAGCAATTGAACTTAGTAGATGTTTACAGAGTGTTCTACCCAACCACATAAAAATACACATTCTTCTCAGCTGCGCATGGGACATTCTCCAAAGTAGACCATATATTATCCCATAAAACATTCTTAAGTAAATGCAAAGGTATTGAAATCATGTCATGCATAATATCTCACCATAGCACATTGAAATTGGAAATTAATGGCAAAAGAAATTGCAAAATCTGCATAAATACATGGAAATTAAATAACAACCTTTTTAACAACCAGTAAGCTACAGATAAAATTAAAGAAATAAAGCAATACCTACAATTCAATGGAAATACAGAAACAACATACTGTAATCTGTGGGATGCAATGAAAGTGGTCTAAAGAGGGAAATATATAGCAATAAATTGTCATATCAAAAAAACACTATGAGCACAAATCAACAGCCTAATGCTCCACATCTAGCTTCTAGAAGAAGAAAAGCAAGCTAAACTCAAAGCTCATAGAAGACAGGAAATTGTAAAGATTAGAGCAGAAATCAATGGAATTGGAAGTAAAAAAACCCCAAAGAATTAATGAATCAAAAAGCTGATTTTTGAGAGAATAAACAGAATTGACAAACCCCTAGCTAACCTTATCAAGAAAAAGAAAGAAAAAACCCAAATTCATGCAATAAGAACTGAAAAGGGAGAAATTACTACCGATTCCATGGAAATTAAAAAAATCATGAATACCTACTGTGATAATCTACTGTGAAAAATCTCTACTCAGATAGAGTGGAAAACACAGAGGAAATGGACAGATTTCTAGAAATATATGAATTACCATAGCTCAACTGAGAAGATATAGCAATTTTGAGCAACTCAATGTCAGCTATTGAAATTGAAAATGTAATTAAAAACTAACCAACAAAGAAAAGCGCAGATCCTGATGGATTCACAGCTGAATTCTACAAGAATTTTAGAGATGATTTGAGGCCAATACTTCTTAAATTCTTCAAAGAAATTGAGAAGAAAGCAATCCTCCCTAAATCATTCCTACAAGCAAGTATTACTCTGATACCAAAACCAGAGAAAGATCCAACCAAAAAAAGAAAACTCTAGGCCAATCTCACTAATGAACATTGATGCAGAGATTCTCAATAAAATACTGGCAAATAGAATGCAAAAATTCATCAAGAAGATTTTAAATCATGACAAAGTGGGTTTCATTCCAGGAATGCAGGGATGGTTTAACATATGCAAATCAATAAATATAACACACCACATCAACAGAGCCAAAACCAAAAACCACATGGTCATCTCAATAAATGCAGAAAAAGCTTTCAAAAAGTCCAAAACACGTTCATGATAAAAACCCTTCAGAAACTCGGAATACACAATAACATCTAAAAAAAATGAACTATTTAGGAATCACCCTAACTAAAAATGTAAAAGACATATATGCTGAAAATTATACTACACTGAAAAAGGAGATTGAAGAGGATGTTAGAAAATGGAACAATATTCCTTGGTTTTGGCTAGGAAGAACCAACATTGTGAAAATGGCCATACTCCCAAAACTGTTTACAGATTTAATGCAATCCCAATCAAAATACCATTGTCATATCTCACAGATCAAGAGAAAACCCTCCTAAAATTCATTTGGCATCAGAAGAAGCCTAGAATAGTAAAGGCAATTCTAGGCAACAAAAGCAAGGTAGGAGGCATCTCAATTTCTGACTTGAAACAGTACTATAAAGCCACAGTGATCAAATCAGCTTGGTACTGGCAAAGAAATAGACCTCAGGATCAATGGAACAGATTAGAAGATGCAAGCAGAACTACAAAGACCCTCAGCCCACCTGATATTTGACAAAGGAGATAAATATTTCCACTGGAAGAAGGATAGCCTCTTTAATAAAAGGTGTTGGAAAAACTGGCTCTCCACATGCCGAAGACTGAAACTAGATCCAAGCCTATCACCATGCACAAAACTAAAGTCTAAATGGATCAAAGACCTAAATATTGAAACAGAAACACTAAATCTACTGGAAGACAAGGTAGATAGAAGTCTTGGAGACATAGGGGTAGGCAGTGAATTTATGAACAAAATGCAAACTGCATGGGCAACATTTCAAAGAATCAACAACTGGGATCTCATATTATTGAAGTTTCTGCACTTCAAAAGAAATCACCAACAGAGTGAAAAGAAAGCCCACAGAGTACAAAAGAATTTTAGCCAGCAGTCCCTCAGACAAAGGACTTATATCCAGAACATATAAAGAATTGAAAAACATCAAGCCCCCCAAATTCAAAGACCTTCTCCAAAAGTGGGCATCTGAGATGAACACACAGTTCTCAGAGAAAGATATACAAATGGCAAGTAAATACATGAAGAAATGTTCACCATCACTGGTCATTCGAGAAATGCAAATTAAAACAACATTGAGATTTCACCTCACTTCAGAAAGAATAGCTGCCATCAAGAAAGCAACTGATAATAAATGTTGGCGAGGCTGCGGGGAAAAAGGAACATTGCTCCACTGTTGGTGGGAAAGTATACTGGTGCAACTACTATGGAAATCAGTATGGCAATTTCTCAGAAGACTAGGATTGGAAGCCCCATTCAATCCAGCTATTCCCCTCCCGAGTATTTTCCCAGAAGAGCTGACAAGTTTATATCTCAGTGATATATGTGCTCCCATGTTCATAGCAGCACAATTTGTAATAGCTAATTCTTGGAAACAACCAATATGCCCATGAACTGCAGAGTGGATGAAAATGATGTGACATTTTTATACAATGGAATATTACTCAGCTATAAAAAAGGATGATCTTGTGCCCTTCATAGGTAAATGGAGACAACTTGAGACTATCCTCATTAGTGTAATAAATAAGAATCATATTTATAAATATCACATTGTGTCTCTAGTGTAAAAAGTAATTAAGAACTATAAGTGTAATAAACCCCTTCATTAATGCCCATTCATCTTATATTGTTACTCTTGGCATCCTCATGAGGCTTGTGGATTGCCATTTCATGCTGCTTTGTTATTTTTAAAAGTTCATCCTTTCCTAATCACTAATTGCGATCCTGTCCTCAAGGTCAGAAATCCTAACCTCAGCTTCCTTTAGGCAGTTTTGCATGCTTTCAATAGAAATTTTTGTTTCTTGGATGTCTCTTTGAGTTTGTTTAATGAATTCTGCTTGTTTTTTATGTTGTTCATTCAAGGTTTCAATCAGTTTCCCATGCTCGTGTACTTTTTTTTCTCTATTTCTTCTTTAGCTGCATTCTACAACTCCTTTACTAAGGTTGTTATTTCTTTCTTTACATGGGAGAGTACTTCTAATTTGATTTCCTCTATACCCTGATGGAGTTGTTTTTTTACTTCACTCACTATCTTTTCAGAGATTCCTGATGTGTTACTTTTGGGGTCCTCTATTTCAATGTCTCCTATACTTGCTTCTGGTGAACTATATGTTTGAGACTGCATTTTGCTTTTCTGTTTCATCATTTTCACTCTGCCTCATGTTTTTATGTGCAGGAGGGGATCACACACATTCTTTTCAGACTCACCAAGGTCTTACAGTTAGTTGGAGTGGTTTTACTATTGGCCCTATTTATCCACTGTACCCCTCTATTTTAGGGGCATACTCACCACACTGACACACTTAATCCACTGCACTCCAAGGTTCACCTCCTGGGAGTGAAGTTTCAAGTTTTTTCACACTGACTGGAGCCTGCTGAGGTCTTCTGATGTTCCAGGTGGGAGGGCGGGCCCAGCAGAAGCAGTCCAGGGCAGTTTTCGGTCTGGTGCGGGCTTCCATGATGTTACTGGTGGCAGGGTGGGCCCACAGGTAGGTCCCAGGCACCTTAACCCCAAGGCAGGCTTCTGAGATGTTCCTGGTGGCAGGGCGGTCCACAGGGTAGGTCCCAGGCAGTTTATGACTGAGGAAGGCTTCTGTGATGATCTATCCTTTTTTTGAAATTCTGTAATATTGCTAACTTTTTTCTGTTTTTTTCTCTTTATATAAAAAATATTTCAAAAAAATAGAATCTCCATGATATAAAAGAGAAAAATTAACATTAGCAAAACATTAATATTTTATGAAGAGAGGGAGGGAAAGGACTCAGAATGAAATAACTGAAACATGAAGTAGGAATTAAGGGAAGTTGAAGCAAAGAAGAGATTCAAAACAATAAAAGAGCATTCAAATATTTTTTAGGGCACTTTTTGCTATAAGTGTATCCTGATATTTAATTGTAAAATGTTTATCTCTCAAACTAAGACTTTGATAATCAGTCATCTCTCAGTCAGTGAGCCACTTTGCCTCTGGAACGCTACCTGAGTGGACTTAGATTTGTGTTCCTCGCATAAACATCTCCCTTCTGTTCTTATGGTTCTTTAGAAATCTAACCTCCTACCAAGCCAGGCCATTCTCATTTCTTCTATCACACTGAATCTCCCAATTTTTCTGCTATTTTTACTCTCAAGTGATCAAGGAAAATTCTCAGATCAAACAACCATACAAATACAGATTACGTTTTCTTGATTATGAAAGAGAAAGATGCATTTCAGGTATAAATTTTCCTGTACTGTTTTGCTCTTTAAAGTGTATTCATTGATCTTCTTCAGATATATTTTGATTATGTATAGATTACTATTTAGATTTAGATTTTTCATTTTTCAGTCTCATCTAATTCAACAAACTTTCAAACCCACGAAACTTTCAAAAGTATTTATTTTTTATCTATAAAGAGACACCTTATACCTCTCTTCTGAGATGCAATTTAAATTTATGTATTTGTAACTAGAATCATTAGTAATTTCTTCTATATAGGTCTTGCAATCATGAAATTCAATATTTATAAGAAAAATATAATGTTATCAGTTTTAAATATGGTACAAATTGTTGCTTGTAGTGACAGCAGAGTAAATGTTCAATTTTAAGTGGTTAAGGTGTTCCTCATTTGGACTTCATAACCATTACAATTTAAAATCAAATATACTAGTATATTGTCATAAGGTGACAACTTATTAACAAAGAATATTCTTTTCCAATAAATAATAGAAAATGGCATTATGATATAAAATTGAAACAATAAAATGTGAAGATACTCAGGCAATATTTATAACCATATTGCATATTATATAAAGATTATAGCAAGTATTTGCTGTAACATAATTAGAAAGGCAGTGATAAGTAAAGAAAATAAAAAAAATGATGAAGTTCACCATTCTACAGACTAGGATAATATGATAATGTACAAAATTACATTGGTAACGTAAATACTAATATCTTTACAAAATAGGTTTTATTTTTACTCGTTAAATTCACTTTTAAAGTCTTCAGTCTTCTGTTTGTATTATTTCTATAACTAGGGGATGTTTAGATTATTATCTACAGATGAGAAATTACCACATTTTTTCAGTACTATAGAAATTTGGAGTAAAACCTGACAACCTGTGAAAATATGTTTCCTGGCACTTTTTAGAGATTCCTTATAAAATTACAATGTCCTCTAAGATACAAATATTATAGTTAGAAATTAGTTAGTATGTCTTTGAATATGGTATGAATTTTCCTCATCTTAAAATGCACTGATGTGACTGGGTTAAAATTACGGTAAAATTTTAACTATCATAACATTACGCAGCATGTCAAAAAACAATGTCACTCTACATAGTTATAAACAGTGTTATCTAAGGAGGTTTTATTGTAAGTCAGGATGTTATAAATGGGTTGTTTATGCTGTTTATGCATTAGTTTCAACAAAAATTTGAAATACTGGTGATATTTACTGTTTGAATTTTTTTCTATAAAATAAATTCTTTGATAAATTTCTGCAATAGAATACTTACATTCTTTGAGCCATACACACATTTTCACAGATCACAAAATAAGAGTCATAATTAATTAGTAAAGTTATATGGTCCTATATATTAACATTTTGTTCACCAGAAAAATACCAGCACTTCATTAAAACGAAACTAGTAAGTATAATGTTCTGGGAGTTTTAAAACCTGTAATTTAAATATTGCAAGCTATGTAAGTATTTGATGTGTGTTTAATGACTTGAACCATACCTTTACTGATTTAAACTGCACATTCATGAAAATCCTGGTAGTATAAACAGAAATCCAGTATTATATTAGTTTTATAAAGTTACAATCTACTATGAGGAATACAATTAACGTACTTTTTTGTTTGTTTGTTTTTGTTTTTTGAGACAAGGTCTTGCTAAGTAGTTCAGGCTAATCTCTATTTCACTATGGAGTCCAGGTTTGCCTTGAACTTGTAGCGATTCTCCTCAGCCTCCTGAGTGCTGGGATTATAGGTGAATTTAACTTCTTAGTTCCTTAAAATTATTTGCTAGAATTCATAATTACAAATTATTCCCATGTTCGCAGCTATGTTAACTAGGCTCTAAATTTTACCCTACTCTTCTGCAAAATGACAGTATTAATAAAAACTATCTTCTTGATCTGGATTAATGGATATTTTCAAATTGTGCTTGTAAACAACTTGGTGACTATTTGATATGTGACAGCTTATAAATTCTCACTCTTTTACATATTTAACTTGGATATTTATATGCTTTTCAAACTATGTTCTTCTACAAGTAGCCCTAAAGTCAGTCTCACATGTTTCTAAAAGTTTTCTAAATGTTTATTTACATGTTTCTTTAAAGCTTCGTTGTTTTCTAATTCTTTTTGTTCTTATTTTCTCTTTTTTTGTTTATTTATCTTTCCCTTCTATCTATCCTTATATTTACAATAATATATCAATATGGTTTGATCATTATTAAAATATATAATTATATTTATGTTTTTTACAGTCCTACAATGAATAATTGAAAATCTATATGTCTTGGTAATGATAAAATACATATTTCAAATTGATAACCTTTTGTACTTTAAATGATTATCTGCTTGAATTTCAAGAATTTTGTTATTATTTTATTGTTATATATGTGGATGTTAAAATCTAACATAATCAAAAACAACAAAGGAAAATGTTAGGACAAGTTATTTTTATATTATCATGTTTATGTTTCAATAAGTGAATTTTTCTTTATTACAAATACTAATTTATTCTTTACTTATATAAAGTTGGAATAGTGCACTATGCCTCATTTCTCTACTTGGTTTTTATTTTTGGTATTTTCCATAGGGTAGTCTTCAAGATGATTCAGTAATAAATAATTTATACATATTTATTGAATATGGACACCAGGATGATAATTTTTTATGTATATGAGCATTTTGTATCTGTTTATATTATTTTTACATATGCTTTAAGATACATAATTAGCGATATTACAAAGAATTTACTTGAAGTTAGTTGATTTTAAATTATACCACAGCTGTGGAATCAATATGGAGATCCCTCAAAAAACTAGAACTATAAATTTCATTAACCTAGCTGTTCTCCTTTTAGTTATCACCCTGAAAATAGTAAAAACATTGTATTACAATGATACATTCATGCCTGTTTATAGCAGCATAATGTATAATAGTAAAATTTTGAAAGAAGCCCATACATACATCAATGGACAAATATATAAAGAAAATGTTCCATTAATACATAATATGAGATTACTACAAAAAAAGATAAACTTGTATCATTTTTAAGAAAATGGATGTACCTTTAGACCATAATGTTAAATAAGTAAATCAGGTATATAAGCATATATACTACATGGATTCTCTTATATGAGCAACCCAAAATATGAGGTGCAAAATAAAAGATACCATGAAATAGAAAACTAGATATTTAGCATTTGGGAAGGAAACCAAGAGATGGAGGAAGTGAGGAAAGAAAAACAAGATTAAAGAAGGAGGCTGGGTCTTGTGACATGTTGTGTCCAGGCACCAAGTCCCTATGATACATATGTAGGGAAGCGGGACAAGGGAGAAAGGAGGGGAAAAGGAAGGAAGGAAAAAGGAAAAGAAAGAAAATGGAAGGATAAAAATGGTAAGAAAACTTTTGTAAATGGGAGGGGCAACAAGGGTTCGAGGGAGGGGAGATGTCCTAGTTACTCTTCTCATTTCTGAGACAAATCACCAGATGCTCAAAGTTAAAAAAGGAAAGAATCATTTAGCTCACAGTATGTAGAAGTTTGAGTCTATAGCAGACTGGTTTCAAGGCAGGGTTGCATGGCAGAGGGGCATTACAGAGGAGAAACAGTTAATAGCAGGCACAAAGGAAGCAAGTTACACGTGAGCAATTAGCCTTTTCTGTCCCTTGTATCTTATGTTATTACATTTTTGATCCCAATACAACACATCCTAGATTCAGTCACCTCTGAAAAGCCCTACCTATGACTATGTCAGGCTTTGGGGGTACCTCTAAATACAAATCATAACAGGAAGGGAATGAGGAAAAAGAGAAAAATCAAGATATATCATTTATAAGTACAAATTTTCTATGCTAAAAGTGATCATTATGTATATTAAAGTGTATCAGTAGAATTAATTTAAAAGATTAAAAATATGTAAGCACAGAACCAAAAAAATACATAAATGAATTCAGTTTTTGTTGGATTGGTTTTAAATTAAGTTCCAGAAATAGAACAAAATGAGAAGCTGCAGTCCACTAATTACATTCAATAGCAAACAGTAATTCTGATGCCATATGTCAGAAAGTCCTGTTGCATCTGAAGGCAAAAATAATGTATTGATAGGGCTAAACGACCATTTTATTGGATTAGTATCAACTTTGATAAAGTTTGGTACAACTCTGAAGTTTTTTTATGTCTAACACAAACTTACAGAGACCCTGTTAATAAATAAACAAACAAGTAAATATATAAATAAGCAAGCTCTGGAACTGTAATTCAGTGATATCCCACTTTTAGTTCTATCCCCAGTATGAGAGAAATATAAAACTTATCTTGGAAAATTTTACAATGGCCAAAATGTAGAAGTTTAATATTTAAACATAATCTTTCTAAAATGTAAAGAATTTATGTGAATTCATATACTATTGCCCTCATGACCTGCTATTCTGTATGTATATGGCAGGGTTTTCATGGAAGTGAATGTGAAAATGTAAATTTAGTAATGCATAATATTGGAAGTCTACTTCTATGCTCTCCTTGTTTTTAAAGATATCTAGAAAAACTAGTCATATAATTCTAAAGAAAACATTTAGCCTTAGATTATTTGTGTTATAAGTTCACTGGTATACATAGGAGTATTTAAAAGTAGAATCATAAGATGACCCTCCTTAATAACATATAAAAATAGTCTTTTTTGGCAAAAGAATTGACAAAAGTTACTAGTTCAATTTCTAATGCTTTTCCTATGTCATCAGTATTGATAAGAATGTAAAACCAAATTAAATATATAAATATTGAAAGCTGTTTAGCTTCACTACTTAAGTAACAAAGCAAAGCTACTTATGTTCGAAAAGTACTTGAAGTTATCAAATCATTAAAATTGTATTTGTATGGAGATATTTAAATTTTCTTTTATCTCCACACAACCTTTACCAAATAAAAGTATTACATTTTCCATATAACACTACCTTTTATATTGTTATCAACCTAACTGTTTTTGTTTATCTGAATTAATTCTGAAAATTACAAATGTGAATCCCTAAAATGTTGACTTTCCATACAACTATTTTCAAAATATTGGCACAAAATGTTTTAATCTTCTTTCTTCTGGAAATGGACCTGATAGTATTTCCTTGAAGCTGGGCATGACTATTTGGAGTGTTATAGTTAACAGATTGTGGCATAACTGTTGGCAAATACCATCCAAAACTAAGAGAAGACTAGGCACGATTCCCCAGGATCTTCTGAAATAATCACTCTCTTACAATGTTTCTGTCTGAACTTATTCAACCTACTGCAATGAAAGCCCCTGCATGTTTACACACCCTATATTCTGAGATTTGCCAGCCCCAGAGAGGGTTAGGAGAGCAATGTATCTCCGTGGAAATTGAATGTCTCACCCTCACTTTTCTAGTTCCACGTCTTTTGAGTTTCCTTCAGTGATCTGTGTTCATTGCAGCCACTGAATGGGCCCTACTGTGATAGGAAGCTTTATACAAAAAAGATAAAATGCCTTACTATATTTTGTCTAAATTCTTGACCAATAGAATTTTGGGACTAATAAAGCTGTTATTTTATATTACTAATCTTGTGTAGTTTATTATTTAGCAACAGACAGCAGAAAACTGTATCCATGCGATTAGTGAAACTTACTTTTCCTTTTAAGAATTTTGTAATGTTTGCTGTGTTAATATCTCAAGTTCTCCAAACATGGATTATGTCCTGCACTGAAAAAAAGTTTTTTTTATGTTTAATAGATTGAGGAGTTGGTAAGGACTTTTTTTTATGTACTTGTGTTCTACTGCTGTATACTTGATATTTTATTCTAGTTTTACTGAATAGTAATATTTCTTACCATAGCATCATAATTTCTCTGCTGCTACTTGTATCAAAACTACACTTATATGATGGATTTCTTATGTGGCAAACATTTTATCATTTTAGTAGGTGGGAATTTAACTTAAGATGCTGATGATTAAATAGTGATAGTTTATATCCATTGTTCTTTACTCACATTTTCACAGAGAAATGAATACAGTTTTCCATTTATAACATAACTCTTTTCTTACTAAAACAGTTTACTTCAATAAAAAAAGCAAAAGAAAAATAATACAAGTCAAAGGCTCACTCTTGGACCTGTATCATATTGTTTTTAGTAGATGAAATTATACTAACTCAATTATTTTTAGAGAAGCTTTATTTCTGTTTTACACACATACATGTACAAGATCACACACCTATGTATACATACCATGGTATATATTTATAATGCAGTTCACATAATTTTAACTTACCCTTATTTCCATAGACTCTATATATGTTGATGTGTGGCTTTCATATTAATATAGTGTTACTATATATTATAATGAGATTTAAATGAGGAAATAATGGCCTTGAGAAGGGTATATAACATTGATGTGCCAGTAAGCACAGAGAGAGTAGATGCTTTAAAGTCACTAATAGGATCTTAACCAAACAGAGAGGAAAAAACTTAAAAGCAACAATTCCTTATACTGAGTGGAGTTGAAATTGTAGAATTTTAAGGGAAAATAGTGATGAAAAGATTTTAAAAAAACCCTGAGCATCCAGAAATGATATACTTTATAGACAAACCAGATGATATCACAAAAGAAATAGGATACCTGGTAGCATACCTTGTAACTATTGTATGACTGTATTTTAAAAAGGACACCATCATCCAGAAAAAATTCAGTGGCTTATGTTTGAAGGCCATAGTCAATAGTAATAGATTGATAATAATGGGAGTTAAAATTTGTCAAAATAATGTAAGTATGAGAATTATAGTACCTCAATGTAATTTCAACTAGGTAATAGCATTTAAATGGAACAAGCCAGGGGACTGCACTTATAAAAATAATTACCAAGGTTCAATTAATAATCAAGGGGATCTGACTCACAGATTTATGGAGATGAGTTTAAAAATACAACAACCCTGGAACTAAATAGATTAGGTAGCTATGCTAAGGAAAAAAAAATTAGAAGCCTAAGGGAAGTCACTTCATTAAATACTCATGATTTCTCACTCAATTTCCACACCTGAATATGTGTCTGCAAACTAAATATGTGGCTCCATTTCTTCAAGAAAACACATTGCAAACTCAAGCAAATTATATATGAAGATTAATCAGGTAAATTCACCAAATGACTCTATACTGACTGGCTGTACCATTGCTGGCACAAAGTACCTGAAACCTACAATACCAAGGCTCATGTTTTCAGGTGTTTCATCTAATGGTTGGCTCATTCTAATTCAGGAACTTCATGGGAGAGAGAGGAAAGTTGCTCATTTCATACAGGCCTTAAAACAGAGCACAGAAGAGTTCATGAAAGGAAGGGATCAGGGACAAGATATAACTCTCAAAAGTCATCTATCTGGAATCCCTATAGTGAGTCCCCAGTTTCCTGCAAGTTCTTATTGCTCATGGAAAAGAGAAACAGCAAGAGATAATATGGCAATGCAAATGGGATCCATGAGGCAGCAAATACCTTGGTATTTATTGATTACATTTACATTGAGGAATGTTATAGTTTGAGTCTGGTTATCCCTACAAAGCCTCTTGTGGTCATGGAGGTGGGTTTCTAGAGATTGTGAATGACTTATGGTCCAACACTAGGATTATGGATGTGAGTGATACACCTAAGTGGCATATATACAGGGAAAGAAAGAGTCTTCTGTCCATGCCCCTCCCTTTTTGCTCTTGTAGCTTTTGGTATCTGCTACCATCATGAACTGCTGTTCCTCTGCCATGCCATCCTGCCTTAAAGCCAGCTGAATATGAACTGAAACCTCCACAGACTGTGAACTAAATAAACCTTTCCTTCCTTCTTTTAGGGTATCAAGTATTTTGTCTCAGCAATGAGAGAAAAGTAACAAAGATAGAATTTGGTACCAGGAGTGGGGTTGTTGCTGTTACTATACCTGACTATGTGGTTCAAGAGCCTTTGGTAATGTTTCCTTGAGTTTAGAAAGATTCAGAGATGTCACCTGAAGGAGCAGAGCTGGAATGCATACTAATATTATATATAAGAGATTCTGGTTAGAGCTCAGGAGACCAGAAGGCTGATAGAAATCCAGAAAGTGAAGATAGAACTCAGAAGGTTTCTACTGGGAAGAAGGGCTACATTTGATTGTTAGACTCCACATAATATATGGAATAGCTTGGCAGAATATTTGTATGCATTTTTCTCATTTCCAGAGACTGCCTCAGACTTAGATTAAGAGCAGTAGAATAACTAATCTGACAAAAGCAATTTCAATGCAGTCTAATTTTGAGGTGATGGCATGGATACTGTCAGGGATTTTTAACCAGATTTATGTTGTGAGTCGAGAGCAAAGAGCTCAGCAGGATGATTTAAAGCATTGTGAATTTGGACAGAAATAAAGCTACAGCAAAGCTATGGATTATAAAGATAGAACTGAGATCTCAGTGCTGAGAAGGAAAGAAGAATATAAAAGATGGCCTGAGGGCATGATGAGAAGTGACAGTTCTCTACCCTTTTCATCCTCAAAATTGAAGAAGTGAAAGACTTTGCCTTGAAGAGAAAGGCATAAAGCACCATTGTCCAGAATGGTGGTAGAGGCCACAAAATGTTCCAAAATGGTGGCAGCCACTCCTGATTCAAGAGTGGTATAGTATATAGAATTTGTTTCTCACAATCAGGGTCAAAGTACCCAGCATTCCAGGAATTCAACCCCTACAACCAAGAAAGAGAAAAGCTTGATTACTGCTCCAGCTGGCAGCAGACCTTGACAGCATCCAAATGGTACTAGTTTCAGGCACCTGCAGAATTCAGGAGTTCTGAGTTTAACAAGACTTCCCCCCTGATTTCAGAAGTCCTGAAATCAAGTTAGTGTACCCCTGACAGGGCAATGTGTGACACTGTGAGTGTGAAGTCAAAGGTACAATGGAGAACCCAGAAATTTGGAAAAGTAAGGAATATGGATTGCCTAATGAAACCTGCAAGGAGGAAGCAAAGCCATCCCTAGAGAGGATCAATGAGAGCTACAATCATCAGAAGTGTCACAGGGCAGAGTCACACAAGCCTTTTGGAATTCATAATTTGTGTTTGTCCTGCTGAATTTTGGACTTGCTTTGGTCCCAATCCTTTGTATCCCCCTGTTTGTATATTTTGGAATGGAAATTTTTATCTTGTGCTATTGAATGTTGGAAGTGTTTAGCTATCTTTTCATTTGTACAGGGGTTCACAGGTAAGAGTTTGCCTTAAATCTCAGAGGAATCTTTTTATTTCAGCCTTTCAACAATGCTGAAACTGTTAGGATTTTGGGAACTGTTGGAGATGGAATAAATGTCTTTTTATATAAAACATGTGCATGAGTCTTTGCAGGATCAGGGGTGAAATGCTATGGCTTGAGTTTGCATGTCCCCCAAAAGCCTCATGCAGTCATGGAGGCAGGTTTCTAGAGTATGTGAATGACTCATGGTTCAATGCTAGGATTAAGAATAAAAGTGCTACACCCAAGTGGGTGTGGCCTACATACAGTATAAGGGACAGAAAGAGTCTTCTGTCCATGCTCCTCCCTTTTTGCTCTTGTTACTTTTGGTATTTGCTGCTACCATGAACTGTTGCACCTCTGTTGTGCCATCCTGCCTTGGAGCCAGTTGAGTATGGACTGAAACTTCCACAAACTGTGAGCTAAATAAAACTTTTCTTCCTTCATTTTTTGTGTCAAGTATTTTATCTCAGCAAGGAGAGATAAGTAACAAAGACAATGAGAATGGTGAGGGGATTATCAAATGGCTTAGAGAGTAGTGGTGGTATTATGCTAGTGAAGATCTTTATGTTGATGAAGAAAGCAGAGAGAGATGGTAGATTAATAAGTGGTTTGTCCTTTCCCCAAGGTGAAACTTCTTTTGGTAATTAATGGGTTTTCAAGGAACCAAGGTATCTTCAGCTGATGTAGTCCTGGCATGGGGCTTCACACCATCATAGTACCATTGTGACTTCAAATGTAACCAGAGGCACATGGAGCTATGTTTTCATACACCATAACCAGTATGTATGGTGAGATACTAGGTCCTGGACAGGCCCTAATCACAATTTATTTAGAGGGCAATTTTCCCCAAGAATTATGCAGAACAGCCCTAAATACATGTTATTCTCCTAGACATAAAAAGAAGTCTCTCAATGTGTTTTAATTATCCTCCATCTCTCAACCAATCAAGTTGAAAGTCAACATTAACTTTCACAGACCCTACAGCAATTTCCACGAGTAACTCTTCTGGGAGGAAAAGAAAACCCCAAACATTGTTAATACACTTGTGCAGAACTACCCAGTTGTCAGTGATATCTAGAGATCTGAATTATTAAGACCCTTTTATAGTGCTAGCACACAGGAGCTTCAAAAACTAAGTCATATCTTAACCAAGGTCACCTTACACTGAGATAGCAATCACTGAACTTAAATTATGATCTCTTATATGATCTTTGAATGAATAATTGGAATTGGTATAATTGACAGTTTTTAATACCTTAACATGTTTTACTTGACCTGTGGGATAAGGTCAATTAGAGCAGGAAAAGAAAACAGGAAGAGTCTGAAACTGTGTCTCTCTCAGGCCAAAAAAGTAAGTAAATATAAAATTAAATATAAATATGATATAAATAATGTCAGAGTCCTAGGGAGACTAGAATCACTTTAAAACCCTAAAGGATAAATTTGTCTCCTGTGATAGCATTTAATTATGTAAACTTTCAAACACACTAGATAAATTTTAGAAGTTGACTGTTAACTAGTGTAAAATGTCAAATAATCAATTTAAGGGTTTGATAGAACAAATTAATATGACTCAGAGGCATGATATTGAGTCACTAATTTATTAAGTATAATCCTTTTTATTTCAATAAAAAGGAAACCAGAAATTCTGTGCACTCTCTTGAAGTGAACAATCATATAAATCTAGTTTTATAATCAGGTCAAATATTCTGCTTCTTACCATAATATCACCAAAAAAATTCTGTATGACTTGGACATACTGAAGCATAACACATTGTTTCATTAAACTGATACAACTTTTTGAGTTTTTTAAAAAAATTATTATGACAAGCACATTGGAGGTTTGGAAAAGTCATATTTCTGAAAGTGAGACATGGACCCTATGCAGTCTAGTTAATCATCACTCTGCTTGAACATCCTGGTCAAAATAAAGACCAAAATATTGTAACTGTTCAGCCCACAGCAAAAGAAACAAAGTAAAAGAAAGTGACTACAACTCTTAAGACAAAGAAAGGATTAAAGAATATATCATTTTTCCTCAATTTACTCTGAAAACTGATGGAGATTTACATGTGAACATCTCAATAAGTTGAAAAACAACTGAAACAAGATTATGGATGTATCATTTCCTAATATGGGTGCATATAGCATTTGTACATCTGTTACATTAAAGCCACTCAAGAGTAAGCTTAGAAAACAGTATATAAAGAAATTATTTGCATCAGTTTTGTAGACAACACTGAAACAATATTTAAATGTCAGCACTTTAAAAAAATAGAGACAGACTTAGATATTTTGTGAAGAACTTGTAGAATAATACAGAGAAATGAGAGGCAAAGTGTTGGATGCATGCACATGAAAGGTTATATTGGAGTGAACATAAAATACTAAGATTTCCCATCTCATATTATACCCAGAGAGAATTTGACCATGGAAGAGACACTAAATACTTATGTAAAAGTCTGAAGCTAATTGATAGCAGTTGGACTCTTTAATGATCACACTGCAGCTTGCTTGAAAGGATAATGGAAGAAATCATGGTAGCAAAGGTAAATGCCAGTCTCATAAATTCAAATATGATACAATCTTCTAGAAATAGACATCAACCACAAACACCTCAAATTGCACAGAGTACATTCATTAGATTCATAGTGGCAAATACACTACTCTGTGTCCCTTCATCCTAGAAAAGTCAAGGTTTGTATATATACATATATATATATATATACATATATATCATATCTGTATCTCTATCTATCTATCTATCTATCTATCTATCTATCTATCTATCTATCTATCTATGAAAACTATTAGTAAGACAAGGGCTAACACCATATTTGGAGAGCTTATAAAGCATTTGATCTACTAACATGAGAAAGCCCAAATATTTATGTTAGACCCATGTATACATTTAAAACAATACACAGGAGTGGAAATACATATGCTATACTATATCACTCAAAAACTACTGGCCTACTTCAGACACATATGAAATATCCAAGTTTGGGCTGAGGATTTAACTCAGTGGCACAAGCACCTGCCTGGCAAGCACAAGGTCATGAGTTTGATCCCCAGTACAAAAAAAATCAACTATAAGAAAATATCCTATAAGAATCATTATAAGAGTTATAAAATGAATCTTGTATATTTTCCATGATGTATAGTATTAAATTGAAAAAAATAGTTTTTACTTTTTCTCCAAAGAATAATTCATAGGTGTTAGAAGCAAAGCAAAGTGAAGTGAGAGTACCCCAGTTACTATCACTCATGGCAACCTACTAAAGATAGTATGATATCATTTTACACTTTTGGTTTTAAAATATTACAAGTCCTGTTCTGCAAATGGAATTCACTCTTGTAAGAGTAAATGCAAGCTTTATATAGCATGATTATGTATCCTACTGCCTCAGAACTTCTAGGGTTTTTTGTATCAAGGGGCTAGGTATCAGGTTGAAAAGTCACTTACTTTTGCAAGTGTTACTGAAAATTGGTACTGTTCATAAGGAAAAATATGTAATACAGCAAAAAGTAGAAAAGACATGTAGAAAATGAAGTATTTTTGATGGTGCTATATCCAACTAGGAATATAGCTGGGAAAGTGTAGAAATTTAAGTCTAAGAAGGTTACTGAGAACTGGGGCTCAAGCAGGCAATGTGATTCTGGGTCACATTAATAGCTAAGTCATTAAAGTCAAAAATGGTAGATGCTAAGGCAAAGGTAGATTTTATACTGACAGAAAAAAAGGGTAGTGATTATAAGAATAAATTGGGTTACAGTGACCAACTTCATTGGCAGTGGTTGAAATTCATCCCACTAAAGCTCCCTCTCTTAGGTTCTTTATCAAGACATGATGTCCAATGGAATCCTAAGAAAGCCTTTCCCCAAAGTATATCAAGAATTGGATCCATATGGAAGAGCTGCTGCATAGACCCAGCTTAACTTTGAGGAATGAGGTCAACAGATAAGATTCCAATTACCATCTTTTTCAGAGCTCATCTTAGCTGCAAATTCTGATCTTGATTGAAGTCCTGCTTTCTCGAGAAAGTCCTTGTTCAATGACTAGAGATGCAAGAACATGAAGGCCTGACTACTTCAGTCATGACAGGTAAAATGAAGGACACCAATATACCACTCTCTTGATCTCCTCCCCCAGATTAGCTCCCAATAATTACACAATAATTCAATTTCCAGATCACAGTCAGCTTTCCTAAAATACAGCTGGACTACACACACACACACACACACACACACACACACACGAAATTGTCTATGCACATAGAGAAGACTTCTGTAGATTCTTCTATGCTATTTCTGACACTATAACAAGTTCTAGGTAGAAGCAGAACTGCAACTTGAATAAATCATTAACTTTTCTATAAACTGCTATCTTAAATAGCCCTTTGTGAAGTATCTCAGGGTATTATTCATTTGTTCTAACTAAATGAAGTAGAGACAATCTTGAATATCTAATAATAAAACATGATTATAATTGGATTTCCAATTCTCTTTGTGCTTTTATAAAGATCTATTATATGACAGTTCTCACCTAAATTCTTTCTCAGACTATAGCTGTTACATCTCTGTGTCTTTGGCATATGTATAATGATTATAGCTTAAACATTTTTGAGCAAAATAATGAAGCTTCTTCAGAAAACTGCTACCGGTAGCATATGTTTTATGTTTATGAAGAATGATGTGCAGTGACTATACATTACAATCTGATATAATTTTGCAGACTGAATCAAATGCAAATAATTTTGAAATGTAATGTCTCATTTTAAATCAATTGTTATGTTTATCTAGCGTATTGATTAATTAAACAATTAATCTGTAGTATTTTGATATCTATAATAGTTGTCATTGTTTTTGTTCAATTGCCTTTTTTGAAATTTTTTATTTAAAGGGATAAAACAGAAAAAGGAGAGAAATATTGCAGAATTAAAAAAACATAAACAGTAAGAAATCACTAGTTGATAAATTACATATTGCTCTTTTAGGAATAGTTGTTCAAGTTACAAAATTAAAGCACACAAAATGGACACTCAAGCAGTGAGACTGCAAACAGTTCTGTTCAACAATCAAATAAGAACTAAGAAATATGGGTAACAATCCTGCACACATAAATATACATGCAGTTATATCTTTTATAGCACTTCCTATCTTCTCTTTTTTTACAATAGCAATTATACATTTTAAAAATCTTATTTAAGAGAAGAAAAAAAAACAGACAGAAAAAAGGGTAGTAACAATACAGAATTCTAAAAGAAAGAAAGAAAAACGAGAATGAGAAAAAGCCCCACTAAGAAATCAGTAATTTATAAATTATGTACTGTCATCCTGGATGTAGTTGTTCAAGTTACAAAGTTAAAGGCTACAGAGTAAACATTCAAACAGTCAGACTACAAACAGTTCTGCTCAAAGATCCAACAAAGATTCAGCAATATGGTCATCTATTTTACACACTCAAACATACATGCAGTTATATCCCTTAAGAGTACTTTCTTTTCCTCTCTTTTTTACAATAGTAATTACACATTTTGATTTTATTACTCTTGTAGTTATTTACTTTTTACACTAGAGACACAATATGATATTTATAAATATGATTATTTATTTCACTAATGAGGATAGTCTCAAATTGTCTCCATTTGCCTATGAAGTCCTCAAGGTTATCCTTTTTTATAGCTGAGTAATATTCCATTGTATAAAAATGCCACATCTTTTTCATCCACTCTGCAGTTGATGGGCATCTTGGTTGTTTCCAGGATTTAGCCATCACAAGTTGTGCAGCTATGAACATGTGTGCACATATATCACTGTGATATGAACTTTTCAGTTCTTTGGGGAAAATACCCAGGAGGGGGATAGCTGGATTGAATGGGGCTTCCAATCCTAGTCTTCTGAGAATTCTCCATATGGATTTTCATGTACTGTCTCGACTGTGCCATGTTATGTTCCAGTTGTTTCTTTCTGCTTTTCATCTTATTTAATTGCTTATCCTACCTGCTGGTTTCTTTCTGTTGTTTTGGGGATTGTGGTCATTTTTATCTCTGTCTAGTATGTCCTTCAGTACTCTTTCTAGGGTTGGTTTGGTGGACATGAATTTCTTCAGTTGTTCTTTGTCATGGAAGTATCTTGTTTCTCCATTAAATTTGAATGAAAGTTTTGCTGGGTACATCAGTCTGGGTTGAAGGTTGTTTTCTTTCAAGGCTTGAAACACCTCACTCTAAGCTCTTCTTGACTTGAGGGTTTGTGCTGAAAAGTCTGCCATGATTCTAATGGGCTTTCCTTGATAGGTGAGTTGTGTCTTTTCTTGGGCAGCTTTTAATATTCTGATTTTATGCTGTATGTCTGAGATCTTAATTATTATGTGTCTGGGTATGGATTTATGTTGATTGTGACTGTTTGGTGTTCTATATGCCTCACTTATCTGCATGTCAGATTCTTTCCCCATGTTTGAGAAATTTTCTGCTATTATTTCTGTAAATACTTTATGTATGTCATTTTCCTGGACTCCTGTATCTTCACTGATGCCCATTATTCTTACATTGTTGCTCTTGACATCATCATGAAGCTTCTGGATTATCATTTTATGCTGCTTTGCTATTTTTAAAAGTTCTATCCTTTCCTGATCACTAACTGTGATCCTGTCCTCAAGGTCTGAAATCCTATCCTCAGCTTCCTTTAGGCAGTTTTGTATGTTTTCAACAGAATTTTTTGTTTCTTGGATGTCTCTTGGAGTTGGTTTTATGAATTCTGCTTGTTTTCTATATTGTTCATTCAAAGTTTCAATCAGTTTCCCATGCTCATGTACTTTTTTCTCTAGTTCTTCTTTAGCTGCATTCAACAACTCCTTTACTAAAGTTGTTATTTCTATCTCTACATGGGAGAGTATTTCTAATTTGATTTCCTCTATAGCCTGATGCAGTTGTTTTTTTATCTCACTGGCTATCTTTTCAGAGATTCCCAGTATGTTACTTTTGGGGTCCTATATTTCAGTGTCTCCTATACTTGCTTCTGGTGAACTATAGGTTTGAGACTGCATTTTGCTTTTTCGTTTTGTCATTTTCACTCTGCCTGGTGTTTTCTATGTGTAGGAGGGGATCACACACACTATTTTCAGACACAACAAAGTTGTACAGTTAGTTGTAGGGGGTTTTACTACTGGCCTTATTTATCCTCTGTACACCTCTATTTTAGGGGTGTATATCACATTGATACAGTCAATCTGGTGTAGTCCAAAGTTCACCACCTGGGAAAAAAATTCCAAATTTTCTCACACTAACTGGATCCGGCTGAGGTCTTCTGATGTTCCAGGTGGGAGGGTGGGCCCAGCTGAAGCAGTCCAGGGCAGTTTTCAGTCTTGGAAGGGCCTCCTCTATGTTCCTGGTGGCAGGGTGGGCCCACGGTGGAGCTTCTGGGCAGCTTACCCCTGACGCAGGCTTCTGCTGAGTTCCTGGTGGTAGGGTGGGCCCTCTGGGGAGGTTCTGGGCAGCGTACCCCTGATGCGGGCTTCCACTAAGTTCCCGGTGGCAGGGTGGGCCCACGGTGGAGGTTCTGGGCCTCAACTGCCTTTAAATTGCTATTTTATTAGTTGGCTCTGCATTTGTAGAAGTTATTGGAATGTGTGCAATCACAGATATTGCTATAATTTGGACAACATTCCTCAAGAGGCCCATGTGTTCTTCAGGTTCCCTGCCAAAGACCCATGGCTTCCCTGGGATCCCCACTCAATGAAATGAAACATTAATATATAAAATGCATAAATATGTTTGATAAAATTTTACACATTTTTTCAGATTTAAACCATTATTTAAATGGAATTGCAATATTGTCATGAATCCAACTGGTCAAATATTTTTTCTTCTATTTTAAAACCAGCAAGCAAGAGATTATTAATAGATTTCAAGTTGGAATAGCTACATAGTAAGTTAGCAAAAATGCCAGGACTTAAACTTCTATGCTCTGCTTCAAACTTGAATGCTTAAGGCACTGTAAAATATGCTCTTTTTAATTTTTTAGTGTATAGTTACTGTCAAAGTAATTCTTGCATTTTGACAGCTTTTGGAGATTAACTTTTTCTTCTTTCAGAGAAATGTTTCTATGGTATAGGATTTAAACTGGCTGGGAAAGGGTAACTGTAACATTATAGAGGATGAAGTTCCTGGAAGGAAAAGATGTTAATAGTCTTCATAATTTGTTTATTTAATAATAAATAATATTTCCTATTTTGATAATGATTGTTTAAACAGTTACAATATAAATATGGCCCACCCTCAAATAGCTCCTACTGGTAGCAGTACAACTGACCAAAAAAAAAGGTTTGTCTTCAAGAGATTATTAAAAATACACTAAACCAATGCTATGAAGATTTTTGAGGCAAATATTTTTATTACTGGTTCCTTCAAAGTATGCTCTTTGGTTCCAATTAAGTAGGGTTGGATTGATCATGTATAAAGATTTCAGGACCTGCAAAATACTTATCAGATTATACTTAAAAATTTTGTTGATTTCTTTAGTTAAGAAATCATATTCTCAGATTATGAAAATTTAAAATTTATTTTACTTACCTGAAGCAAAAGCATATATATATATTTGTATGATTTTTTTGTTAAAATTTAATATATGTACACATTTTGTGATGCTCTAATCTGGGTAAACATGTCTTTTAAAAAATCTATTATTTTTAAAGTATTAAAATCTCTTTCTGTATATTTACAAAACTATAAATTATCATCCTTACTTACACTACTATTCACAAGAATGTCAGTCTTCTTTTTCTGATCTAACTATAACCTGATACCTATTATTTAACTTTTTAAATAGGTTCTGAGAATTATATATTGTAGGTATTTTGATTTTATCATAACAGAAAACCATCCATTGCATTATGCAAGCCACATTGAGCAGTAACTGTAATCCATTTCTTTCTCAAGTATTTTCCCTAAATTGGAACATAAGCAAACTAATTCTTGGTTTTATACTCCAAGATGCATTGCTCAAATCAACAAATGCAAAGTTTATGTTTATTTTATAACTTATTAAAATGTACAAAAAAGTTTCTAAAGCTATCAACTTCATCTATTTATGTTAAATCAAATGCTATTTTCCCATAGATACATTTTGATGGAATAAGCATGTTTCAAAAATTAAAATCTAATGATGAAGAACATTGGCTAATTTTGGTTTTCCAACTACATTTATTGAAATTTTCCCACATTTTCAAGAATAAAGAAAAATTTTATTTCAAAATTGTGTTATATTGATACTTGATTAATTAACACTATCCATAATAATAGTTTTCCTTAGCATGCTTCCACAATATTGAGAAATTTTAACAACAATGACAAAACATTTTCAAATAGAGAATGGCTGACATTATTGAGTTTAGAAGTAGTCATAAGAAAACAAATTTAAGTTATAAATCACTGAACATAAAATCTCTAAGCTTAATGCTACAATAATTGGATATCTACCTTAACTTCTGGTTGCTTAGACAAAATATATAAGCAAGAGTTTGAATAATCATAAAAGTGGAAATATTACACTCATATCGAGGACCATGGACCTAAAGATCTGAGAGAGTTGCATTCCTTTTGCTTAAGTGCTGTGTATTGGCACAGATCCTTATGCATGTTAGAAAAATGATTTATGAGTGAGCTACACTCCCACTATGCCTCTTAATTGAGTAGACAATGGAAACCTGAATATGGATACATAAGCTTATGCAAGAAAAAAGTCAATTTAAAATATTTGTTTTAAAATGATGGGACAACCAAAAAAGAGAAGAACTACAGGCCAATTTCCCTAAAAAATATAGATGCAAAAATTCTCAATAAAATATTAGCAAACAGAATGCAGCAAATCATCAAGAAGATTATATACCATGACCAAGGGGGATTCATCCCAGAAATGCAGGGATGGTTCAACATATGCAAATCAATAAATGTAATCCACCATATCAATACAGCCAAAAATAAGAATCACATGATCATTTCTATAGATGCAGAAATAGATTTTGATAAGGTCCAATGAGTATTCATGAAAAGAACCTTACAGAAAATTGGAATAGATGGTCTTTACCTCAATATGATAAAAGCCATCTATGACAAACCAACAGAGAGCATCATATTAAATGGCCAAAAACTGAAAGCCTTTACCCTAAAATCAGGAACAAGACAAGGATGTCCATTATCACCACTCCTATTCAATATAGTGCTGGAAATATTAGCCAGAGCAATTAGACAACAGAGAGAAATAAAAGGAGTAAAAATAGGAAAAGAAGTTAAATTATCACTATTTGCAGATGACTCTACATAGAAGGCCCTAAAATTCCATTGAAAGACTCCTAGGTATAATAAATAAATTCAATAAGGTAGCTGGATACAAAGTCAACACTCAAAAATCAATAAAATTACTATACAATAACAACAAAATCAGTGAGAGTGAAATAAGAGAAGCCACACCCTTCACAATAGCATCCAAAAAAAATGAAATACTTAGGAATCAATGTAACAAAAAAGTAAAAGATCTATTTAGGGAAAATTCTAACACCCTGAAAAAAGAAATCAAAGAAGATCTCAGAAAATGGAAAGACAACCCTTGTTCATGACTGGAAGAATAAATACTGTGAAAATGGCCATTCTCTCAAGATTGTATACACAGATTTAATGCAATCCCAATCAAAATACTGCTAGAATACCTCACAGATCTAGAGAAATCACTCCTAATATTCATCTGGAACCAGAAGATCTAGAATAACAAAGGCAATTCTAAGCCACAAAGACAAGGAAGGAGGCATCACAATCCCTGACTTGAAGCTATACTGCAAAGCTACTGTAATAAAAGTAGCATGGTATTGGTATAAAAACAGACCTAAAATCAATGGAATAGATTAGAAGATACAACTACAACTACACAGTCAGCCACCTTATCTTTGATAAAGGGGCCAAATATGTCCACTGGAAGAAAGATAGTCTCTTGAATAAATGGTACTGGAAAAATTGGCTCTCTATATGCCAAAAACTAAAACTATACCCATGCCTATCACCATGTACTAAACTAAAGTCTAAATGGATCAAAGATGTAAATATTAAAACAGAAACACTAAATCTGTTGGAGGACAAAGTAGATAGAAACCTTAAAGACATAGGGGTAGGCAGAGAATTCATGAACACGAATCAAACCACACAGGAAATACTTCATAGAATCAATAACTGGGATTACATTTTACTAAAGAGTTTCTGCATGTCTAAAGAAATCTCAAGTATAGTGAAAAGAAAACCCACAAATTGGGAAAAAATCTTAGTCAACTGCTCCTCAGACAAAGGACTTCTGTCTAGAACATATAAAGAATTAAAAAAAAAATCAACCCCCTAAATTCAAAGGCCCAATCCAAAAAAGGGCATCTGATATGAATACACAGTTCTCAGATGAAGAAATACAAATGGTAAATAAATACATGAAAAAATGTTCAGCATCATTGGTCATTAGAGAAATGCAAATTAAAACCACCCTGAGATTCCACCTCACCCCAGAAAGAATGGCCAAGATAAAGAAAACTACCAACAACAAATTCTGGAGTGGCTGCTGGGGGAAATGAACTCTTCTCTTCTGTTGGTGGAAGTGCAGACTGGTGCAACCACTGTGAAAGTCAGTCTGGAGGTTCCTAAAAAACCTGAGATTGGAATTCCCATTTGACTCAGCTATTCCACTTCTGGGCATATTCCCAGGAGAATTGAAAACATCACGTCACAGTGATATATGTGCACCCATGTTTATAGCAGCACAATTTGTAATAGTCAGATGTTGGAAACAACCTAAATACCCATCAACTGAGGAATGGATAAAAAAGATGTGGTATTTTTATACAATGGAGTACTACTTAGCTATAAAGAAGGATCACATTGAGATATTTATAAATAAATGAATGCAACTTGAGACCATACTCAAAAGTGAAATAAATCAAACTCACATGTGTAAATACCATATAGTCTCCCTAGTGTAAGAAATGGTAAGAGTATATAAGATACAAAATCCTCAGTAAATACAGTGGAAGGATAAGAATCTGCTTAAAGGGGAAAAAATAATATCTCAGGGCAAAGGAGGAAAAAGAAAAAGGAAGGGAAAAGAAAAATATCTGAAATTATATAAACACATTTAGGATAGCTAAGATGATTGCACTACAAATTCTACAAGTTCTTGGAACAAAACAGTTAACATTCATAGGATTGGAACAATTGTGCATGTTAGTGTCTGGTGATCTGAGGAAATCTTGAAGATCGCTATGTAAAATAACAACCCAATTATGCTCCTACCACCATGTTTTGAAAGCCTATATTGTCAGTGTTTTGGGCTGTTTGCTATTGTTGTCTTGTTTATTTCATGTTTTTTAGTAATTTGTTTTGTTTTGTTTTCCCCTCTAATAAAGAAAGGATAGGTATACATGTAGAGACTCATACATGTGTAGAACTTCTCCTAAACATTTATGAGAATCATTTATATAATGCATAATGAAATGTACAGCTACTTTAAAAAAAAAGATATACTATGGTATCCATTGCTGATTCTATATCATCATACTGTGAAATCCAGTAATGCTATTATTCTTTGTTCAGAATGATTTTAGTCTGTTTTGTATTGTTTAATTTTAAGATACATGAAGGTATGGACAGCTATTTTGAAGGGAATGAGAGATATTATGGCAGCCATTGGTGATTTTCCTATTGTCTGGTATTGAAGGCCAATAATGTCTTCATCACTGTTCTGATCAGTTTCATACTATTTTGTTTTGTTCGAATTCATTGTGTGTGAAATATGGACAACTATTTAGAAGAAAACAAGGGACATTATAGTAGCCAATGATGATCTCCTGTTATCTTGCTTTGAAATCTGTGTCACTTACATTGTTTCCTTCTGATCTGCTTTGTTCTGATTTGCTATGTTTAGTTTTACCCTCTTTAAAATAAAATTTAAATAAATAAATAAATTGATGGGGCATTTCTATGTTGACATTGTAGAAAATACCTGATATGAACTCTATTGATAGTGGCGCTTGGTTGAGAATTAGTGCAATCAATGATAACTATAATAACAGTCACATCCAACATTTTAGGAAATTAACAAAACATTTAATTTTAATTTCCACAAAATCCAAAGTTTATTAATCATCCCTCTAGTATCTTGTAGTTTCTGTCTTTGGACCATAAGAGAGTTCAAAACTTAATCTTCCCTGAGGAAGAAAGGAAGGGATAAAGATTGGCCTTGAAAAGATGTATTTCACTGCAACCAGATAGGTATGGTAGCAGACCCTCAAACTTATTGAAAAGGAGGATAGATAACATAAACACACATTAATACTTTTTGAATATTATCTCTTTGCCACAGGCATTACTAGTAGAGCATGAGTCAAATAGATTTAATATGAATGGCCATATTTATTATAAACTGATTGAGAGATCTTTAGGAGATATTGAATGGAATATAATGACAGTTTACATAATTTATCTAATATGATTAATATATATTAATATTTTAAGTACATTGAGATGGTAATACAACTTTGAACTGTTCAGATAATAACAAAAATGGATGATACATATTAGTATTTTGATAACAACTAAGTGAATTTCAGACATATGAGATGATATCTGTGAACTGTACATTATACATATTTCTATGCTATGTTGAAAAAAGTCCTAAAGACTTATCATGCATAACACAAAGACTTATATGTTCCTCTCCTTTTGTTTACCACCCTCAAACTGAACTACAAGTTTTAGGATGCTGTGTGTTAAGGAAATTGTTTTTCACAATATTTTTAAAAGAAAAAATAAGTAGCTTGTTTGTCTGGTTTTTTTTGCGGGGGGGGGGGGCTCATGCAGAATTTTATTTGTACTGATCAGACAAAGCAAAAAGTAAAGGGCATCAAGGAAGTTCTGTCTGCCAGTCCTGAAACTCAAAGAAGTTGCCATCTGGAGCACAATGGTCCCTTCAGCCCCACTATGCCCGAGTGCCACAGTACTTAAAGCAAACACAGGCCCTTCACTGCCCGTCAGTTACACCTCTTACCCCAAATTACACAAACTTTGAAATATTTTTCTGGGGGAAGATGGATGCTTCAGGAGACTTGAGGTCAAACCTGGGCTGTTTAAAGTATATTATTAACAAATAAATATTTTCTGTAAAAAAAAATGAGAGAGACAGAGACAGAGAGAACTATAAGCCACTGGGGAACAAAATCATGTTGCGTTCAGCATCAAATGACAGGAGACATTTCTGACATGAATGGAGAACACCAGCCAGTCGATGGGTCATCTTGGGTCATAATCTTCATGAAGAAAGGCTATTTGCTGAAAGGAAAGGAAATAATGTTTTTCTTGGTTATATCAATTTTACTTTTCTCAGTGTAAGATAAAATGTGATGTAAAGTTTCACAAGTGTTATTTCTCATTTTAGACCTAGACATAAAAATAAGAGTGGTGAAAATATGATTTCACTTTTCATGCTTCTACCAAAATGAGAGAGAATGAAAAAATGGATAATGAATCTAAGTGATGAATCTCTTTTTAAGTGGATAGTGCAATATATTTGAATCTTTCTCAAGGCTGTGCATATATTCAAAAGACATGAAGTTCTACAAAATGTTTCTTATTAGAGCTTTTATATAAACCCTAATTATGCAGACAGAAATAATGTTCTGTAGCTAAATTGTACAAAATCTTACTGATTAATATAAAGTATACTTTTATTTTTCTCTCTAAAAAGTAATGGATTTGATTACAGATAATTTGGAGAAGTTGTTTACATTTGATAAAGCTGTACACATATGTGATATTGAAAAAAATACTTGCAATAGCTAAAAGAGTCAAAGAAATATAATGAAACATTTAAAGAAATCCTGTAAGATAGGAAAATAAACAGTTCAGGAAAAATACAGGTACACATATTTATATTTTTTCACTGAGGGGAAATCTGAACTACAAGTACTTATATAAAGAAATACTCAAAGTCACCAGCTTTCAGATAATTTTAAATTAAAGAACAAAGCAATAACAATTAATAAAATTAATGTGATAACAATTGTGTCATAAAACAGGTTTGTTGTATGAAAGGAAACAAATGCATTGGTATAAAAGGCCCAGGTACAGTTACCTAGGGAAAAATATTGGTATTATTTATTAACACAGTACATAACCTTATGTCCAATTTAGTAAGCTATATTTCATTGAAATCAGACACATATGTTCCAGGGCTGGTGTAATTTTTTTAACAATGAAAAAATAGAAGGGATTTAGAAGATCATAATTGCAGAACAGAAATAGAAGTTATGGTAGGTGCCACAATAAAATACAATGTTATGTGACTATAAGCATTCAACAAGTATAATTAAAAAATGAGTATATTGGAAAATAATAGTATTTAATAACAAGCATGTTGAGAAAACAAAATGACTTAATATCACTCTGAAACATTGATAATTATAATAATTAGCACTCTAATGGTTTCAAGTTTCTTCACATTTTTAAATTGGTTTTTAATCTTAAAAGTACTTTACGGCCTATCAATTAAATTCCTATACCTATGAATACTAGAGAAATAAAAATTTGTGTTTTTACAATTCTTTATAACAATTTATCTTTTGTAACAAAAACAAAAAAAAATCTAATCTTTACCTAAGTAAAAAAATTGTGATACATAGATAGAATGGAATAGAACTAAGTAATAAGAAGGGAAAATATTTATATAGATAAAAAGTTTCTGGATCTCAAGTATATTGTACTGAAGCAAAAAAAAAAAGAACTGAAAAGAATACATATTGAATGGGTTATAGTTTCTTTCTTACAACTTTTTCTTTGTGAAATAATTGTAGTAATAACCTATTTTTTTTTCAAACCAGGAATTGAACTCAAGACTTCATGCTTGCCAGGTAGGTGCTGTGCTGCTGAGCTATATCCCTGATCCCAGGAGCAAATTATTTTTTGATGGAGTTTAAAACTGAGAATTGATGTGAGTTTTCAGGGATAGCAAAAAAGAGTTTACTTAGAATTATAAAACAGTCCTATAATCTTACTCACAATCACAACATAAATGTACACACATAATGAACATCTGTAACATTATACCTAAAAAGTGCAAAGAATCCTGGTAACAATTTCTATAAGCTGTCTGGTTTTGTTGACATGATTAAGGGTATCAATTCCTGGTTTTGATATTGTACTGTTTTTAAGAGGTTACCATACTGGGAAACTGCCTAAGGGGTACACAGAAACTGTATTATGTTTGCCAATACTTTTGACTCTAAAAATACTTAAAAACAGAATAAAAAAGGAAAAATAGATTTGCAAATTGGTAATACTAAGGGAAATTGACACATTAATTTCAAAAGAACTGAAATATAATTATTCTTTCCAAATAAGAGCAAAGAATCTCAGGATTTCTCATTATTTATCCAAGTCTTTCTTCTCCTCAGTTCTGTCAAAACTTCCTTTATATGTTTTTATGTTCTATAGAATTTACATATAGTGCTGTTATCTAAACTAGCTGTACTAATTTATATTTCCACTAACATTGTGGAGAAGATTAATACTTGATAAGTAGAAATGTTATGTCAATTTGATTATTATGCACTGCATACATATGTGGAATTATCCTACTGTATACACTCTATGAATATGTATAAGTATTATGTGTCAATGAAAGTATTAGTTTTAAATGGCATACTTAGTATATTTATAATGATATATGTGAAGCATGTAGGTAAAAAAAATATGTATATATACAGATAATATGTTTGTGAACACTAGTAAAAGAAATACTGTATGATTTCATATATAAGAAATTATTGAGAAAGAAAAATAAATAAATATACAAATACACAGAATAACTCCGTGATTGTGGGGGCATGGGTTCAGGAGTGCACAATTGCAGTCAAAGGAGCCAGGGAGTTATAGTTTATACTTTGAAAGAGATGATTGTTAGGTGAATGTGTATATAAACCATTACACCTTTGAATTATGTGAATACCAGAAAAATGAATAGAAATAATTAGAGGAATAGAAAATTATAATTATGATTAGATATTTTATTATAACTTTTTTCAGTAATTAAGAAGGAATCAGCCAAAAAATCAATAAGCATTTATACACAGTCTGCATCTTTATCAATGATTGAGTTTATCAAAACCATACTATGACAAAAAATGTGGGATTATTTTAATTGTATATGTACCATCATAGTGATAAACACTATATTGAATCATAAAGCATAAATGAATGACTGACAAAATTGACTTATCTGTAAGGTATGTTCTTTCCATAGCTCAATTAAAATTATATAACATTAGCTATGTTACTTATAAAAGCCTAAATTATGTGATATTTTTATAGAAAAGAACAAAAAAAGTCAATAGAAATTATAAAAGTATATTATAAAAATATCCTGAACTAAATAGCTTGCAAAAGAAAAATAATACAACCAAACAAAATTTACCCAACGAGTTAAAATAGAACTTAAAAAGAAGTTTATAGATTTAGATGTTAAAGGAAATAAATAAAATATAGAAGCAGAAGCAAATGAACAAATTAAAATGGCAATTAGTTGTACAAAGTGAACAGCAGATACAAAATCAATGAAATAGAAGCTAAACAAGCATAAAAGTTGTTTTCTCAAGACCATTGCATTTATAACACCAAATACGATTTTAAATTGTTGAAAACTTAAAAATACAAAATGCCACTACAGAAAAAAAGAGGAAACATGCAGACATTATTTATGTTAAAAGGACAATAATGAAATATAATAGATATTTGTCATTAGACTTGAGAACCGAGAAGAAAATGAAATTCTTCAAAAACACAATTAAATAAAAGAGGTATAACAGAAACAAAGATGTTAACATACCATAACTATATTTAGAATGCATTTTTAAAACATCCATATGAACATAAACAAAAATAAGAGACACTTGATTGATGATGCGCTAAAGAATTCTATGTATCCATGAGGTGTGATCAAAGAATACAGTGAATGTTTAATTTTTTAAAAATTATTATAGTAAAAGATATACTGCCATAAGCCAACCTCAAAATACTCCACCTTCCTTCGAAGAGATTTATTGCATCATTCTTGCCACTTTTGCAATCAGTTCTGAAAGTCCTCTTCTGTCTTTACTTTTACTGTCATGGCTGTCTATATCTTCTGAGTCAGTTTTAAAATGTTTACTTCTATGGCCTTTTTGCCTGTGAGGCAGAGTTAAAACATCAAGGCACCTGATTCTGTAAAGTGAATGAGGACCCTGCAATGTTTTTGTGAGCTGCATCTGCACTGAATGGCGCGCTGCTGCAACATTCACCGTATTTTTTAAAAATCTCTGTAAAAACAATCAGGAAAAAAGACATTAAAAGTGCTTCAGATAGTGGCACGAAAGATGAGATAAGGGTCTTTGAAACCAGAGCAAGTACATAGAAGGGATTAATGGCAGTGTCTTTTACTAAAATAATTTTTAATTTAAATATTTGTATCATACATTTAGATTGTGTAGCTACCTATCATGTCTCTGTCTATATATATGATAAATAATAGCAATATTTTTATTTTAAGAAGAAATATTCAATGACAGTAATAGTCATCAGGGAAATATGAACTAAAGTTTCAATAATATGCTACCACATATCTGCCACATTATCTAAAATTAGACTAACTGAATCTGATTTGGCATCCAGAATTTCCCTACATTATTGACTATTTTGCAAAATTAACACCCTGTTTATTATACTTAGAAATGTCTCATAAAGATGATCAATATGCACCCTATGAATAAAATGCTTAACTATATACCCAAATAAAACATTCATAAATGATTTAATTGTACTGTAAATTATATCACCTTTATTTAAACAGTTCAAAACAGGATAAACTAAAGTAGCCTCAAGGAAATGAGCTGGCATATATTAATTTTTAAAAATATCATTTAGCTCTAAAAATTCATAATTTACTGATATGTGAAAAACAAATTAATCTCTAAGCAAAGAAATACATCAATATAATATACTTACTGTATTGTTTCATTTATACAAAGTTTTATTTTAGTAAAACCTCAATTAAAATGAAAAATCAGAAAAAAAATTGCTTCTATGAGTCAACCTTCTGAAGTGACCATAGAAATTCTCTTTAGTGACAATGCACCAAAACTATAAATATTGGATTTCAAAAACAAGATAGAAGGAAATCCCCCATAGTTGCTATATTGCATATTGTTATCCTCTAAATAGATGCTCATATTACCAGGTTTAGGCCTGCAAAGTCAATCAAACAATACGAGAATTAAATTGGTTTTGTACCTCAGTTACTATCAACTCAGCCTATGATCCTCTAAATCAGCCAATTGCCTTTTGGAGCACTTCTTGTCTTCCATCTCACATACAGGTTCACTCACAGGAAGGAAGATTTGTCGTCTTGTTTTCTTCTTAGCCCTGCATGCCCACTGTTGGCTCATGGAAAGTGTGGATTGGCCGATTTTTTTAAAAGTTTTAAATTGTGGACATGGAATTTGGAATTGGAGTGCACCTCCCTACAGTGTTAGGAGCAATTACTTCATTAAGATATTATTTTATATCCTGGTGACTTATTTTTCTTTTGAAGCTTATAATCTGTTAAAGACATAACATATATACTTTTCTTGAAAGTTTTGGTTTATTTTTTGTTTTGCATGAAGTTTTTAGATAAATTTGCTATTATAATAAATTACTATTTTAATACTTATGCATGTTTACTATTATGATATTGTAGCCAAATTTGTACAGAGGTTTATTAACAAGCATGGAGCTATTTTTGTAAAATAAATATTGTTTTATAAAATCATATGATGGAAAACCTAATTTTTGTCCTCATGGTTCAGTATATTTGGAATATAATTATATCATTCTCCTAGAAAAGCCCCTACAACCAAGTTAATTGGAATAATTATATTTTTTGAAAATGATTTAAAGAGCAAACAAAATAATACAATAGAGGTATTTTCACTTTGATAAGAGGTAATCCTTACTGAAAATATTACAATGAACAAGTATCATCTGTCTTTTCTGTCTTCCTGTCTTCTCTTGTCTTTATTCTTTTTTAATTTTACCAAAAAAAGAAAAAAGGAAATAATGACACTTATTACACTGTGTATCCTTCTTAAGCACTTTTCAAATAGCTTCAATGGTATAACAGAAAAGGAATATTAACTTTTGAATGTACCTGAAATCACAAATAACCTCACAATCAATTATGCAATATGGAAATGAACATATTACAACCATTATTTTCTGCCTTGACCTTACACTACAGAAAGTAGTGAATGCTCTCTCTCTCTCTCTGCCTGTTTTGACTGTAAGCCTTAATACTCTGGATTCTAAACTCTTATCTGATGCCTATATTCTAAAATCTTTGACAAAGGAATAATAATTTGGAAATAATTGTTTATGTTTTTATTTCCCCAGTTCTGTATCTTCCAACCTAACCCTTATCTTCATTTGTACAAAACAAGCCTAATATGTTCAGTTTTTATGTATTTGCTTGCTGTTCAAACTCTATTCATTCCTTTTAGTAAAAAGGTTCATGATATTTTGATTGCTACTTTTAAAAAGTCTCTCCAGGTTTTGATTGTTGGTTTTATCTTCTAGTTAAAAATATGCATCTCCTTTGAATGTGTGAACTGAGTTCAGTTTCAGAATACTAACTAAAAATATGCTGTTTTCAAGGCTTTACAGCACTGATAATTTTAGCTTTCAGGTTCTGCTGTGAATGATGGGCTTATTGTACAGCATGCATTCCCTGTCTTTTACCATTGTTTTTGGGCCTGGCTGGATGACTTCTGTGGAGAAGCTGCATACTTACCATTCCTGAAGGAAAGTGAGGTCATAATATGCCTGTGTAATTTTGTCATAATTCTTGAACTCTAGATATGTGCTATGAGCTGAGTCTCCCAAGGTTGCTGTTGATACAACAACTACAACAAACAATAGACACACATTCAAAGCACAAGTTAAGGCCAAAATGAAAACACAATGAACTAATTTAAAGCTTCCTTAAATCCCTGTGGAGATCCATTAAACCAAAATTAATCTGCAGATCTGCAAATGTAAGAATACATCTGTATTGTAATTTATATTGTCTATAAGTGTTTATCTGATGAGATGCTAATTTATAAATTGAGTAATTAAGGTTATTATTGTGCCCCAGTCCCACTCAAAGAAAATATAAAGATACACATCTTTATAGCACTCAAGTTTAAGTGATAGTATTCTCAGTGTTCTGACAGAATCACCATTAGGTTTTTCATGGATTAAGGTTTATTTTTATAATCTGAATCAATGAAAATATAAGCCCTATTTGTCATCAACTTATTTGATACAACAGCTGATGTAATGTTTTCCCCTCAATATTATATTCTCAAATTCTTGATATGTGAACTTTGCACGTACGAATTTCTATATTTTACAAAAAGTAAACTTATTTGTGCATTTTACTCTGTGACAGCTGCCTAACTCTCTTAATTCAGAAAATCTAGATTGATCTGATAATGCAATTCTGATAAGTACTAATACCTATAAGCCTTTATACACATTTCTTAGTATTCTACAACAACATGATACTTAGTTTCCTCTAGAGAAATCTTCCAGTTTTTAGCCTAAATTTCTAACTGTGATTTGTCTCAGAATTGAAGTCTAAAGTATAAATTTTATTTCAATGCTGTCAATGCCTCTATTTTCTATTAGTGAAATTATACTCTCTTTACTAATTACTTCAGTCCTGGTAATTACTAGTACCAATTACTTTAGGACTGGTAATTACTATTAGTTCATTCTACTACTTAGATTTAACTCTTTAAGTTAAACTTGTGATTTGATGTTAATTTTTATTTTTATTAATTTGCATTCTGTACTACGACTACCTAGAGTTAATATTTAATGACATTTGTATCATAAGAATTAACGCATAACATCATGAGATTGGTAGAGACACAACAAAAATATTGAGTGAGTTTTAGTTATGGATATTGTGATTTATAAAGAATAAGAACTAATGGAAGGTTCGATGCATCAGAAAATAATAGTTCTGTACATAGACACCAGCGGAACATTTGTTGATACTTGTAAAGGAGATAACAGAGCTTTCAAGAATTCTGTTTGGCTGTAGAATATTTTAAAAAACAACTTATGCTTTCATTTGTACCTTTCACTAATTTTAGTGAATTGATGTTCATGTATTTGGAATTTTTCAGAGAATTTTATTTTGCATATCCTAAGAGAAATCTGTCTATAGATAATTATATCACCAGTTCACTGTTTTATGGTTCTGTCACAATCCAAAGAGTATTTCTTATCCAAATTTTCCTTGGGTTCTGGTACATTTCCAAGTAACAGCAGTTTATCAGGACAGTGACATTCAATAAAAGTAATCTTGAATTTGACATGTAATGGACATTATAATAACTATTCAGATACTAGGCAGAATATGCCACAAAATTGTGCTAAAAATAGAATTTGAAATATTTTAAACATTTTTATGCTTTCTAAAATTATTAAATGATAAAAGGAAGTGAATATTATAAAATATTGGAAGAGATGACCATCAATTATGACTTTTTACTTTAAAAATTAAGATTTATATATGTACACACAGAGAAAATATAATCAGAAGATAATAAGATATAATGTATAATTTATTTAACAACATTAAAACATTAGAGAAAACAAAAATCCTTGTGACAAAATTATAGATAATTTGTGTTTTTGTTTTGTTCTGTTTCTTTTTTTTGTACCAGGAATCAAACTCAGAGCCCTTCATTTGCCAGGCAGGTACTGTGCTATGAGCTACATCCTTGGCCCCAGCAATTTGACATTATAAGGTGAAATAAATTTTTCAAGTCAACTATAAAATGACATAAAGTCAGCAGAATTGAGCATAAGATTGTATAGAAGATATGTATATGTGCACATACACAAAGGTAGAAATATATATATATATATATATATATATATATATATATAGAGAGAGAGAGAGAGAGAGAGAGAGATACATATATATATAACAAAAACATGTATGTGTAATTATGTGATAGGAAGATATATATAAAATTTTAAATTCATTCATAACATCACCCATCAGAATGCTGTTTATCATACCAAAATCTTTTTTTTTTTAATTACCTGTTTTTAGGTCATGGATTTTTCCCAGTCCTTACAAATTCAATTATCATCAATGTTCATGTGCAGATATTTTGGTAAACACATGGTTTTCAAAGGTGAGCATCTAATGTATGACTATAATTTTCTACATATTAATGTTATAAGCAAATTTTCAACTTTACAATTCTTGTAAAATTCTTTTCCAAAATTCTGAGTCATCCTGATTTCTATCAACAATGTATGACAAGGTTCACTTACATCATATATTAGACAACATCTGACATTGTTAGTATTATTAATTTTTGCATTTTAATAGAATAGTTGTTCATGTGGATTTAATTTTTATTTCTGTAACATCAAAAAGTTTTCAAAATTTTTTATACATAATTTAACTAATTGCCAACTTTGCCCACCTTGTCCAGCAAACTTTTCAACTTCTGTGTTGTTCTACTTCATCTGTTTTAGATATTTTATTGGAAGTTCTTTTTTAATTACTTTTCAAAATGTTCACCAATCGAGTATATTTAGTTAATGTAATTATTGATGATTTTTGATTTTATGCTTCTATTCTTGGATATTACATATTGCCGCCATTATTTCTAATATTTTCTTAGAATAACATCAAACCCTTTTTCCATTTTTTAATTCAGCTCTTTTACATTTTAGTTGTGAAAACTGACATTTGCTTCACAATTGAGCTACAATGGACAAAATAGCCATATTTAGTATGTGAAACTTTGTATTACTTTTAACAACATGTTAGAAAATCTAAAAATAGTTAAACATGGCCTGCCAAAGCACGTGATTTTTAATTTAATTTCTTTGTAATCTTTAAGAATTTATAAATTTTCTTTTAAAAATTTCATATTTTGTGTTGTATTTGAGTACATGCTTTAGGGAAGGGCTGGGGAAAGATGGAAAGCACAGACATATTTTAATAAAATCCCATGGCATTTCTATGGGAAATTAAGGCATGTTTGTTTCCATAATTGCTGTTGTACTCCATTATTTCAGTCTCCATGTAACAATTCCTCAGATGGTCCTGCCCTGAGTATCTCATATTTGAGCATAGTGGATGAAAAAAATAAAAAAGCAGAGTGTCAGAGAAGATCTAGGAGAGTAAAGATTTGCAATTAACAGTCTGTGGATATGACAGTGAAAACTTAATAGGAATTTTTCAAAGAATGTAAAATTTCAAGTCATTGTGAGAAAGAATAGGCATTTTTACTTCTAAGGATTTATCTGCAATAGCAGTCATGTAATTGGTTAAGATAAAAGAAATAACTTGAAAACACCACTTAATTCATGTTAGGATATAATGAAACAATTCTCCCAGTACTAAAATTATGCCCTCTGAAGAATTAAGCCCAGAAAGACACTATACTATTTCCAGATTTCCTCTCTCCCCAATATATCATAATCTGCAAGAATTTCAGCAATTATATCTAAACCTATTAATTATATAAAGAAATATGACATCAGAAGCTTGATGTTGAATGATAGGCACATGATAAATTGGTAAAATATGCTGATGCCAATTTTTTCTTCTACAGTATCCTTATTGGTTATGATTTTAAAAGGGCAAAATAAACATTTCCCAAGAATCAAATCAACTGTGAAATAAAGTAAATTCTCTGAAACTTTTATTTATATCATTCATACAGGAACAGTTACAGAGAATAAGTTTGTGATTGCAATCAACAGTAATTCGATACACATCTCCCTCATTGTTATTAATTGTTATATTTACTCGTTAGAGGAGAAATCAAGGGACCAAAAACAATGAAAATATAAACATGAATGATCGCCATAGAACAAATTTTAAAATATCCTTCAGTCTACTGAGGACAAGTAATGTGAGAGTCCTAAACTTGAACAGAGTAAATATATGAGTTTTGAAATACAACAAGATAACCTTATCCCATTATCAGCAAGATGTATATATTTGAATAACTCGAAATGCAGTGGTGGCTCTGCTCATGAACCTAATTCTTTTCATGATTTTGAGGAATGTGGCTACATTTGTGCTTATGTAGGGAAGCTGGGTGTGGTGACGTTCATCACCTGAGGTAGAGTTCACCAAAGCTAAATTTTGAGTCTAATTTTCTCAAAAACTTCTGTTTGCTGACTGAATTGTTTATGAAAAAAAGCAATCTTGAAACAAGGTATTACTGTACTTATTTCAATATATTGCACATAATTTGTTAGAAATTTTAAAATGTTAAATATAACATTTCCTAATATATCAATTTTATAATAGCTAGAATAAAATTGGGCATTAAAAATAAAATAGAATCATAAGAAGATATGAAGTGTTATCACACTGACAGCACACACAAAGATAGTCATTTTCAGAGGGCTTAGAAATACTCAGACAATTTGTTTTCCACAATGTGAAGTAAAACCTTTTTTACAGATAAATTTATAATAGATCAGATTAAAACATGTATGTCTTATTAAGGTATAACCTGTATTCAATTAGAAGTCAACAGTGCAATTTATTGATGTAGCTGATTATCAAATAATCCTGGAATATTAAATGTTCAAAACTATTAGATCTTCTTTACACACTTTACCTGAAAAAGGTAAACTCTGTATTTTTACCTGAAAATGTGAATATCTCTATAAAATAAATATGCAATTTTTGTGTAAAAATATTTCAGTTCAAACATTCATTTGTTATAGCATTTAATAGTTATTCATAACACAACATAGAAACACTATAACCTCAAAAGTCTCTTTATAAATTTAATGATAAATTAGCATTTCATATTTTGTTTTCAATTATTTTGTTATGATATAATTTGTACTATGATTAAAATATAATTATAGTAATACATATTCTAAATTTTTTATTAAATGTTAACATTTATAGTCTTTCCTAACTTAATGACAGGGATATATTCTGAGAAGCACATTGTTAACTGATTTTTATGCAAACGTAGAGTATGTGCTCAGAGCTAACCTATGATGTTTCTAGTTACTGTAATCTTTGACATCCCTGCTAAAATGTGTTCTGTACTTAGACACTAATAACAGTGTGTAACTGTATGTGTCAAGAATATGTGTCATCATCATCATAGCTACTTTACTTTCAAAATCTTCATTCTGCTTTCAGACTTTCAAATCTTGGTTTTTAAAATTGAAAAACAAAACAAAACAAGACACAGAGGTGAAATGTCTTACATTACCTAATGGGTAAAATTTTGTGAATCTTTGAAATTAACATCGATAGCTTGAGGTCTACCATATTGGGGTACAGTAAAAATGTACAACCATTACAAATCAAAGTATAATTTTCCTTTTGTTAGTGTTTTTACAGCTAGTGTTTCCAGTATCTATTAATACATACTGCAAACCAAGAGAGAGAAATCTAACATGTAATCCTCTGTACAATTCAGGATTTTACTAGCGAAACAGATATAACACAAGATTTGCAAATTTATAAGAAATTATAAGATTGGTTTGCAATGGTCAAGCACAGAATTGGATGAGGGAGAGTACAGAGGGTATCTGCATACTGGAGACTGAAGAGCTCAGTCCAAGGTCTGGAGTTCATTCACTGCAGTGTCCTGTGCAAGTCCTTATCAGGAGGCCAACGGGTCTGTGATGAAAGGCTGACTAGTCTTCCACCAGAATGCTGAAGGCTCTGAGCCAGAAACCAAAGATTCTGCAATAGAAGCTGAGATGACTTCCAAAATGAATGCGAACAGTAAAGCTCCTCCCAAGAACAAAAGCAAGTCCCTCCTTCCCCATTTCCTCTTTACATTGGGTAGGCCACAGCCCCTTAGGGTGGGTCTTCTATATCCTAGGGTGTGAAATTGCTGAGCCAAGTCAGCTAAGCTTTTTAACTTTTCAAATTGACACAATCCATCTACCATTATATCCTCTCTTGGCTAGAATTTGTGATAACTGTACATTATATGGATAAAAAGACTTTTGGATTTAAAAGACTGTCTTTTTATGGATTTAAAATTGGATTTATTTTGGATTATTCAAGTAGGCAAAGTCTAATTCCATAAACTGGTATGAATAGAGAATGTTTTCAGACTAATAGGCTTTATGAGACAGAAAGAGATTGTAAAAGTGTTTGAATTGTTAAAAGGACTTCACTCATTTTGGTTAGCGTGGAAAATTAGTAATGTCTTAGGTATCCTATAGTGGGAAGTGTGTAAATTGAGAATAATCTTGGACCAGAGAGGGGAAATTAGTCCCACGGTCATGTTGATCTGAATCTTGCCAACAAAATAAGTGAAACTGAAAGTGGAATTTTCGAAAGAGCCCCCTAATAAAAACCTGGCTACTAATGATTTGATTTTAGCTTGCAAGATCAGGAATAGAAAAATCATTTGAGTGTTTATAAACTTGTAGCCTAAAAATTCTGAGACAATGTATTTGTTTCACAAATGCTAAATTTGTTGGGATTTGATAAGGAACTAATAGAAGATAAATATGTTTACTTATTCACTTCAAAATCTAATCTAATTCAAATATTTTTGTAATCATTCATCATCTGCTAATTTTTCTAATTTAGAATTCATAATATTAAATAAACATACAAATCTTAATTATATCTTAAGATATACTTTATTAAAAGAAAAATACTTGGATGAAAATAATTTTTTGAAGAATATAAGTTTAAAGTGTTCAATTAATAAAAGTACTCCGCTCACTTCAGTAACAATGACTGCTGTCAAAAACTTGAATGTTAAGTGCTGGAAATGGTGCACAGAAAAGGAAGGAATAATTAAACACTGTTGGTGGAAATGTAAATTTGTGCAGTCATTATGGAAAACAGTTTTGAGGTTCCTCAAAAAATGTTAGAAATAGACCTACTGTATGATGCAGGAATTCCAATACTGGGTATATTTTCAAAGGAAATGACATTAATCTGTTGAAGAGACGTCTGCCCTCCTAGGTTTATTGCAGTAGGGAAGAAATGAAAACAACTATACTTGTCCATCAATTGATAAATGGATGAAGAAAATGTGCTACATATACACAATAAGTTATTGTTCAACCATAAAAGGAGGTGAACTCCCTGGTATTCTTAGATCAGGATTTTAACTGCAGATCATCACGTTAAGTGAAACAAGCCAGGTGCAGAATCACAAGTACTCAACAATCTCACTCATATTTAGAATACTGAGAATAGATGGTAGTTATCAGAGGCTTGGGAGGTGGGGAGAAAGGAGGAAGGGGAGTGTTTTATCAGTGGGTATTAAATTAATAGATATTAAGTCTCATTCATTAATCTATCCCTATCTGTTTGGAGTACTATCTCACCATAGGGTGATGATAGATAACAATAACATACTGTGTATTTGAATAGTGTAGAAGAAAGGGTTATTAATAGTTTCACAAAAGGTAATAATCAGTATTTCAAGAAGAAGATATTTTACTCAATTTCAAATTATTAATATGTACAATTTTATGTCTGTGCATCAGTGAAAAATAAAGTCATTTTTTACATAATGAAATAGAATAAATTATAATTACCTGCTTTTGGTTATATATAAATTTTCTGTTTGTTAAACATTACTTGAAATGCTTAAGTTCTGTTTTAAAAACTCTAAACAATCTTCCCAAGTCAACTTGAGGCAGTTACTACCTGAAGATACTTAATATTACACTTAATATTAGTTACTGCAGAGTATTAAGAATATTACTGTCTAATGAATCTCTGAATTAATACATAGATAGGCCAATATTAAGAAATTAAGAATTGTTATTATTGTGGAAATATGTTAGGAAAATTTAGGCTGTTAATATCAATAACTACAGTGCAAGATTTTTTTTTTACCTAATATTCAAAAATAGTGAATTGTCAGGGATTTAGCTCAGTGGCACAGGTGCCTACCTTGCAAGCATGCAGTCGTGAGTTCAATCTCCAGTACAAAAAAAAAAAAGATTTATAGAACAGATTTTATTTAAATATTTTCATATATAAATGGATATTATATAGATGTCTATAGACCAAAAGAAAAAAATGTTTAGTATTCTTCAGGATTAAGGCATAGTTTAAAGGATCACATATTCACCAAATTAAAATCTATTTTAAAATTCTTTTAATATCTCAGTATATTTTCTTACACACTCATATATATACATTATATAATTCTACTATTTATGAGGAAATGCTCATTTACCAAAATGTAACTTATAAAAATAATTCAACATTTAAATGATTTACAAAAATGAAACCTTATCACAATTTGATTCAGTGAAAAATCTACTACTAACTAAAGAAATAAGAAGGAAGGGAAAAGAAAATAAACATCTATATACATAGACCATAGAAAAGATAGCTAAGATAGTTATAATACTGATTTTTTTTTTTTACTTCATGGAAGAAAAAGGTTTGTGCTTATATCGTTCGATCAGTTTTGCATGTCTATATCTTGTAATTTGAGCAACTACTTTAAAGTAACAATATGCAATATATTAACCATTGTTAATTTCCTATTACCTTGTTTTGAAATTCTGCGTCATCGTTTTAATTTTTTTCTCTTTAAAGTAAAAAAAAAGGAATAAAATTTTCTTTATTTGGGGAGTTGAAGGAACAGAGATAAAGTAATTATATATATATATATATATATATATATATATATATATATATATGTAATGACATATATATACATCATGCTAACTTTTTCATAAAAATGCTGCATAATTACATTTCTTCACTAGTTAGAATAAATTTCTTATAACATAATTTAATGACATAGATGGTAAATATATAATTTATTTTGTGTTGATTTCATTTGAAATATTTATCATTTTAAGAATATACATTTATTCTTTGTGATGATAATGTTTAAATTGCAAGGCATAATTAATCACAACTCATAAAGTTTTATGAAATAAAATTGTATCTTTTTTAGTTTTAAAGATATTTATGTTTGCCAATGCTTGTTTACAGTGCATCATAATTACATTAATTGCAGGGAGTTAGTACATGCACATAACACATTTTAATTCATTTTAAATTTCCTTCCCCTGCCTTGTCTCTCCATCCTTCCACCTCTGTGTGACATGTTTAATGATTCTCTGCCCATTACCTGGTGCTGTTGAAGTCACAATTTGTATCATTTCTTGTTTTGAGTTTCTGTAGACTTCTAATTTACAATTTTTTATGATGTGTGTTAATACATTATCCATTGAAATGAATTGATGGAAACATTAAATCATGATTTGAAATCCTACATAGATTGTTAAAGCCATGCTTTTAACATGTTCATAAGCAACAGTCCCCACAGTCCTCTTCTTCCGTGACAAGACCAAACAGCCTAGATGATGCTAATCTAGAAGGACATTCACAGTTCATGAAAGAATCATCACTGCTAATCAAATCAGAGAGAAAACCCACCACTCTGCACCACTGGAGACATTTCATGTACTGAATATTTCATAAGAAGGGGCTCTTGCTGGCGTGGAAATTCTCAACAGCTTCAGGTCGCGTGCAAATATTTACTTAAACATTCTAGCGCAGTCCGACTGGTATGCGATGACAGCACCAGTGAGCCTTGGAGTGATCTTTATAAATTATGGTAATTACTTGTGACATGATTCTCGCTAGGTCACAGCAGATTGCCTTGGTCCCTCTTGCTTTACCAGCTGTTTCCCTACTTGAATGATTAAGTGGACAGGGTGCCACAGGAAACCGGATGCAAACACAATGACAGTTGTCTCTTTTGACTGCTTAAAATTGAACTCAATTGTTCAGATGCACAAACATCAAAACACAATGAAAGGCTGATACTAAGCCCCTGAGTCAGGAGAATTGGTGTGAGAGTTGGAATAGGAAGCCTTGGAAAAAGGCTCTGTCAGTTTATTTAAACTTGTAAAGCTAATTTTTCTTTTTTTACTAACACACAATGCTCCACTACATTTTTCCCTTCACATTTAAAGAAAACTTTTGCCTCTATCTGCATATAAGCAAAAATGTTCAAAGGCTCAAAGATAACCAATATTAATCTCCTATTATTTTGTTTTGAGATTATGTATCACTTTTATACATTTAAAATTAAAAAAAGAAAACAAAATTATTATTTCTGTTGTTTAAAATAGTCTTGTAATAATAAAGTTATAATACCAAGAATTTAATAGAAGTGAAGCACCATAAGTCAGAAAAGTTGTAAATCTGATAAAAAATTAATTTATATAAATATTAACTAACCAATTCACACTTCATTGCTGAACTTCAAAGCCAAGCTATTTTTTTAACACCTTCTGACATTTCATTTCTTTCTTGATAATCACAGTGATGTCCCTCTACTCTGATACTGTGAACTAAAAGCCTAGAAATCGTTTAATACTAAACAAGTCAACTATACTTTAGTTTCATCAAATGATAAAAACTTGGCTTGCTGGCATAATATATCAAAGTCAATCTCCTCAAATGAAATAGTGCGAACTTAGATGATTCTATCCACAACTCAAAAATATTGATATAAAGTTGATTACAATACTGCAATATAATACAAAACAATAAAAATACTAAATATAAAGAAAATAAACAAATCGGCTTACACTTAACTTTTTAAACCTTTGTGGCTGGTGTGAGGGAGGCAAGAAAGGGGAAGGTTATGGTATAGGATGCCTGTTACTATCACAAAGCAGTCACTGATACCTGTTGGCTCAATGGAACCTTTCCTGTTTTGTTGCAACTTTAACAAGGAAACTATTCAGAAACACTTGCTCTTGCCTCCTTTTGAGGATTTTGGAGAAATATGACATTGCTGTGGAATCATTAAACATTCATTCTTGCCCTGCTGAAGGTTTGTTCAGGTGGTTCTCTTCTACAACATTTTGCACAGTATCCAGTATTTTACAAAATTTTGCACTGTGTCCAGCATCTCCTTAGTCTCATTTGGTGTGAGAGTTTCCTCTTTTTCTCCTCTTCCTCTACAGATGGGATCTCTTCTAAAAAACTTTCTTTTGGGAAACAGTGACCCCTAATCACTCAGTGAGATGTGATCATGTCAAAAATCAAGTAGTTGAATGATCCTGGGGTTGTTTCTGTACTTTCTATTCTTTTCCATTTTTCCAGATGTCCTATTCTATTCCTGTACCATGCTGGTTTTATCACTCTAGCTTTGAAATGCAGCTTTGAATCTGGGATTATGATGGCTTCTGCTTTTCTCCTGTTATACAGAATTGGTTTTGCTTTTGTGGATCTCTTGTAGTTTTATATGAGTTTTATTATCGCTTTATCTTTTTCTATTAGGAATGCTATTGGTATTGTGATTCAGACTGTGTTAAATCTATGCATTAGTTTTGAAAATATGATAATTTTATCAAGTATTTTCCAGTAGACAAGGCTCCCAATGAAGGTGAGTATTCATGACATACAAAATTATTTAAAACTTCATATATAGAAATGATTCAGATAATTTCCAAGGTGCCAGATTAAGAATAAGAATCTCATAGATGAAAAAGTTCAACTTTTCATCACTCATTGAATTCAAGGAGCAGAGAATGATTAATTAGAGATGTGCTTAGCCAACCGAGATAAGGCACAAGGCCCAGAGTGTTGGCATTCCTTTTCTGTTTATATTCATCTCCCTTGGAAATAGTTTTATGGTCACCTCCTAAGGAAACAAGTTTAAGCATATATTATAAATAGATTTTATCCCTCTAATATCTCTAGGATATTACTGCGTTTCTCACTCTAACATCTGCCAGAAATTTATGTCATTTCATTGCATTGGCATAGGCCAAATTTAGTTTCAGGTTGGCTTGAGTCAACTATTAGAATCATCTTCAATTCCTTCAGATGATGTTTAAAATGAAGATTTATGCTACGGGTGTCCATATCTGCAGATATATCCTAATACACTTGTATGTTCCATTATGATTACACACTCTTGCAATGCATTTTCTCATGTATTCTTCACCTTCTACAAATATAATTTGGCAAAACTTTCATAGTCCTCTTGATAAGCACTTTTCTTTCTTTTCAGTTACATTTTGTAACAGATTAGAAATAATGAGAAGTGAAAGGTTAGATTTTAATATGTTCAAAATTTTCTTACAACAATTGCATATCTCATGTGTATGTTTGTTGCCTGTTAAATGATTATAAATATAAAAAAGAACTCTTCCTTATACAATTTTATAAGTGTCAGTTAGAATTGGAACTGAAGACATATCCTAACCTACTTTTTTTATTCAATTATATCTCTATGACTGCTTTATTTTCTAAAACAAAATAAACATGCAGAGTGGAAAGAACTTTCTTAACCAAATTTATCTTCTCACCCTATGTCAGTGTGTGCAAATTTAAAAGACTAGTCATTTTTTTATGGAAGCTATTTGCAAATAATACTGACACAATATAGGAATACAGAAAACAGAATAATAGATTTTAACATTTCCTGAAGCAAATAGTTTTTTTTATTATTGAACAATTTTATAATCCAAGAGTGTACTTCACGCATACACACATATACATATATCATGGATATTATATTTTCCCTGTAAAGATTTATAATAAAGCCAAATAAATTCTCATTTTACTCTATTTGTAAGATAACTAACATATCTTGCTTCCATGTATGCTATCAGACTATGCACTTACTTGTTAAAAGCTTTAATGATATGGAAGTTATGGAGTCTATATGAATCCAATATTAAAACCATTTTTATTGATGTTTCCAATCCCCTTTGTACTGCTGAAAGTAAAATGTTGTATATAAGAAAAAAAAATATATATATATGACTTACCTTCAATTAATTTGTAAATTTTCTCCTAGAAAATGAGTACTCTGAAATCCTTCATTTTAAAAGCAATTATAATTTGAGAAAAATAGAAACTCTTAAACATCTCTCAAAAATTTATCATTCCAAAAAACTATTGCATACTATAAAATATATGCAGTGCTTTGGTAGTCATATAGAGCTTCAATTTTTGATATGTTAAACAGTAAGTAAGAAAGTGTCTTTTTCTTTTACTTATAGAAGGAGAAACCAACTTATTTCATGGAAACTCAAATAATTTATAGCATTGTATCCAATAAAGCAAATTGAGATCCATTTCTTCCTTTTGGCATCCATTCTTTGTAATGACATATTTTTTTTAATTTTTAATTTTTTTGAAAGAGTCTTACTATGTAATGCAGGTTGGCCTTGAATTCACTTATGTAGACCAGAGTAACCTAGAACTCTGCCAATCCTCCTGCCTCAGCTTTCCTAGTGCTGGGATAGTAGGCATGCACCACCACACTGAGAAGACATATGTTTTTAAACCCATAATCAAACCTCATGCCTTTGAAATTTTCATTAGTATTTTTTTCATTTTCTCTAATTTAAAAATTTCAAGATTTTCCTTATTTTAGATTTTCTTATCTTTGTAAATTTTAGTCATATATTCAAAAAGTTTTTTTAAATTTTTCTATATCTTGCACAAAATCTGCCAACTGGAACTTTAGACAATTCTCATGTATTGTTGAACAATTAAAGAGCATGGTGGATTAATTGACAACCTTATTCTTTGGTTTCTGCTTCCATGAATTTTATAAAACATACATTAACTTTTAAAGCAGTTTTTGAAATTTTAACCTATGAAATAAAAATGATCTTGGTATGAACTTCTATTAAGTTGTATTTCTCTATTATCTCAACCTCTATATATGCCCATATTCTGCATCTTTAAATTTAAATGTATTTATATATGTTGCCATTGCATGTAATAGCCATAATATTTCATCACATATAAATGTGTCAATGATGTTAGAATATATATTTGATGTTCTGAAACAAGCATGATTTTATAAAAAGATTTCAAGAAAGAAATGTTTTATAAAAACCTTAAACTCTTTTGTGTAATAATCCTTTAGAAAATTTTGTAAAAGGAAGTTCATGAGTTTTAAAGGTAGTAAGCAGTATGTGAAGAACTTAGTGTCAATAATACAACACTAGACAGAAAAAATAAAACAATCTTCAGAATGATTATTTGTTCCTCTGCTGAATATTATATATATTTCTATATATAATTATACAATTATTTTCTGCTCTCATACATTGTCTTTGAGGGCAAAAATTGTGTCTCTCTGTATCTTTTTATAAAGTAGACTCCTAGTTCATTCATTAGTATTTGCTTGTACATTATTACTCAAATCTCTGAAGCCAAAAGAGATAAATTTATAACACACACACACACACACACACACACACAGTATTTCCTGTTTACCTACCTACACACAGATAGAGAGATGTAAAAAACTGTAAGTGGTCTACAAGTATAGTTTGAAAAGATGGCCAGAGCACTGTTCCATCATGAAATTTCTATTATGGGGCACTATAATTTTTTTTTTGTGTGTGTGTGTGTGTACACCTGTTTACCTGTATGTGTAGAAAGATTTTTTCTGTTACGTAAATTTTTAAAAATTTGATCATTTTAATTAACATTTGAAAGCACCATATTTTTTATTACAACTCTATTTCTATGTGTTACGCATAAAGAAAACCAATTTACAAATTGAAAAACAATGACTTTTCCTCAAGTGGCACTTAGCGTTCGAACACATATTAACTTGCTTAATTATGCTTTCCTTTCTTCCAATGGGGTTTTGTGATATAACTGGCTTTATTTCATTTAATTCATTTGGAAAGAACCAAATTTAATTTTTTCCTATAAAATGCATAAACAGAAATAGAAAAATGCACAAATAAAATAGAGTGTTTTTTTGGTCTGCTGATTTTTCTATATTTTGTGAAGACCATCACTTGTTAGTAAATACATAGTTTATTTGTGTTACAAGCACTTGCTGAATTTAGATGCTTAGAAAAGTTCTAAATTCTATCATCAACATTACAAACAAGACACTTCTATTTATTATAACTTTTTACTTAATTTTTTTCAGATATAATTGTGCTGTTCCAAAAAAAGTAATGGGTAAGGTTGAAAAAGTGTAGTCCCAGAAATGACAAACTGCAAATTATTAAGCATTCAGTGTTATGGAACTTTGAGGTAGTCAACATGTTTTATGCCCATTTGGATCATCCTAAAAAGGTGAATACAAATTAAAAAAAAAACAAAACCTACCTTTCTGAAATAAAAGAAAGTGGAGGTCCCCCTCATTTTCCTCTTTATGGAGCATTTACTTTAGAAATTATCTACTTACAAGTCCTTTGTGTCTTTGAAATTTATATAAATCTTTTTTTAAAAAAGATAAATACATGTCTTACTAGCATTTTGATCAATGAATTATTTTCTCAAGAACCTGTCTTTGAAATGTTACCCCTAAAGAAGGTAGTGCTCCTATTTCAATTTCTGTAGGAGAAAAAGAATAATTTCCAGGATCAGCTCACTCCAAGTTGAAAGATTACTTTCTGACATGAAGATAAATAGTTTACTGTTGCTGTTGACAAAGCTAATTAGTTAATAAGGAAGGCCACTCCAAATGCCAAATAAACTTATAATGTTCTGTAAGTGAAGTTTTGATAAATTGTATATGAAAAATTGTTTCACCTTGGGACTAGTTATTTTTTATCATGAGATCATATTTATGACTGGTTACTTCTACATAGCTATTTTAAAAAGAGGGAGATTTCTTTCTCTCTTTGCAGTCTCTAGACAGTTGCTGTAACATGCACAAAATTCTGACTTAATGCTTAGTTCAGAAGAAAACTTTCAGTTTTGTATTTCCCTAACAGTCTACAGTATATGGTGCAATTTTAAGATGCTAACTTTTGAGACTGATCACTACATATTCAGTGACTTTTTTCCTCCTAATATTGGAAAATGTACTGTAATATAGAAAATTCCATGAAACTGTAATTTGCTTTTACTTCTCTGAAGTTAATTATCAAATAACATGTCAATTTCAGATAAGTTAATTTCTGTCATTCTGAACAAAACTAGACACATATACCTCACAATTAGTCTGCAATCATGTTGAAAGTACTGGCAATTGAGCTCAGGACTTGAAAAATCTTCCAAGGTTCATTTGAAGTTGATCAAAAGCAAATGGAGGGTATTTTCTAAGCAACGTATAGTGAAAACAAAACAAAATGCAATGTTTTTAAAAGTGGAGATTTCTCAGTACTGAGTCTGTTTACTTGCAATTTGTGAAAAATATGCCCACATTTATTACTTGGCTGTTGAGTATAGCATTATTATTTTTTTCATGATCATACAACCATATTGCTCGGATATTAGAATTATTTTCTTGTAGTTTATATTTCCCATGTACCATCAATGGAAACATATTAACATTCCTTAGATTTTATTTTGATTTTTCCTTATTATGACTGTTTTTGTACTAACATTACTTGAAAAATTTTGATAGTATATCAAAAGACTGTAACTTTAGGGGAAAAAAGAAAGAAGAAATATTAATTTTGTATTTATATTTTCATTATAAGTCATATGATCTTTCTTTTTTCTCTCTATTTCCTCCTAAGAGGATCAGAAAGTAAGCTACACATTTTATGAAACTTTACAGTTTTAAGTTCTTTAAATTATCATATACATATTTTTATAGTCTTCCTTTTTATTTTAAAGAAAATAAAACAGAACAAATTAGATCAGAACAAAACAATGCAAGCAACACAGAACTTCAAAATAAGACAACAGGAAATCAACAGTGGCTACTGTAATGTCTCTTGTTTTCTTGAAGTAATTGTCCGTATCTTCACACACAATTAATTCAAACAAAACAAAACAAAATAGTAGAAAACAAATCAAAACAAAAGAATGAAAGCATTACGGGCATTCAAAACTCGACAATAGGAAAATCAACAATGGCTACCATAATATCTGTTGTTTTATTCAAAATAGCTGAAGGTATGGATGGCTATTATAAAGAAAACATATATATTATTTTTAAAAACCTAAAATAAGCTTCTTTAAAAATAGCACAGTACTTACGATTTAACAGCAATCATTGTTAAAAATTCTGTAATTTAGATATTCAAGTATTTAATATTTGTAAATAATGCTATCTTTATTCTTTATGTTATTCTTTATGCTTTATCTTAGATAATTTCAAACAAATTTATTTTATTTCTATGTATAATCGCACAAGGCAATTTAACCTTGAAATAGTTAACTTTAGAGGGTAAGAGATAAAAGGTTTTTCCCACAAGCATATTTATATTATATAGAGTTTTACATTAAATGAACTTTTATGGAAGATGATAATAGAAGGTTATCCAATGTCATTTTGAGTAACTTTAGAGGGATCATAACACAATATTTTAGTTAACATAAATGCATGTTGGTTGCTTATCTTGATCTAGATATTGTGTGATGTACAGTAATAGTAACAATTTATCTACATTTTGAATTTATGAATGCTAAATGTTAGAGAAATTCTATTTATGGTTTTAGTTTAAGGTTGAATGACTTACCACACTTCATTGGTTGCACATTTTATACTCAGAAAAAAGTGTTAAGAGTCTGTTTTATTGATTCACAGGGTAAGCAATTTCATTTTTTGTTTTCATACTTTGACCTATAACCTTAGGATCCATTAGGGCACTACAATAGCAAGGTGTAGACACATCAACTACAAAGAAATAGAACTAAAATGACACTGTCTCCAGCTAGGGATGCATTAATAGACCCGAGAATTTAAACATAGAAAAGGCAATTTTTTCCTGCTGGGAAGTGGTGTTCTCAAGAGAGCCATCTCAGACTGAAGAACATGATATAAAAATCAATACAGGCCCAATTGTGCTACTGATGTGTCCGGTAAGTGTCATTTTATATCTTGATAGCGGATATCTAAAGGAAGTTAAAGCTACTCTGCTCATAGTAATTGGATGAATTCTCTTTCTTCAGTGGTCTATTTCACAGTTCAACTAAAAAATAAAATATACTGTGGGGTATAATTTGAAATGAGATATCATGAAAAAATACAAAAACTGATAAGGCTTTCACAGATATTATAAAGGAATCACTGATGTTTTCTACTCTCAAAATTCCTATAATTACACATGAATTTAAACAGTTAGCTGTAAATACAGAAGTAATACACAGAAATTGTGGTTAGGAAACATCAAATTGGTTAACCAAAGAAAGAAATTTAAAAGCCATCATTGCAAACATTAGAATGATCTGCAGAAATTGTATAGCTAATTTGAAATATTCATTGCTTCAGGGTTGAAAAAACTATATGCCTTGAAATAATCTAGATAAAAATTTCTGAGATCTTTATTGCTTATGCCATTAAATTCCTTGTTTTTCTCATATTACTATAACAATTCTGAGAATTTTAGTGCAGCCATCTCAGTTTTCTCCAGTCTTTTGCAATTTTATTATTTTTCCACAAATACTTTTCTCCTATAAAAAGTATTTTGTTTGTTTGATTGTTACTGTATATTTTTTGAAAAAAAATAGAGTTTAGATACTGAAATTTGAGTTTTATATTTGAGATTCTACCCTTTCAAAAACTTTATACTTTTAAAGTATATAACCAGAATTTTGAAATATCTTGGTCCTTAAATTTGAGTAACCTAATAAATTTTAAAACTGAATTTGAATGTTCACTTAATTGAAACAAACTTTCTTACTTATGTTTGTACAAAATTTTTCAGAATTTACTTATTTATTTCACAAGCATTCTTTGTAAGACAAGTATATGAAAATTACTGTGCAGAGTGCTTAAGAAAAGAAGTGGGTGACTTCAAATGTGCAAATCATTGTGAAAAATTTGGAAAGGTGGAAGATAAGTGAACAAACATTTTTTATTAGGCAAGCAGAAAAAATTAGTGCTATTTAAATTACACATATTGATGTATGTTTTTCAATGCATATTTCAGTGCAAATACTTTTGGTTATTTACAAAAACTGAAATCTATCTTGATGGTCATTTTTTTCTTTTACTTTCTAAATGAATATGCATATATTTGCATCATTTAACTTTGACACAACAGCTATTTGATTTGGATAACATCTACAAAATGTATCCTATATAATCCATCTAAAACTCAAAACAAGAACAGAAACAAAGAAACTAGATTAAAAATGGACAAATTTCATAAATAGATATTTTCAAAGATATAAAAATTACCAAAAATCATATGAAAAAAGGTTCACCATCACTAAATATTTGGAAATTGTAAATCAAAATTTAGAGGATTTCACCTCACATGCACTGGGATGGTTACTACAACAGAAAATAGCTAATTTTGGTGAATGTATGAATAACCATTCTTAAATATCTGGCAGGAATGTAAAATGGTTTAGCCACTGTGGAAAATAGTATGACAGTTCCTCAAATTACAAATGTAATTATCATACAGTTGGTAATTCATTTGCAAGTATATGCCTACAAACTGAAGTAGGGTTTCAAAGATATGTTTATATATCTATTTTCAGAAGTTTTCTTCGAAAAAAGGTAAACTAGGGGTCTCTCTCTCTCTCTCTCTCTCTCTCTCTCTCTCTCTCTCTCTATATATATATATATATATATATATATATGTATTCTTCCATAGAATACTCTTCACTTTTCTACAGAATGGATAGAACTTGTGAATATTAACTGACTGAAAGAATTCAGCCATTGTAAACAAACACCAGTTAATCCCAAGAATATCACTCATACATAGTGATTTATGTTGAATAAATTGAATAAAGACAATAGAATTAACAGTGCCTGGGAGCAAAGAAGTATAGGGAATATGTTTTATTAGGTAAAATTTCAATTTTTAAAGATGAAAGATTCTGTAGACAAATGATGATTATGTTTGTGCAGCATTCTGAATGTCCTTAACACCACTAAATTATAAATTTAAAAATGATTAAGATAGAAAATTTTGTACTATGTGAATTTTACCAAAATAAGAATATTGGAAATGCATGCATATATACATACATATATACATAAAATTTTCCTCTAGCCATTTTCATTATCACACACGTATTTTCTTAAAACCAGAAAATAAATATAAAACATATCTTTGAGTTTATCATTTCTACTCCAACTATTACTAAATGATGTTTATGTGTCAGTTCTGAAAATTCTTCTCCGTAATACAATTTTCATGTTATTCAAAATATCTCATATTTTTATGAGTTTAAAGCCTTCAGTAATATGAGACTATATTTAAAAAATTTACACATGTGGGAGCAGATGGAGAATCATCAGGAAATGTAAGCAGTAATTAGAAAATTCAATCAACCAAATGAGAAATGTTGTGAAAATTGATTTTATATTAACATGTCAACAGTGATACAGTGATTGTCTCATTGGACAAATTGATTTTTAGTTAATGGCTTGTGAATACTTTTATGGTTTTAACGAAGGGCATCTATATATTTTTAAAATTAGTAAATTGACTCAAATATATTAATCAATGGATTTCCGGTGAAGTGAAAACCAGTCATATAATTTTACCTAGAATACTAGTTAGTAGTTGCTCATCAGCAAGGGGAAGAAGGTGGTTTCAATTGATATTTCCTAGTAAATGCCTAAATTCCATTTATAAAAGTAATAGAGATTGTAAAAATTGATGTGTTCATCTCTATTTTTCCACTAATCATGTTGTTCAAGCAGAGAAAAAAAAGTCTACTGCAGTTGTCATTTTGGGAGGTGTGTCCTGCACCTTTCTTGGTTCTGAAATTTCCATAGATCTTTCCACACTTGAGATATATTTATTCCAAAATTGTTTGTTCTTTTAGCTATGTGTTACAAAAACATTGCTTTTTGCTGTTAGAAATCATATTACATAATTAAATATGTATTTTGTCAATTTTAAGAAGCATGCTTTCTTGCTTATTTATATCTGTGAATTTGAAATGTTTACTATAGTTATTGGCAATTAATCATTGTGTAACAGTTATGAAACAATATATTTATTTTTCTTAAGTAAGGGCACAATATCATGACTAAATATAGTTTACAGCTTATAGTTTGCATATATAACTTAGCTCTATTCATGATGCTTACAGCCAATAAACCACCCTACTTAAATGGTGATTGAACCACAGCTATAGTTTCTGAAAATAATAGGAAGAAAAGTCTAGAACTATGGGTTCTGGTTCTATAATAAATTTTGTTCTACTTGTTTGATCTAAGAATTTTGTTTCCATTTCCTAAAACCACCTACTGTTGATAACTATATTTTTAAAATCATAATTTTATCTGTATTTCTAAAATAAGACTTATTCTTAGTGTCTGTTCTACGTCTTTAGGAAAAATTTCCAACTGCCAGCAAAATCCATTACAATCTGAGCAATATCCTTTGTTTTAACTTCTATCCACTTTCATCTTCACCTCTGTCTATCTTTAACAAAGTATTTGCATTTACTCAATTGTGAAGTATCCATGCCATTGCATTTTTCTGCTTTCTGTTTATAAAGTGTCTCATGCAATTATTGAACACACTGTAATATCAGTTGGGGTTCTTAAATGAATGAGTAAACTATAATTAAGGACTGGTTATTTACATTTACTGGTTATTTATATTAGTTGCAATGACATGCAACTAATTACTAATTATATTTCTAGGAAGATCACTTTTACCTGCATAGATATTTGTAAAAATCACATTTCTGCCCTTTTCTCTTATGCTATTTACCCAGTATGTACATGAGTGTTAATACAAAAATTTGGGATTGTTTTTCTCTGAAACAAAATTTTACTTTAATTATTAATCCTCGCAAAAATTTTCCATGATACATTAGCTGTTCATGTCTGTTTGACACAGTAATAGCACTTTAATCCTAGCCCTGAGAGAGCCAATTTATCACATGGAGTGAGTTCTATGCTCTTTCAAAACACTTTTGTCAGTAATTTTCCCTTACTTGTAAATTTTCTGGTATGTTTTTCTTAAATACATTATTTATTTCATGTGTGATGTTTTCTAATTCTTGCTAACTTTAAGTAGCCTTACTATTATCTAGTAGCTTTTGGATGAATTTCCCTTGGTATTTTATCTTTTTAAAGGTTCCTCTATGTCATCATGTGGTATGTTTTGTCCTCAGGTTCTGAAACCCTATCTTCACACTGTTTTTTTCTATTTATGAATTCTGCAGAATGTTTTCTCTCTGGGATTCTGTGTCACCTTTCTTGGAGTCTATGTCACTGATAAATTTAGAATCCATGTGTCAAACAGATTGGGTCAGCTCTCCTAATTTTTTATTTGCTCCTTCCATATCTACATTGGTCACTTGACAGTTACAATAGCTTTTGAATTATGTCATTTTTGAGTTTACTAAGTTTCATTGCTGCTTCTTTAATAATTCATGGAGTTTAGGTCGATGATGTTTGATTGCTCTCCAGTGATATTCCATGGATCTGACTTGGGCATTTGGATCTGACTTTGGAGGCATTTTGCTGCCATGTTTTCAACATTACTATGGTGGTTTTTGGTTTTGGTAAAGTAGAATTTGTTGCTGGTGTGAAGATCTATGTGTTGAGGTTTGGCTTTTCAGTGATATATTTTGGCTTTTTCAGTCAGTACTGTTTACCACTTCAATGTATGCAGTTGACTTGGATTCTATTGTCATGCTGTAAGGAAATAATTTCTACCATTTATGACATCAATGGGCTGATCACTCATCTGTCACACATATTAAAATTTATTATGAAACTTTCTCCCTGTTATCATTGACTCTAACAGTTTATACTGAAATGTTACTGGCAGTTAGTGTGGAGTTTGGAGGGAGAAGGAAAGATTAAGGGATAGAATAGCTCAGTAGCACAAGAGGATGATACCATCGATAAGTAAAAATATAAAATAAAGAGTCAGACTCTGGTGGAGATATTTTATACGTGCAATAAAGGGATAGTATTAAGGGGGCTTAAAAACATTTATGTGAGTGGCAATGTGATATAGGGAAAAGTATAGAGATTAAGGAATGGTTATTGTTGTTGAAGCCTACTAAAATTCTGGTGGTTAGTTTTGTTTGCATCCTCTAAGCATAATTCTGTTAAGGTCTAATTCTAACCACTCAGAATATCATTCAAGTTAAAGCACTGACTTATGGTTGTTATTTTTTTTACAGACTTGTGATACATATGACACACACATATACATCACATATGTATATATCACACACATGTACATATATTAAACATATATGTTTATATATATTTTATGAAAGATGAAGAAGATATAAATGATGACAGGTGACAGGTCAAGTAAGAACGAGCAAAAAGAATAGAATAGATAGGAGAAAGGTTAAAAAGAAAGGAAAGGAAATACAGAGGAGAGTAAAGGAAAACTTTTAAAATGTTTTAAAAGAAAGAAATAGAAACATAGTAATTCAACTATATTCAAGAATTGAGAAAAAGAAAAAAAAGAGAAAACACTGAACTGTTTGGGATCTGAATGTGAAGGAAAGGCATAGGTTGGCTGAGCCAGAGAAATCCTGGCAATATACTAAACAGAAGCCACTGGCATTAGAACATGGAAAAAAGTGCAGGGTCTTCCTGACAGTCAGGGAAGCAGGAGTGATAGGTCACAGGCAGAAGGAAACAGGAAATCTTTTGTTAGCTGAAATAGTTCATAATATCCCTCTTCCCAAAATGAGATAAGGTCATTGGATCTTTGCACAGAGTTGAAGGACAATTATCCACAGCCAAAATATGGTTTGCAGTAAGGTGGAGTCAAAGAGCACGGCAGCTCTCACCCCTCCCAAGCAGGCATTAAAGCAGCCCGCATGCAGGGGAGAAGTTGGCTTGGTTTCCTCCAGGTAGACTATGCTACAGTAGGAGGGGGATTTTGTGAAAGCTCTGGACTCTCAGGTTGTATGGCATAGTGGCTACTAGTGGATATTTATCTCTATGGATTCTTTTCTAATTTTCTGCCACTCTAACTTATATTTAGTCCTTCACTGATGCTTTTTCTTTTTTATTTAAATCTAAGTTTGGATTTTTTTCCTTTTCCTTCTCTTTAAAGAGCTTACATCTTTATTTCTTTTAGGACAGGTACACTGGAAACATCACTTCATTTTCCTTTGGCACAGTACTTTGTCTTTGCTTTTTCTCCCTGTTTCTATTCTTCAAATATGTAAATATTTCAGTAGATTCTCTTCCTTCTTACATTGTGTTTGTAAAGTCAGATGTAATTCTTTTCTCCTGTAAAAGAAATATAGCTACTTTTCTTTGGCTTTTCCGGGAAGAAAGAAACTCTATATCTTTAATATTCTGTAATTTGAAAATGATATAGGTGTAATGATTTTTGGTTTTGTTTTATTTTGACATTTATTCTTTGTGTTCTGGAATTTTCTAAATATTTGATTTCAGATATGAGCTCAATATGAAAGAATTTTAGACATCTTTTCAAATATTCTTTCTCTCTTATTCTGGATTTCCTATTATGTATATATTGCATTTTGTAATGTTCAATACTTTCTGGATACTTTTCTCTCTGTCTCTGTCTCTCCTACTTTTTATCTCCATTTTGTTACCCTGAGGCTATTAAGTTCTCTTTTTATGGACTTAAGATTAAGGCTGAGTTTCTTTTCTCACCCATATGCAGTCTATTACTAAACCCATAAAAGGCAACCTCTATTTCTGTTACAATGGTTTTATATTCCAGTTTATTTTTATCCCTTTCTTAGAATTTCAATATTCTGCTTCTTTTTTCCATCTATGTTTTGCATATTGTTCTGCTTATTTATTTGAGTATTTGGCATTTTAACCATAGATGTTTCAGATTTATGGTGGGATACTTCCAAAGTTCTTGTTGCAATTCCTTCTTTTTTCTCTTTGAACTATGTTTTGTAATATTTTATTGGTCAGCAGACAAGATATAAGGTAAACACAGTTGCTATAAGTACACTTTCAATAGTGATAGGTTTCAGGAAAAGGGAACCACTCTATAGAGTTCTCAGTCTTATAGTGAATCTATTCCTTGACTACACACTTTTCATCCTCAATTACACTGGAGTTATTTTTTGATGTCAGTTAGATTCTGATAAAACCCTAGAATCTTCACTTATCCTACACTTTAGGGTACCTTCCTGACATTGTCTTTAGAGACCAGCACCTACTTTTCCTAATGCTAGCTATCCATTTGATTAACTGTCATTTCCTAAAGAGGGGACATTTCTTACTTTTAAGACTAGTTTGGCATATCTGGGGACAATGTTTTCCATTTTCATGAAAGTTAATTTTATTTTACATTGTCAACTTGGATTCAAACAAAAATAAGGCAAAGTTATTATCTGAATTTTTCTGTAGATCACAAAATTACTCAAAATATGTGAAAGTAAGGATATAAATATTAAATTTTACTCCAAAAATGTATGGGTAACAGAATTACCATAATTTTGATCACAAAGGTTCACATGGATACAATTATTCCACAGTCTTTGAATGTTAAATATTTGATTCTATAGCAACCTCATATGGTAGAGCAAAGTTAAGTATAACTGTCAAACAACTCATATTGTGAAGCCAAATTTTGAATACTAAGTGTGAAGTTCAGAATCCTTCATAAGTCTACCTGTAATAATACATTAAAATTATTACTTGTATAAGACAAAGGAAAGGTACAGATTAAGGAGAAATACTTTTATAAATTTGGTCAAGAACCTGGTCTTTAAGGCATGGATAAACAATATGATATAATGGAGAAAGACAAAGTAAAGCTTCACAATTAGATTGATGCAGCTGTCGCAGATCTGACATTTACAAGCAGTTCTTATTTTGGGCAATTTATTTTGTCTTAATGATTATGAATTACATGTTCTTTATACTGAGTACAATTATAACAACTCTAAATGTTTTACAAATTAGAGCAAAAAATACAACATTAGTTGTTTTCATTTTTTTTTCAATAATAAAGTTACACATTTGAGTTTTCCTGGCTTAGTGCAACTTTTACTGTCTTCTATGGAAAGCAATTTGAAAATATGCACATTTTAAAAATCTTTATACCATCTGGGCATAGTGGTTCACACCTGTATGTAATGCCAGAATTTGGAAAGCTAAAACAGGATTATCATGAGTCTGAAGTCAGCCTGGGGGGTACATAATATACTCTTGACTAGTCTAAGCTATAAAATAAAAAAAATAACAGCAACAAAAATGTACTTTGCTATAAGTAGAATAAATAATTCACTCGAACTCTAACTTTAGACAATATTAAACATGTTAAATATGATGTGACAATAATAGTAGCTACTATATTCAAAAGAACATAATGTAAATATTGAGAGGTAGAGTAGTTAACTAGATGGTAATTTTTTATGGAATGTTATTCATGAAATCATTTTTGAGATATTAAATATTACCATTAAAATATTTAAAGCTTGTAATCATCAGTAATTATAACACCAAAATGACATAAAAGGCATAGAAATGTCTGGAAAGAAAGAAAATTATTATTAATCTCAAAAAGGAAAAACAGAACAAATGCCTTTATGTCTCCATCCTTTTTCTGATTATCCATTGACAAATGATGCCCTTAAAATATCTTCCAAATGATTATTTCCATGAACTATTTTCCATTGAAATATAGTTTTTGTGAGTTCAATTTTATGTCATTCTAATTTATTATGAATAGAAATTAAAGGATGAGAATGACACATTATCACATGTACTTAAAAGAGAATCACAAATATAAGTATGCACTGTTTAGATATAATTATTATTGTAACTCTTCTTACATAGTTACAACTATTCTCAAATTTTACTGTGATACATTGATATTGGTTAAAGAAAGGTCTTTTTGCTTAACTAATCTGAAATGATAGTAGCTTTATCTTCTGAGTATATATAAATATCAATAAGATGTAGCTGCTTTTTTCTTGACAACTATATATCTTCTCATATCAAATGACAATTTCATGTATAGCAATGGAACATAAGGTATAAATATAATCAATGATTTTTTTATATCTTTAGTATATACAAATTATATATCAAGAAAAAAAACCATAAATCATCAGTCTACAAAACGTCAGTTCTTACATGACAATCTCAGTTTTGAGAAAATAAAACTAAACTATTCAAAGTATTTGTTAGTAGTAGTACTATTTTGGGTACCAGGAATGAAGCTCAGGACCTTGTGTTTACCTGGCAGGTGCTATGCCACTGAGCTATATCGCCAGCCTTGTTCAAGGTATTTATGAAAGTTTTGGTTACAAGATTGCCCAAGGCAAGAAACAAAAAATATATTAACCAAAAAATATTTCAAATACTTATGAAATGGAAGAGTTGATTTTATGATATTGGAGATGTCCATGTGTCATTGTCAGTTTTAAAGTAGTTAACTGACAACCTTTGTAACTATGCAAGGAAAACAAATAGTGAATTTGCAAAAATCTAAAGAAAATTGTCTTCAACCAACTTAATACTAAAGATGTGTGACTTCATCTTATTTAATGGAAATATGAAAAAAATTAGATATAAAAAAATGCATCAGTATTATTGTACAATTGATCAACTCATATATACATTCTTTGATTCAGACAACAAAGTTGCACTCAGCATTTGTTTTTTCATCCTACAGTTTTGTAATTAGAGTAGAGAATTAAAGTTAAGTGGAGAAAATTTGCTATCCTATTGGAAATAACCTTCTCAAAGGAAAAAATGATAAATAATTGAATATGTGATATAATTTTAGATGGTAGTTTTGTGAGAAGAAATAAAGCATATAAAAGTATCAAAAATTGTGAATGTTTTAATATTTTGGATAGTCACAGAATATTTTTGGATATCTAAAACAAATGAACTATGTGACAATCTGGAGAGAGTATATCCCAAGAACTATCTTTTCTGTATCTATCAGTTGTGATTTAAACATGGTCATGTAGAATATCCTTAATTTTAATTAATATTATCCCCCTTCTCTGGAAAACATATTAGAAATACTTTAACTTTCATTGTTTTACATTTAAATTTTACATTATTTCTAATTTGAAAAACAGTAATGTTTCATTAAAATGTATAAATTTACCAATATTCTATTTTACTTCTTTCACATTTTGGACTTTTTTTCCTGTAAGTTATAATACTAGATTCTTGAAGAGTGGATTTCTGTGAAACTCATTTGTGAATTTATTTTACTGGCAGTGAAGTCAATTCTTCATTCTGTCTTTTTAAGTGCTCTAGAATCTCCATAATGAAATAATTTTAATTGTCCATTTACTTTCAGAGCCAACTCAGAGAGGAGCATTGGGAATATGATCTGGTTAAGAGCTTATTGATTCAATCTAGGTTAATTGTTTTTTAAAATATTTTATTGCAACAAGACTGTGTAGCATGAGACATGTCTTCTTTTTGAAGTATATAATACACTATCATTGACTGGTGATACTATTATATGCACTAATATATAGTAAGTATTTAAAACTTATTCATCTTCATTAATGCAAACTTTATGGCCTGTAATTAGTACTTACAAATTTCTCCTGTCACCAACCACTTGTATACTGCTTGTTTCCATATTTTATTATTTTCAAAAACATGCGTGGAATTATCTAGCATTTATCTTTATGTAACTGTCTTATTTCACATGATATATTTAAAGTCTTTGTTGCCCCTGTTGCAGAATTTCCTTCAACTTTATGCCAAATATATCACATATGTGTCTACCTATCTACCACATATTCTTTTTTTATTGATCTGTTGAGGAGTGTTTTGATTGTTTCTACATCTTAGCTACTATGAGTGGTATTGTAATGAACATACAGAGGGCTAAAATACATTTGAAACCCTAATTTCAACATACCAAAATCATTTACTCTTTTCTATGTTACCTGGGAGTCTACAGATGGAAGAAATCTCCATCAAAATAATAGAGGCATTTTTACAGACTTGGAAAAAATTTCTAAATTCATTGATCCACAAAAGATCACTAAAAACTAAGAGAAAGAAGAAAAAGATGGAGGAACCTTATTTTCTGACCTCAAAATGTATTATAAATTTACATTAATCAAAATAGTAAGGTAAATTCTTAAGAATATGGCTGGTACTGAACACTCATTTTATCTGAAGGAGATACTGAAGTGTTCAGAATGGTGTCACACCACACAATTATATCGTAGATACCATGTAAAAATAAAAGCATAAAGTAAGAAGTCAAAAGTGAGACAAAAATAATGCAAGTACCTACTAAAATCATCAAATGTATTTTTGAGAGCCAATGATGATGTTTATAAAATCAGTCTAAGAATTATAATCTATTATAGTTGCTTGTAAAAAAGATGTATCAATATGTTTAGTTAAGGATAAATTGAAACTTCTGAATTTATAAAAAGATGGCAGAAAACTTATGCAGAATTGTAAATGTCCCTTGAAGGAAACATTTTGAAGTTATTTTGAAGGCATTACTTTCATCTTAAAAAATATTTTTAAAAGTAGGCATATAGTTTTGGTGAATAATTAACTACAAATAGAATGAAAAGTATCTCCAATGAATAATATCCCTGGAAATGAATAAATCAGTTACCCAGGTAAGTCTTGAAAACTATTGATAAGAGAGTCTGAAAATGGTGACAATTGCCATTTTTTGTACTTTTGAACATGTTGCTGAGTTTTACTTTTTTCTCTTCAAATTTTGTAATTATGGTATTTGGATATAAGTCGCTAATAAGAAAATCAATGACTTTCAGAAGTTCTCAAAACAAAAATTTCATTTGAAAATTTTCATTCTTTATGATTCCCACTTGTTTTGATAAATAATCATAAAAGGGTGAGGAATTAATCAACTAATGAATTGCATCATTCTAACTCATTCCTCTACTCCACACCAATGTGAAGAAACAAGAAAAACTGCCTATCTAACCATTTCACAAATACATAAAGTAAATATGGCTAGACTATGTAATAAAGGAAAAATAGTTATTTTTATATTTCAGAACTTTTTCCTTTAAAAATATCTTAATTATACAAGAACAAAAAACAATTATTTATAAAAATATAACCAGTTTAAATAAAATTTTCCTAAATCTAACTTTGAGATTTGCATATTTTATGAGGAAAGGAAAAAACACTATTACCATGCTAAGCAAAGTCTACCTTTAACCCATGGACATATGGTTGAAGAACTTCATGTTGTTTCAAAAGAGTGAGTTGCACTGCCTAAAACACTAATGAGATAACAGAGCAGTTCATTTTCCGGACAGGCACAATCTTTTGCTTTCAAGTGGATAGGGCATAAATGAGTTTAAATCTGAAAACTTGACTAACACTTATTTCATGATTAATTAGTCATTTTTAGAAATTCAGTTAAATCATGGATGCCACTAAGTAAAAGGTAGAGATAGTGACTAGCAGATCAGATAAACAAGGTGTGCATAAAGTGTTTTTCACCTGATTTAAATGCTTAAATCAGTAATTGAATATTAAAATAAATATTATAATAATAATATGTGTCCATCATGCTCACAGCAACTGTAGCATCATTGGGTTTTATCACAACATGAAAACTGATATTGTTTCATTAACTTTCACATTTGTTTTAGTCAAAGTGCATGCTTCTGCCAGTAGAAAATTTGTAGTTGGCTTCAGAAGGTATCAGTATTCATAGTATGGTGGAGACATTTGTTTTTCATTCTTTATTACCTTTGGCTTTTGAATATTGTCAGGATAAATTTAGATCATCACCAAAAAAGCTAACAGCACGGGACTTTCGATAGCTGTTTGCTGAGAGTAGATACAGAGAAACTTTGCATCACCTTACTAAATTTCTTTGATATTTAAGATACAAAGGACATTCAGAGGGCTTTAGTTTTATTCTTAGTAGAGCAATATGTCTTAGTGAGTACACTCTGAAATATTATGTTATACTCTAGATTTATCTGATTTCATTTTTTTTTAATCTCGAAGTGTTTTCTTTACTTTTCTAAAAACCCAGAAACTAGTCAGATAAAAATATTGGAATTAAAGCCTATTTTCTTAATAGCACATTATAAATTTATCCTTCGTAATACTTTTAACTCTACAATGGGGAAGCAAAATTATGATTATTAGTGTCACAGGATCTTTCAGTGTGAGCTTTTTGTTGCTGGTGTGAGAATGTTGTCAGTTGTTTTACATCAACAGTACAATCTATGATAAATATTTTATGATTTTATTGATTGACTAAAGGAAAGACGTATTAGAATTTATAAATTTTCAAATTACACCACCCTAAGTTAGGAAAATTGAGAAGAAAAATAAGAAAATGAGAAATTCCACAAAAACATTTAAGTACAAATAAAATCCAATAATCACTATGACAATCAATACTCAAAAATAACATTTTAAAAAAGATAGTAAAGAGAAACATTCTTTGCACAAGCATAAGAGATACTTTTGAAATTAAGGATTGTGGGTTTTTTTCAAAGCTTGTTTATGTTCCCTATTTTCGTATACCAAATTTAATATTTTTCTCTACATAGTTATTATAAATGATATCTTTACTTCAGAATTCAGTGCAATGTTTCCCTTTAATATTGTTGAACCTTGTAAACAACTACATTTTGACACTTATGGAACTATGTTTGCATGTGAAATGTGTTTTCATAAATTGCTTACTGTATGTGAGTAATTGAGTAATTTTTTTTTTTTTTTTGGAATTTAGAAGACTTAGTAAATGCCATAGGAGGCATGTTGTATTATATTTAAATGTATTGAAACTATGCACTTCTTAAAGTTACATATAAAAATGAAACAGGAAAGAAAACATAGCAAACAATATATGTTAGAGAGTATAGCATATTTTGTTATATTCCTTGTAATGATTTGCTGAAACACCTATGAAGAAAAATGGTTTACAGAAAAAGCTACAGGTTTCTGCCAATATAGAATAAAGTAATATTGTTTTTGTCAGATAATAATAGACTGATTTGCCAAATTGCTGTCTCTAAATAATCAGGGAAGCCAAAACATCATTGTATAGGGTAAAGTTTAGGTTGTTTTGGAATATGTTCTGTCAAAAGCCAGCCCTCAGGTAGGATTTTGTCTGTGTTATGGATTAAAAACTGGGGGTCAACTTAACGCCAGCTGGATTACATCAGCATGGCGCTGAGCACAGATGTTTCACATGAGGAAAGTTGCCAGCATAAATGGAGGCATGGAGAAGGAGAAGCAATTCATGTTAGTGCGTTAAGGCATTAATGCGTTGAGGTGTTGTGGGTTCTCCTATGTGTCGCTGTTTGAGCCATTGGTTCTTCTAGAGGAACTCTGGTCCTCACACTGAGCATTGCTTCCTGGCTCTGGAGGGGAAGATGTGTGTTGCTTGGTCTCCAAGATGAACTCATCATGCTGGCTTCCTGGCATGTACTCAACTGTGCTTGTCGCTGGAAGAGCTTGGGGCCTCCTGTCACTGAGGATGGCTGTGGTGCTTTTCAGGACAGCCCTGGTCTTTGTTGTGAGTGTGACTTCTTGGCTCCAGCATAGAACCCTCAACCTACCAGCACAGCTCCTTCACCCTGCTGGCATAGACTTCCTAGCTTCCACCACTGACCTTTGGGCCTTCCCAGCACCAATCCGTAAAAGAGACTGGCATAAGTCCTTCCTGTGGGCTCTAGGCCTCCAGTTGGACTCTTGGGAGGCATTGTCATGAGCTCTGGGTCTTCATCTGGACTTATGTGGGACATTGCTATGGGATTCAGGTCCTTGGCTAAATACTCTGTTTTTAGTGTTGTGGATAGATTTCCTGCATTTTCTTGGGTGGCCATCATAAAAATAATGTTATAAACTCTATGTCTGATTTGAATTGTTCTCTGCATAACTCCTGATTACAACAGCCTATAATTCCATTAATTTAAGAACTAACTCTGGAAAGCATAGTGATAAAATGAGAGCAGTGAGAACAGGAAAAAGGAAAGCATACATACATTGTTGACGAGCAGATTAATGTTGTGGAACATTTATGATGAATCTTGATGTGGTCTCCCATGTGTAGCATAAGTCATAATTATCTCACCACTATGTGAGGAGTCCTGTGTATTTCTCTATAGATCCTATACTTTATGCTGTTAAAGTGGATGCCAGGGTTATTACTTGCTGAAAACAGACTTCAACAGAAGAAAAGAGATGAAGAAATTGGAGGTGTGAAGCAGTCCATGCCTAATAGGTGTCCATATGTGCAAGTGAACTTAGATCTCGGCCCAGGGTATATATAAGGATAAAGACATGAGCAGGTTTTGCACAAAAACTTTCCATATGCTATTCTATATGATAAGAGATCATTAGATATATGGGTCTGGATGTACATTAGAGACAACTATTTTCATAATCATTTCTATATAAATCAAAATAAAATGATATAATTAAATTTACCAAATGGTAGTGTGTTCATAGACACATAAACACAAATATATTTCCTAGGTGGAGTCAATACAAAATGTGAAACTTGGTATCTGGGCCTAATGATGAAGAGCCCATGAGAGTTTCTAAATTTAATTTCTATGCCACTAACTCCTATCATTTTTTTTCTTATGTCTTATACAGCAAGAAACAAATGACAACAGCAATGATGGAAATACATTTGGCGTGTACTAAGAGATAATTTCATATGAAGAAATATGGGAATGTCAATAGAGTTTCACTTAATAATAGTGGTCCTATTCCTGACAAGAGTTTAATCTTTACTTGGTCACAAACGTGTTTCACATTTAAAAATTAGACACTAGCAATTGTGTTATTTGTAAAACCAGATTTAAGATAAATATGTATATATGTATATATCTAAAATATTTTTTCACTAAATATTTGTCTTATCTTTTTAGCATTTGTCATTGCAAAGTATAAAATGTTGATGCTATCCAATTTAATAACATTACAAAGTATGAAAACAAACCCACAAAAAACAAAAAGAAACAAAACCCCCCCAAAATGCAAAAAGAAAACAAAACCACCATAATATTTTATCATTGGCTATATGAATAGAATTAAAATTAACTTTATGATTTCATTACATATTTTCCTACTTTCTCTAACTTTCTCATTCTTTTATTTTTCCTTTTACAATTCTTTTATATTTTTATATGTACTACTTGGAAATGCGTATGTACTACTAAGGAAGTAAAAAGACCTTTACAACAAAAACTATAGTACTCTGAAAAAGGAGATTGAAAAGGAAATCAGAAAATAGAAAGATATTCTTTATTCTTGGATAGGAAGAACCAATATAGTGAAAATGACCATATTTCAAAAATTATTATACAGATTTAATGCAAGCCGAATCAAAACACCAATAGTATAGCTCACAGAATTAGACAAAATAGTAGTAAAATTCATGTGGAACCAGAAGAGACCTAGAATAGCAAAAACAGTTCTGGGCAACAATGGCAATGCAGGAGGCATCACAATCCCTGATTTGAAATTTTACCACAAAACAATGATAAAAACAGCATGGTACAGAGTGGGAAAAAACACAATAGAAGTTCAATGGAATAGATTAGAAGACAAAGAAATAACTCCAGTCACGCTCAATCACCTTTTCTTTGACAAAACAGATAAATACCCTTCTGGAAAAAGACTTTAATAAATGGTACTGGAAAAATTTGCTTTCCATATGTTGCAGATTAAAGCAAGACCCATATCTCTTACCATGTACTAAGCTAAAATCAATATGAATCAAAGACCTAAATATTAAAATAGGTTCTAAGTATTAAAATTTTATCTGTTGGAATATAGAATAGGCAGGACTCTTGAAGACATAGGTAAAGGCAGAGACTGTGTGAACAAAACCCTGATCACACAGGAAATATTACAAAAATAAACAACTTGAATCTCACCATAGTAAAAAACTATTCACAGTAAAATGAATCATTAAGAGTAAAGAAATCATCCACAGAATGGGAAACATTTTTTGCCAACTATTGCTCAGACAAAGGATTAATATCTACAATAAACAAAGAACTAAAAAATTTCAAATTCTCCAAATTTAGAGACTCAATTCAAAAAATGGTAATCTAAAATGAATAGACAATTCTTATATCAAAGGATATAAACAGTAAATAAATATATGAATAAATGTTCAACATCACTGGTTATTCAAGAGATACAAATTAAAACAATACTGGTTATTCAAGAAATACAAATTAAAACAACACTAAGATTTCAATTCAAATGTGAAAAAGGAAGCCTTCTCCACTGTTGGTGGAATGTAGACTGGTGCAACCACTGTAGATCAGTGTAGAAATTCCTCTAAAAAACTAGCACTAGAGGTCTCATAACCTAGCTGTTCTCCTTCTTGATATCTTCCCAAAAGAATTAAAAACATCATACCACAGTGATAAATGCACACTCATCTTTATAACCTCACAATTTATAATAGTTGAATCTTTTAAAAAAATTCAAATTCCCAACACTGGAGTAGTATATTTATGATTTGTGCAAGATTTTTTCTATATTTGCATCCTTGAGGTGAGTCTTACTTGATAATGATATGTTTGATAATTTTCTGCCTTCCTTTTGCCAGTATCATATTGAGTTTTGCTGTCTGTGCATCAAAGAGATTAGTGTGTAGTAATATAATACCTTGGATCACACTCTCGCCATCACTCTCTTTCAACTAATTTACCTAAACTCTTATAACCACCATCTTACTCGCAACTTCACTGGGATCAAATTTATTATATTTCATGTAAGACTGTCATCAGACAGTAGCTGGGTTCTTTGTCTGGCTTATTTTCCTTGATTCAGTGATCTCTCATTCCATCCATGTTGTTACAATTATTAAGATTTCACCTTTTTTATACATGAATAATGGTTTACTGTATATGTGTCATATTGTGTTTATCTGTCTGTGGGTGGATTAATGATCAATATTGTGAATTAACATGAAAATTAAAAAGTATTTTTAACAAATTGATTTCATTTCCTTTGAATTTATCTCCAACAGTGAATTTGATAGTTCACATGCAATTTTTATTTTTTCAACTTTTTGAAAAGCCTCCAAACTATTTTCCATGAAGATTTTATTAATTTACATTCCCCAAAGCAGTGTATGAAATATCCTTTTTTCCCCATATTCTTGCTAACGCTTATCTTTAGAAATACTTACAATAGACATTCTTAGTAATGTTATTACTTATTGAGGTTATTTTGGCTATTAATCATTTGAAAGATGTATAGATTGACAATATTATTTCCCATTCAGGAGTTTTTTTCTCTCTTTGCTTTCATGATTGCTTCCTTTATTATGTAGAAACTTTTTAGTTTGATTTTTTACTTTTCTGTTTTAACTTTTGCTTCCTGTGATTTTGGCATGTTGTGCATGCCAGTGGTTGGAAATTTTCCTTCTATACTTTCTTCTAGGAGTGCATAGTTTTAATTGTTCACTTTAATTTTTTAATTTTTGTAAAGAAAGAGACGAAGAAAAAGACAGGAGAGAGAGAAGTCTGGTTTTCTTTTTCTACATCTCTTACTCAACTTTAGCACCATTTGTTAAAAAAGACTGTTCCTACTCAAGATTATGTAATCATCACTGTCATAAAACATCAGTTGGCAGTAGATACATGGATATGTATCAATGGATTGATTTATTCTGGTGATTAATATGTCATTTTTATAATACCATGCCATTTTAATACTGCAGCTTTGTATTATGTATTGAATTAAGGTAGTGTAATGTCTTTTGCTTTGTTCTTTTACTTTAATTTGCTTTTTACCTTTGTGTTTTTTATGATCACTGAAAATGTTAAGTTTTGTGAACAAAGTTATTGACAATGGGAAGGGTCTTTGAATTTATGGAATAGTTTGGATAGTTATTTTAATATAAATTCTCCAATGGTATGAATAAGAATATTTTTTCATATTTTGAAGTTAAAAATTTTTTGTATTAAATTACTTCTAGGTGTGTGTGTGTGTGTGTGTGTCTTTCTTGATGATGATATTTATTTCTCAAATGCTATTTCAGAAAATTTCTTATTGACATATAGCATATTACCGAGTTTTGTATATTGATATTTTTCCTGTACCTTTGGTAAATACATTTATTACTCATGCATTTTTTAGTTTAGTATTTTGGGATTTTTCTATGTATAAGGTCATGCCATCTGTATACAATAAAATTTTACTTCTTGGTTGTCAATTGATTTCCTCATTATTCTTTTCTTTTGCCTTCATAAAACTTCCAGTACTATGGTGAATACAACCGGTAGAAAGGGGATTCTCACCTTGCTCTTAATGAACAACTTCAGCCTTTCAATATTTAACATAATGTTAACTGTAGTCTTAATATACATTGCCTCTATGCTTTTTTCTATACATAATTTATTAACCATTTTTATCATGAAGGACTACTGAGTTTTATCAAACATGTTTGATGCACCTATTGGAATGATTATACAGTTATTCTTCCTTCAATTTATGCAGTGTTTTATGCTATTTATTTTCATTTTTTTATGTATAAAATGGATATATTTGCCTTTCGGTGCAGAAGGCTAGGGCATTGAGCCCAGGGCCAGCATCTCTACTTTTTAAAAAAATCTTGCTGTATATTGTAATTTTCTACTTGATGAAATACAGTAGTTCACATTATTTTTCAAATTGTTTACATTTTCAATTTCATGATCATGTTTATGATCATGATTTAAAGTGTTTGTGTTATAAGTGCAATATAGGATCTACTCTATCATGTTTGTTACTTATTTTTACAGTGCTCTGAACTGAACCAAGGCCTTGTTCAGGCTAAGTAAAAGATACACCGGTGAGATACATCCATAGTCCTCCATGGTAAAATTTTCTGTTCAACAAATTCTGCCCTTCCCCAAGTATAAGCCATAGCCTTCTATATCTTTGAATATTCAGTAAAAATAAAACACTTTAAACTTATTCTAACATTTCTGAATAATCTTTGTTGTTGTCAGTGCTTTTATTATTATTTTACTTCTCTGTTTAGCAGCTTTACTGAACTATCTATCTATATTTTACATTCTCTATAGTATATGGTCACATTTTATTTAGGTTTGTATTTAAAATTTATCTTTCATCTAGCTTTCTTAGATCATACCTGACTCAGTTGTATAGATTTTGGTCAGTCAATCAGAAGATATGATTAGAAATCTTGGTGTTTTATTTAAAGAGGAAGAAAAGTGTAAATTACAAGTCAATTTTCTTGCAAATTGTAGTCTGCATTAATTTTTATTTTAGCATACAATATGAATAGTTATGTGTTATTTTAGGTTTGTGAATGCAATCAATATCACATTTATTTGGGTTTATATATGTCTAGAAATGTTTGAAATCATTCAAACTTATTTATAATACTCTAGCTTTCAGGTCTTCATGCTTTATATTTTTGACCAGGAACTCATTTGTCCCAATTGAATTCACAGCATTAGGTAGCTATAATATTGACTGTTTCTGGTAATCACTGCTTTTTTAATAACCTCCTGGTGATAGGGCTTTTGTTCATTCAGTTGATCTGAAATAAGATCAGTAACAACAAGGATGGGAAAAGCAATTTCAAAAGAGCAATTTATATAATAAAAGTGTTGACAATACTCTGAAGATAGGCATTTAGCCAATCTTGGAAGTGCATTACTCCTTTCTGCTGTCTATGTCTGTTGGTTTTTCATGCTATTTCACAGAGTTGGAACATGAAGGTCAAAATAAGTTTATGTAAAAATGTTTGACTTTACTGTTTTTACAATGATTTAATTTTTTAAATTAACGTGTCATTTTTTATATTTGCTTAGTTAATTTTCAGAGTGGTGAAACTCTTGATTTTATAGTTTGAAATATTATTTTTTCCTGTGAGGGAATAGATTCAATGTTATTTTTCCTTAATTTCTTTATCAACTACTTCAGTAATCTTTTTCCTAATAATTTGCCAAATACAGGCAATATAAAACTGAAACAGTATCTGTCTTTACTTTATTTCTGATACATATTAATTTAAATAACCATCCATTCCATCTCCAAAGCTGCTATCAAAGTAATTGATTTTTTCTGAGACTGTACCTGACCATATGATTTAGAAGCCTTTGAAACTGATTAGTATGAGGAGTATGGAAAGATTCAGAGAAACATGCTGGAGAAGCCTTAAAATGCTGTGGCCAGCCTTGATAAGAAATTCTGGTTGGAGGTCAGAAGTCCAGAATTCTGATAAGAGTTCAGAAAATAAAGGTCAATTTCAAGAGGTTTCAGATAAAAGTGAGAAGTATATTGGTAGAAACTGTGACTAGAAACCACACTAGAAATCAGTGATTTTCTGGTAGAAAATTTGTGTGTTTTGCCTATGTCCAAGCTTTTTAAGGAGGTAGAGATTAAGGATCGTAGTCCAATTAAATTGGTGGAGGAAATTTCAAGACAACCCAATGTTTAGGTTGTGACATAGATAAGTATTTATGATGAAAGTACCTAACTTTCTTTAGGATTTTTACAGAGGATCACAAATAAGAGTTTATGTTGTGTATCAGAGGAGACTAGAGTTGAAATTTCAGTGGTATTAGAATGGCTAAGATTTTTGTGACTTTTAGAGATAGTTTAAGTGCACTGTATAAATTAAGATGAATGTGAGCCTTCTGGGGGGGCAGGGTATAATTGATAATTTGTACCTAAATTTTCCTCATAAATCTCATGGTTTGGAAAATTTGGGGGTGAGCAAGGTACTTCAAGGTGGATTAGTCCAGTGACTGCTGATAGGAAGTGAGTTCTAGTTATAAATGGGGTCACTGGTGGTGTTATCTAGAAAGGTAGATTTTTGTTTTTATCTCATCCCTTCATTATCTGCTTCCTGGCTTTTATGGCTTGAGCAAGCTTTTCTGTGCCATGCCCTTCTATCACATTGTTCTGCCTTGGATTCTGACCCAAAACTATGGGCTAAAATAAATCTCTCTTACTTTTAAATTGTGGATGTTGTGTGCTTTGTCCCAATGCTTGAAATATAGCAAAAATTTTAGGCTAGAATGTTTCCATTCTGTTGCCTAACTGAGCATGCCCAGTATCTATATTGCTATATCAAGAATGTAGTAGGTATTACTACTGTGAGTTTGCTGTTACTCTAGCTTAGGGATGGAAAAGCATATTTCATTTGTAATACTAACTTAGATAGAGTCATAATAGCTGCCTAGGGCAATGCATTGAGAAGCATTATGAATGCTCTTCAAAGTTCAGTGCAAAGATTGATATGATCGACTAATATGTTTGAAATAAGTAAAACCATTGTAGGTACATAAATATGTAGTTCAATTACTCTCTTTTTTAGAGATTTAATCATACAGTATGAATAGCCATGTGTTATATCTAGAAAAATAGAAATATTTTTAAAAAGATAACATTTCAAGTAGAAGTAATTTTTTTTTTTTGTGCCAGGGATCAAACTCATGACCATGTGCTTGCAAGGCAGGTGCTTATGCCGCTGAGCTAAATTCCTGTCCCAGAAATAATGTTTTGATGAAATGTAAGGAAAGTATAGATATCTCAGGGTTATAAATTCTTGACATCTCATGAAAAATAAACAGATATATTGTTGCACTGATAGTAAAGTACTAATGTGAAATGTCTTATTTAATGATATTCATATGTATATTTAAAATAGAAACTTTTGAGCATCAGAAATTTATCAATATTAGATCACTAAATATCCTTTTCCAGTAAATATTTTTATTCAGAGTTACTGACAAAATATTTCCCAGGAGAATGCTGGATTGGGAACAAAAGATAGTGGAAGATGAAAGAGAATTGAAAGAGGAAAGGAGAGAAGTGTGGAGAGAGAAGGAGGAGTGAACAGAAAGACAGAAAGAGGGGGAAGAAGGCAGGAAAGTAAGAAGAAAGAAATGAAGGAAAAAAGAATCCTTTTTCTCTTGTCTAAGTCTTCTTCAGTTTTTGTGCTTATCTTTGTATTGTTGTGGTTTCCTCAACAGAAAAATTCTATACATGAATCTTTCTTTTCCAATTACATTTCATTCACTCTTACCAGATAAAAGTTGCTCTGCTTTCATTTAACAAACAAGGATACCATAGTAGTGCAAAATAGGAATATCATTCATAAGTTATATGGAAATGTAGTTAGAAAATACAAAATCAAAGATCTGCCTTGTAATTACTCAAATAAGTGGACACACAAGCTTAAACATGACATGACTCTTCTTACATGAGATACTCAAAGTATACATACAGAGCAAAATAGAAGATAGATTATAGGAAAAAGGAAACATATCTTTTGAGAAAAGAAAAGGGATCAAGAAATGAGGAGAAGGACAAGAGGAGAGATATGAAAAAAGAATTATAATGTGTTACCTGCATCTATCAACTCACCATGAAGAATATGATCATCATGTAATGCAAACATGAACTAACAAAAATAAAAACTGGAAAAATAGATTAGTAAAATAAAAAAATGAGAAAGGCAAAGAACACAAGGTCCAACTACATACTAATTGCAATAGTTGTAGATATAATTCCTCATTTTCAATAACTGTTAGAGCGAGTAGATGGTAGATCAACAAACAGTAGAAGATTGTAAGAGTCACATAAAGCAAGTAAATTACTTATATTTAAAGTATTTTAAATATGTGGAAATTATTGTATTCAAGTGAGGATGAATGAGAAGGGACTTTGAACAGGAGCAGAATTTCATTCTGGGATAATTTATTCTGAAATTAACTAGTAATATTGTTTGCAAAACTGTAAATATACATAAAGCCATTTTCAAAGGTGAATTTCATGGCGTTGTTACCAGCCACTTAGGTCCATGCAATCTTGCTCTTGCTGATCAAATAAAAGGAAGTCGTTTATTTTGTTACAAAGGAAAAGAGGCTTAGGCTCAATGAGACATATGGTCCTAGTCACCCAAATGACCATCTCTTCATGTACAGGGTTAAGATACAGCCAGGAACAGTGATGAGGGTGACTACAAGACAATAGTTATGGCCCGGATAATTCTGTCTCTTCCTTGAGCCAACCTCTCCCTCCCAGGCCTGTGAAAGTGAAATAGAGCTCTGACTTTGTGCTAACAGCATGTGTATATTCTGTCCATTCTTCTGGGCTGAGAGGCTGAGTGGTAATTTATACACGAAGCTTGAAGTGATTTGGAGAAACCACTTGTCTGTAAAGGGAATAAAAAAGCTAACATGTTACATTCCATTTTGTCATGGCAGTATTATGGTACATGAATTATGTCTTAAATACACAATAAAACACACATAGAACACTTTTATTATGTGAAAGCATTATTAGTAAATAAGGAAAATCTGAACGGATATTTTTCCAAAGATACAAAGAACTGTGCAATAAGGACTAAAAAGATGCTTAATGTGATTACCAGGAAAATGTAAATTATAACCATGAGTAGTT
>PVLA01004124.1:0-186999 GCA_004027455.1 Hydrochoerus hydrochaeris | reverse complement strand
CAGTGGGTTTTTGCTGGCTATTCTGCCCTGATGGTCTCTATCTCCATCAGTGGGTTTTTGCTGCTATTCTGCCCTGATGGTCTCTATCTCTATCAGTGGGTTTTTGCTCGCTATTCTGCCCTGATGGTCTCTATCTCTATCAGTGGGTTTTTGCTCGCTATTCTGCCCTGATGGTCTCTATCTCTATCAGTGGGTTTTTGCTTGCTATTCTGCCCTGATGGTCTCTATCTCTATCAGTGGGTTTTTGCTCGCTATTCTGCCCTGATGGTCTCTATCTCTATCAGTGGGTTTTGCGCGCTATTCTGCCCTGATGGTCTCTATCTCTATCAGTGGGTTTTGCGCGCTATTCTGCCCTGATGGTCTCTATCTCTATCAGTGGGTTTTTGCCACTACCAACCTCTTTTGAGACCAAGTATGATTATGCTTCCAGCTTTGTTCTTTTTGCTTAATAATTCTCTAACTACTCAGGATCTTTTGTGGCTTCGTGGGAATTTTTGGGCTGGGTGTTTCTCTTTCTGTGATAGATATCTTAGGATACTAGAAATGAATTAAAATGAATTTATAGGTCATTTTTGGTTGTATGGACATTTTAACAATAATAATTCTTCCAATTCATGAACAACAGATTACTTTTCATTCATTTGCGTATTCTTTAATTTATTTCATCAATGTTTTTGTAGTTTTCTATATACAGACCTTTCACTTCCTGATGTTTATACCTGAGAATTTTTGACACTATTGTAAATCTCATTGGAAATGAAACTGGTTTCCTGTTTTCCTTTTTGGATTTATCAATTTCCATGTGCACAAATATTAGTGATATTTGTGTGTTGGTTTTGTGTGCTACTACTGCACTGAGTTCCTCAGTGAGTTCTGATGGTTTTTAAACAAAGTCTTCAACATATATCACATTATCTACAGGCAGAGACAATGCACCCTCTTCCTTTACAAAATACCTTTTATTTCTTTTTCTTACCTAATGGTCATTATTAGGAATGCCAGTGCTGTGTTGAACAGAAGTGTTAAGAATGATGGTCCTTGCCTTTTTTCTGGCTTTAAAGAGCAAGCTTTCATCATTCCACATAAAGTATATTGCTAGATCATAGCATGCTTTTTGTCATTCATCTTGTTGGAATAGTCTCTTCCATACCACATTCATAGATTTGGTTCTGAGGTGAGTTCACAAACAACAATATAGGAATCCAAGCAACAAAATTGTTAATTTTGAAATTGAATTAGCTGAGCTCAGGACCACTTGTATACAGATACTCCTGGTTCAGGGTTCCAAACAAGTGGCCCTGAAATGGAAATTTACAGAGTTTTTAAAAGAGAGAATCACAAAAGACATCCTGTTGGAAACAATTTAGCTCGAATCTTACATTAATTTTTGGTTGACACCTGTATCCTGCTTCTTTTGTTGAGCAGGTTAATTTTTCTTCTGTGGGTGCAGCTCATTTTGCTTTTCTCATGGGATTTATACCCTGAGTAATTTTCCATTTTCCTGGGTCAAATACAGGGCACTAGTTAAATGCAGGGCTCAAGATGGCATCAGTTATGCCAAGCTACAACAGTTCAACAGTTTTTTGAACTATCTTTGTATCATTTTGATCAACCCTATTTGATCATGATGAATATTTTGCTGTGTTATTAAATTTGGTTCATTAGTATTTTGTTGAATATTTTATCCATTTTCATTAAGAATACTGGCTGCGATTTTCTTTCCTTACAAAACTCTTATCTTGTTAACCCTTATCAGGTTAATTCTTACTTCATAAATATATTTGAAAATGTTTCTCCCTCTTGTTTTTCAAGAAGAATGTCAGAAAGATGACATCTATTCTGTAAATATTTGTTATAATTAATCATTGTTGTCTACAATACTGGATAAGCAACATTTTATTACTGGTTCAATATGTCTCCTAACTTGTTCACTATGATTTCAATTTCTTTATTACTTAAACTTAGTGGATTGTATCTGTGTAGAAATTTATTCATTTGCTTAGGTTATCTAGTTCATTGGTATAGAATAGATCACAGTTCTCTCAAGGATTTTTGTATTTCTGAGGTATCTTTGTAATGTCTCTTTCTCTCTATTTTTTAATAAGTTGTAATGTCTCTTCTCTCTATTTTTTATTGATTTGAGTCTTCATGTTTTCTTAACTTAGTTTACTTGATTTTATCTTTTTAAATTAATTCTCCATTTAGTTTTTTTTATTATTTTGCTATTTTTTATTATATTTATTTCCAGTCTGACAATTAATATTTCTTGCTTCTGATTACATTGGACTAGTTTGTTCTTCTTTCTCTTGTTTCTTGCTGTTAAATGTTAGATTGTTCAGTGGGGGTCACTCTTTATTCTAGCAGTAGATATTTATTGTTACAAGCTTATATTTTAGGCTGGCTTTTGCTACATCCCCAAAATTTTGGTGTGTTGCATCTCTGCTTTTAGTTGTCACAATATTATTTTTAAATTTCTTTTTTGGTTGGTTGTTTAAGTACAAGTTGCCTGATTCTATGTGTTTTTACACCTTCTAAAATTATTTGTTATTTATTTTTATCTGCATATCACTGTGGTCAGAAGACATGATTTTAACTTTAAATTTGTTAAGCCTTGTTTTGTGGGATAATAATATGATCTATACTAGAAAACTTTCTGCGTGTACTTCAAAAGAATGGGTGGGTGTTGTGCTGTTGAATGAAACATTCTGTACTAGGTCCATTTGGTCTAAACTGCAGTTCATGCCAAGTATTTTCTTATTGATTTTCTGTCTGAATGAGCAGCGTATTGCTTCAAGCGTCGTGCTGAATTGCTCTACTGTTATTGCTCTACTGTTAAGTTCTCCCTTCAGACCTATAATATTTACCTCAGAGTTATTAATATTTGTGTGTGCACCACATACAATCAAGAGAAGGCCTGAATAGACCAAAAAGGCTAAGACAGAGAAACTGCTCTTGCCTGGCCGCCCTCTACCTAAAACCCTGATTCTAGTCCTGCCTCTGAAATCAAGTTGAGATAGTAAATTCAAACCAAACTGTTGGGCACCTCCTGGCTCCTGCTCTCACGTGCCATTTTCCCCTCTGGTGGTCTGACCTTCAAACTTCACACCAGGCCTGTGCTGCTGGAACTGCTGATTTTCCGGCTTGCTGACTTTGCTGCCTGTAGGTACCAGGACAGGTCAACCTCTGATCACCTGAGTCTGTTTCTAAAGCAGGGTATGTTCCTGTGAGCTGTTTCTGTACAGAACCCTGACCAAATACATGCATGTGGACAGTCTGTGTCTTTTCATTGCAGTGTTTACCACATAGTGAAAAAGATATCTGTAGATTTAGGTTTGAGATACTTTAATGACTAGCCAATTTAATTTTCACTATCGTATTTACTTTTCTTTCTTCTTTTGGATATTTTAGTGATCTCTCTAAGCCTTATAATATGTACATTTACAAGTTTTGCATAGATTTCAGGCTGTATCATTACATATTGGATGTAGAAATTTGCAATTTTTGCCCTCCACACACTAGGATACATTTTTTTTTATTATTATATATGCCACACTAAAATATTCAGCAAAGGTAGAATTGTTCAGTGATTTTTAGTGTCTTTCCTTGTGCTGTTATGGCTAATTCAATGTCTTGAATTTATGCAAAATACATAATTTTCCTGATCATTTTCACTTTGGAGAAGAGCCAATAGTCACATGGCATCAGATCTGGCACATAAGGTGGATGAAAATGAACTAAAGTTCCATGTAAGTCTGCCTTTCTGATTGATGGCATTCAGCAGAGCATTTACTGTGCTTTTGATGACACCTTATACAAACCCTCATGAAAGAGGCCTCCAGAGCAGCTTCGCGATGTGACAAGAATGATGTGATGCATGTGCAGAGTGAAGTAATATATTTTGTGTGTCATTTATTGTAATGATTTTTTTAAAAAGTTGAACATTCACTATATACTTCAATAACATATTTTCTATTTTCCTCATTCTTCATTTCTGATGCACCAAATTTATTTCCAGTCTTATTCTAGTTACCACTGAAATTGTCTTTATTTTACCTGAATTATAAAAAATATTTTCATTTACCTGAATTATAAAAAATATTTTCAGGTGAGGGGTGTCTAAAAAAATAAAAAAATTTTTCAAATTTTAAAAGATATTTCATTTCAATATAGCTTTGAGTTAAAAATGACTTTTTTTTAGCAGTTGAAATTTGCGATTGTAATTTCCATGGTTTCTAATGAGATATCAAAGGACATTCAAATAATAAACTGTATGTATCAGTTCCCCAAGATGAATGCAATCATCATGTGCTGTGAACATGTGCTAATACAAAGAAACTAAAAATAATGACCTATAGATAGCATACAGGGATGATCAAAATATACGGTGAGGGTTTAAATTAAGAATTTTATACCAGTAAGAGATTGCCTTTAATCTCCCTCAAAATTCCTCGCTTCCCAACTTTGAAAACACTTGTCACACCATTCTTGCCTCTATCTGAAGCAGTTCTGGAAAGTTTCTCTCGTGACTATTTTAGGAGAGGTGATAAGAAATGTGGTAAAGGCTTTAACCCGGAGACAGCTCAGGAGCACACTGCAGTGCTGCTGACCTCACTACAGATCTGGGACCCTGGGACTGGTGTCTCCTCCCCGAAGCCAAAGGAACGGAAAAAAGGGAACATTTTGAGCTGATCCAGGACACGGAGGCAGCCAGGACAGTACGACACTCAAAAAGGAGGACTCCAGAACTGCTCCAGAAAGTGTCAGGAAGGGTAGATGCATTCTGAGGCCAAATGCTGAGTGAAATAGGTCAGACACACAAGTTTCAATAGCACATGGTTTCCTTCATATAGAAATCCAGAGTACAGAAAAGGAGCGGCAGAAGAGAGTGCTAATAGGAAGAAAGGAAATCTTTTTCAAATCAAAAGAGGAAACAAGAAATGGAGAGGGGGAGAGAAGGGAAGGAAAGGGATTGAAAATGAGAGAATGGAAGATAAATGGAACTGCATCTTTTGCAGATGGGAAGAGAAACAAGAGTTAGAGGCGCACGAGGAAAAGGAGGCAAAGAGAGTGAGAAAACAATCCAGACGTGTCCGTCTGTCCGTCTCCTACTCCTCGGGATGCCTGCAACCACCGTGCTCTGCAAACAACAGAAAAAGAAAGGCAGCACAAGCACTTCCAGAGGAGCGCATTGTGAGGAGGATTCATAGGGATGTATTTCTTATTGTAATGAATTTTCTTTTTAAACTTAAAATGTCCATCACACCTTCCCATCATGCTGCATAACTTTCTCTGGCTACCTTCAAGCTTTCTTTCCTTTGTCGTTCCGTTTCGGCTGTGTTTGTAATATCCATGCGTCTCAGCACGGATTTCTCTGAACCCATCTGTTTTGTAGGTTGCTGAGATTCTTGAAAATGTTGCAACGTGTCTTTCATCTTTCACCAAATTTGGCAGTTGGACCCCCCTCCCCATCACACGCATTTTCTCCTGATAATCTGATGGTGCAAACACAAGAATCACCCGACCTTTTACTGCTGTCCCACTGATTGTCAGGTTTGTGCTTCTTTTCTTAATTATGTTTTTCCATTGCCCAGATTTACTGATCTCCATTTCTCATCTTTATACAAAGGAACTCCTTTGTCACCTCTCTGTGGTGCTGAGACCATCCAGGGAGACTTTTTATTATCTATTTTTTAGATAGAATTTTTTAGAAACTTTAAACTTCTCAAATTTCCCAAAAGTACAGTTCTAAAATTTGTTTTCTGTCCTTTTAGGCTGAGAATTTCCATTTCTACATTTGCTGCAGTGCTAGTCAGCCTGGCTTGCTGCACCATTTTTACATTAGCTGTTTTTAAACCTTCCCAGATACCTCCAACATATGTCATTTCAGTCCTGGCCTTATCTCATGCAAGTTGAGATTTCTGTTTCATTTGTCATGTAATTCTGGACTGTCTCTGGGCATTTTGAGTATTGTTTTATGAGACCTCAGTCCTGTTTTAACCCTGTGGCACACGCTGACCCTTTTTTAGCAAGCCGCCAGCTTGCTAAAGTTCAGAATGCGCATTTTAACCCACAAAGCACGTTTGTCAAATGTGTGGTAACAGTAGCAGTGCAGTGTTTAAGGCCCTTGAAGTGTTGCCTAGACCCCTCCACATGCTCACCACCAATCCCGCGGCCAACCTGGAGCTGAATGGTGCCCTAACTTCAGTTATCCAAGGTTTGCTGTGCTGTTTAGGATTAGACGCCTGTCGAGATGGCTCAGAAGTAAATTTGGAAAAGCAACTCTATGCGTTTTTATGCTTCTTGGACCATTCTTGAGCTATAACATATTAACAGGTATAAAAGATCAGGGATGAAAGTCATAGAGGGAAAAGATCTTGGCTACAATCGACCACAATTCTAAAATAGTTGTTTCAAATACTTCCCCTGGGTTTTTTTTCTCTTTCTGTATTTAATAGGTTAGACAAGATGAAGTGTGCTTGTTTAATCTTACTCATAAAATAATTCTTCCAACTAATCTACATCTAATCACAGATATATTTTTAACTCTCCTTAACATACAAAATGTTTTCTATAATGCCTGAAACATGTGGAATAGAGCCATAGTTTCTCTTAACTTCTCTTTTACTAATTCTGTCCTCTGTGTCATTCCAAGGTCTATTTCTATTGCTTTTTTTACTTGTCATTATGTACCATTATCCCTCAATTCTTTGCATTTCTTGCCATTTTAAATTGGATGTCCAGCATTGAGACATTCACTTAGATGCTAGAAAGTTTTGTATACCTGTAGTGGTACATAAGCTTTGTCTTGGATTTCACTAAATTATTTGAAAATATTTTAAATTTTGAGATTTGCTTCTAGCCTTTGTTGGATAAGGAACAGCAATTTGTTTATTATAAACAGTGCCTCATTGTTGACACACTATCCCTTTGAGTTCTCTAGTTGGGAGCTCTTAAAAGATAAGATTCTCTAGTTTGAGTCATGATGATACAACCTTTTTGGCCACATGAGGTCCACAGTAACTTCCTGTGATCCATTCAGGGGGTTTTGTCCCTTGTCCTCAAATTGTACCTTACAAGCAGTAGTCAGTTTAACTCTCGGAAGGAGAATTCTGAAGATTTCTGAAATCTCTGTCTCTCTCTTTCCTTCTCTCTCTCTCTCACCCTTCTACCCCCTGGTAGTAGATTCTAGCTTCCCAGATTTGTCTCTTCCATTAAGGGAAGCCGGGCCCTAGCATGGCTCCTTTTCCATGCACTGAACCATGAGTATCTGTTGCCATACGCAGAAACTTGCTCCGTGCACCTCATCTGATCCCTTCTCTGGGGACTCACTGACCCATGTTCCTTCATGGGAATGTCTGAAAATCATTTTTACAAATAGGTCATTCAAGGGAAGTGTAGATCTCTTTCCCTTCATTTTAGAAAAATAGTACCCCAAATGAGAGAATTTAAAAGAAAATTGCCTAGTTTTTCTTGTACTTTATATATTTTTCCATTTTTTAGTCTTCTTCTTTTGCCTGAGCTTAATGTATACTACACATAATTGTATCTCACAAAAAGATATTTAATCTCCATGTTCTGACAGCTGCTTAATTGAAGCTCCATCTTCATTTTGCTTTGTGTTTTTCTTGAAGAATGTGGAGGTTTGAATAACACTTTTGCAGTTGTTTCCAATCAAATTACACACTTCAAAATCTAAAATCCCCACAGGTACATGTACAAAAATAACAATAATAGTTACTTATAAGCCTCTTTGTTCATGCTGTCTCGGGGCCTGAGCTAGATGCTTTAATTTTGTTGAGTTCACTGAGTTTGCTTTGCAAAATAACATTTATACTGATCACCAGGTTCCCCGCAAAGGACCTGAGACTTGCACAGTCTAAACTCCGCAGTCAAATTTGACAGAGGCTGCGACACCTCAGCCCAGGCCTGGCTGTAGCCAGAGTTGTCTCTCTTAGCGACACCTCAGCCCAGGCCTGGCTGTAGCCAGAGTTCTCTCTCTTAGCGACACCTCAGCCCAGGCCCGGCTGTAGCCAGAGTTCTCTCTCTTAATTAACTCCCTCTTCATTGTGTCAGGTGAAGAGAATTGAGATCTATCAGACTCGGACTCCTCATTTTATTGTTATCACTTTTACTTTTAAAACTGTATGGCAACAGCAACAAAAAACCCACTAACTGGCATCAGGGGCCTATGAAAGAGCTGCTGGTATGCGTGGCAGTGCGCCGCGGCAGGGATGGGCGGAGAGCAGCACAGGTCCTGTAGTCACCCCCACTTACATTCCGGGGCTGCGTTCTTCCTGGGGTCTCGGCTGTATTTCATCTTCATCAGTATTCCGTGCATCCAGTTCAACAAATATTCTGAGAAATGTTCAATAAATGCTCATTAAATCATCAAGAGTTTCCAACCTACTAAGCAAAATTTCATTTATATTTCATTGCATAAAATAGAGATAGGGAACATTATTTTCATTATAAGAGACCAGTATATCAAATCGTATTCTTAGGAGAATTTTTTCATTAAAAGGAATATTTCCTCTTAATGAAAGGTCTTTTGAACCTCCTTCCTCTCCCATGTAACTACATGTCACCCCACACCCAAACCCTACACAGATCCTCAGATTTTACAGCAGAGATATTTCACTAAATATCCCCTGAAAACTTTGAATTTAAGAATAGGATTTAAATGTACAGTAACTTCTTGGAATAATTGGTGGTAGGTGATAAATACGTAGATAGGATGTGATCAAACAATACAGTGAATGTTGAGAAAAAGTCTGTTCAGGAAAAGACACACTGCCATCAACTCTCCCCCAAAACATTCCCCCCTTGTTTTGAGCACACTCAACCCATGGTCCGTGCCACACTCTGAAGCAGCCGTAGGAGTCTTCTTCCCACAGTGTCATTTGTTGTGCTGTCAAGGCTGACGCTGACGATTGACACAAAACATCTCTCTTTCATGGTCATGTTCACTTGGGGAAGAGCCAGCATCCCATGGTACCAGATCCATTGAACACGCCACAGTGTTCAAACCTGACACAAATTGCTGTAAACAGTTTGAATCCATCCAAGACACTGAGGTCACCATGAAAAAGACACTGAGGAAAGAGGACTTCCGAAAATGCTTTAGAAAATGGTAAGAACAATGGGAAAACTGTATGCAGAGCCAGGGGGAGTATTTTGAGGGTGACTGATGTCAATGTGTCTTACTGTAACAATTTTTTATTTTTATGTAAACAGTCACCATATTGTTGTGATCACACTTCGTATATATATAAAATATATGTGCAAGTGTGTGTATATATATATATGTAGTTTCATGCAATGTATACACATTTTTCTTGGCATAAAATGAATGACTTTTATAATATTTTTATTATATTTTTAGAGGAATATATGGTTCCAAAAAGTTAAAGACTCCATTAATTAGCTTTTGAGCTACCTCTGTCTTTAACCATGAGATAGAAAACAGCAAAGAGGGAAGGAGAGAATGAAGTAAGCAAAGAAGGAAGAGAGAAAGGAAGGAAGAGCATAAGCTGGAGGGAAGATGTTGCAGCAAACGTCATTCTGAGCATCTCTCTGGTTTCTCTATGCCCCTTCCTGAGCCAGCTCCTGCAACTTGAATCATTGCACCAAAATAGCCTTTATTCTAAAATGGAAGAGATTTGCTCCTTCTAAGCCAAAAAGCTGTAGAGATGAATCTCTGAATAAAAGGGTTTCATTTGAAATAAATTGAAAAGATAATAAATGAGGCTTCATGTGCATAACCTGGGAAGATTTGGTGAAAAAATAAGCAGCAAGATTTTTATTGGGGAGAGGGTTGGTTCTATAGTTCTTGGGAAACCAGTTTCTTGGCTCCAGCTGTGTATTTGGGGAAGGAGACCTCGCTAATGCAGTATGTCACTTGCTAATCGAAACTGTCCTAAATTCACTGTGGGTTGTACTATCCTATCACTGCAGTGGGCTTATGGGACTGTTTCTGGAGCAGGTATGTGTGCTCTGAATGTTCCCTCCAACCCGGATTCTTTGGCTATATCTAGTTAGGTGTGATGGGGGTGTCTCCAATTTGTAAAGTGAATTTTCAATTTTAATCTTAATCTGGTGGATAACAAGTCATGCTATATTTGATATGATCTTTTCTTTTTCTTTTTACTCCAAATTTCTATATACTCTTGTCTCCTCCTTTTATTAATCTGCTAAGTTTTGCCTTTAAACATCTTTGTTATGGCTTGAGCCTTAAATATCCCCTACACACCTGGCTTTGGACCTATGGCACTACTGCACGAGGTGGAACCTCCAGCAGGTGGAGCCCAGGGAGAGGAAGCTATGTCACTGGAGGTGTGGTCTATAGGAGCATATCGGCACAACAACCCCTTCCTGTCTGTTGCTTCCTAGTCACTATGAGGTGATCAGCTCTCCTAGCATGATGTACTGACCTTTCACAAGTCCAAAAGCCATGAAGCCACACAACCATCAACTGCAATCTCCAAAACTATGACTCAAAATACATCTTTCTTCCTTTTAAGTTGATTTTCTCAGGTATTTGTTCAGTGTGATGGAAAGTGGTCTAGAACATTCTTATATTTATGATGACAGAATTCACTGATTGTCAGGTTTTGTGACCATCTGTATACTAACAAACTCTTTTTGGATCCCTCAGTGACACACTGACCCTTGAATATTCTACAAATTCTTTATCATCTTCTTCCCTCTCGTTCTGTCACACAGGGGCACTTTCTTCCTGGGTTGCTTTACTGTCACATACTTCCACTTTGAAGTCCCAAGTTCTATCCAGAGCAAACTTATTTCGCAGCATGCAAACCTGTGCTTCTCATCATTTCAATAGACTGTGTATTTTCATGAAGCTTCTTAAACATCATAGCCTACCAGGACATCTTCTACTTGCTTCTAGGGGACTCCGATTAACTCTACTATGGGGTAGTTTTCAGTAGATTCTTGAGTACCAGGCTGGTAGCAGTCAGGCAGTAGACACTGGATTTACCTCCAGGTAGAGTGGTGCCAACTGATGCTTGGCCATACTGAGAGGCATCCCAGTAAGAGACTGCAGATCCCTGGAGGGCGAGTCATGGAGGGGAGTGGTATTGCAAAGGCGACACATCAGCCCCGATCCATCCTCACCTAACACTTCCATGTTTCACACATGTAAGCATTGCTGGTCATTCACTTCCTTTCCCTCTTTCAAACTGCAGTGCAGCTCAAAGTTCAGCATGATACAGCTGCATGTGAGATGATATTTAGAAGTACAAATGGCCATCTGGGTATAAAACAGATGTAGAAACAGATATATTCATCTGTGTATATGTTTCCTTGATGCAGTAATCACATTTTGAAAGAATATTATTTCTCTACATGTTAACTTCTTAAATTTACTAAAACATAATCTACCTCTATGATAGAAAGTAAATTATGATTAATGTTGATATTAACATATTAGAATACATTATGAAAATATTTTATGGGTCTCTTGAAATACCTGTTAAATTCGGTGAAAATGAATTAACATAAAACCCAGTGGACCACTGGCTGTTCTTTTATAGCTTTGTAACCTAGAAGGCTCACCTCTGTTCCATGAGGCTGTATCTCAGAAAAGCAGAAAACCAGATTCTGCCAAAATTTCTGTTAAACTTCTTCTATACTTAAAAATGTTCAATCAACTTTATTTCTTATATATACTTGTACTACCATCTTTAGTAGTTAGAAGTCTATGTACCAAGAGCAAAAAGGAATTCCAAAGAGTGGATAGAAGCCATTTCTCAATCTGTCAAGGAATATAACTGTGCTAATAATAGCAATCTTAGTAATCAAAAATAACAATAAAACAGTGAAACTAGTGCAAAATTATTCCTGAACAAATATGGAGACAAAAGGGAAAAGACTGCACTAACTTAAATTGAAAATTTATATAATTCATTCATGAAACAATTTTTTAAAATTTTGATTTCCTTTAACAAATACAACATGGTCCTATGTGACACACCCTGATTCTGTCCTCTGGGCCCTGCATCTGGGAAGGCCAGTTTCAGGGTCATGCTTCACTGTCCCTCTCTCCTCACTGGCACCCAGGACTGGGTTTGCCCTCTGGAAGACATCGGTTCCTTTCAGACCCCTTTTCACTGCCAAAGAAGCTAATATTATCTCAGACAAATAGATCTGGCTTTTATGCAATTTTTTTTCAACTTATGAGATGAGAAATCGAATATACAGACAAAGAGTAATGAACAGTTTGATGTCTTTCTTCCTATATCTTCTTTGGAAAGACAATTCATACAGAAATGGAGGGGCTGTTGTTGTCAATCATGTGTTATGCAACTGCAAAAGTCTTGGACTTATTCATTATTATTAATAATCCATTAATAATTATAACTCATTGATAATAATTTATTAATGGTTAGTAACTAATTAATTTTTCATATGCATTTCATTGACACATTTTGGATATACAGAATGGCAACATTCATCACAGGAAGTCTGTACCTGCACATGATATATCTTGATTCTTCTCTTTGCCCAGATCCTCTTCCTGCCCTTCAATTGCTCTTCTTATTTACAAAAGCTTGGTTTCCATTTTTCTTTTATTCTTTTTTTAAAATTTTCCTTCCTTTCTTTCCTCCTCCCCCTCCTTTGTTCCCCTTCCTATTTGAACATTGTCTTCCCACTTTCTAACATCTATTTGTAAAATGATAACAACAAGAATCAGCAAATAAATCATATTAAATTAAGAGTTTGCAAAGCAAAAGCCAACAAAGTGAAGAGACACCCATAGCATGGAACTGTATTTTACCAGCTATTCCTCAGTCAGAAGACTAATATTTAGAGGATGTGAAGAACTCATTAGTTTTTAAAAATACAAACACATGTTCCTCTTAAGAGAAGGTAAAAATCAATGGAATGGGATGTTGAGAAGGTCTTGCTGTGTAGTCCAGATGGGCCTTAAATTCTCAACAATCTTCCTGCCCCAGCCTCCTGACTGAGGGATTACAGAGCTGTATCACCACACACAGCTAAAATTTTCACTATTATAAAACAATAAATTGTTTTAATACCTGGGACTATTTTCTTTGTCATATGCAGGAGACATGAGATATTTTTGTATAATTATAATAAAGAATAAAATATAATGTTCATATATTTAGGCATAATTCTGTAATCACATATATCCAATAATTATAAAAGATTGTTAGTTGTATGCAAATGGTTATGAAAAAGATTAAAACTCTAAATTAAAATTTTTAAAAGTTGAAACCACATATAAGTCAAGCCCCAAAATGTGTAGAGCACAGCAACATTTCCTTCCATGTTCATTGTAACTCTTTTACTATATTTCATATGGTTTGCAGTTGAAAGAATTAAGGTCCATATTAATGTTTTTCATATTTGTAGGAAAAGATGTCAAAACTTCACAGTTAGCATAGAGCTTGGGGGCAGAATTTCCAAGTAGTGGAGTAGGCACATCTTTAAATCCATTTCCCCACGGAAGTAACAAAACACAGGCAAAATTGCTTACCACCAACTTCTTCGCAACTCTGAAAATGGTTCCATGTCTGCAACATTTTGAGGTGTAAAAACTGTCAAATGCTGATTTTAACAGGAAGGTTTGTTTCACTGTAACTTGACCAACTCCTCTCTCTTTGCGTTCTAGTTGTCTTGAAAACCAGAGCTCTGAAATATGACAGCTGTGACCGTCACCAGCCCTCTGGTCACAGGAGAGAGCAGACTTGCTTTGCAGTTCTGCAAAAAGCTTTGTCAGCTGTAAGCTGTTGCCAGCCTTATGGGAAAGCTCCTTTTGAGGGCTACCCTGCTCTTCAGTGTGTCTCTGCACTGGCTGCATGGGAACTCCCTGTGTCCAAGGTCTTCCTTAGAGACAATCAGCCACAATGGCTAAATATCATGGTTTCATAAGCTTGTTACATCAGTAGGGAAAGAGAAAGAATGCTGAAAAATTTCAAAGAAACACAACAGAATGGAGAGAATATAGCAGAATGAGATTTTGACAGAGGCCTTTAAAAATCATGCTACTTTCTTTTGAATCTTGCAAAATTTGCATTTAAGCAAAGTTATATCCAAGCCCCAGAGAGATGTGAAGAGCTGGAGTCTATCATTTGGTTGAGCTGGAGGCGCACAGTGAGCAGGAAGTGTGGAGGCAGAGTTATAAGTGGCTTCCACCTAAGTGCTCTGACACACACCATTCCAGAAAAGGTAGAAGATTGGTTGCGTCACCTTATCAATGAAGCAGCAAATGTCAATAATCAAACAGCAACAACAAAAAGCAGGAAGGGCAGCCAGGAACCTGTTTGACAGATATCACATATTTTATTAGTTAAATTGTGCCAGTTCCAGTAAAGTTATGTGATACACAAGGATACAGGAAAACCCTTTCCCTGTAAAGTAATCGGTACCACTGCCACACAAGCAGTCAGCATAGTAAGGCGTTAGGGAAAGAGAAGTAGGAGTTCTGAAAAAAAGACTATAAATCAGTCATTATTACCTCAAAGAACAAAAGGAAATGTATCTAGAGAATTAATAGAAATTAAAATAACAAAGTCTTGCCCAGTTGAAAATGTAAATAAGAACATATAAATTATGCAAAAAGAACTGAATCTGAATACTGGAGTTAAAAAGATTAAGTAATGTAAAAAATTCACTAATGAGGAAAAATAGCAGATTAAAATGAGTAAACAAAGAATAAGCAAACTCAAATTATGCAATGGAGATCATTCAACCTTAGGCTACGAAGAAAAAAAAGAAAAAGAAATAACATTTTTAAAAGTTCTGACTTTGATGGTAAACATTAATCTAAAAGTTTAAGAACCTCAAGGGTAAGGTCAAGAAGTTATACACCTGGATACTTGATAATCAAAAGGCAAAGAGAGACTAAGTCATTACATACAGAGAATCTTCAAGCTGAATAATGATTTATCATTAGAAACTATGGACATGAGAAGGTAATGAGTTTACATAGTCAAAATGTTAAGTGATGTTTATTCAAGTTCCTTACATTCCACCAAGTGTAGATATTCTCAAATAAAATATCTATGATTACTTACCAGCATATTACTCCACAAGAACTATTAAAGGAAACTGTTCAAGTTCAAATAGGAGAAAGCTATGTAACTGGCTCAAACACAAGGAGAAATAAAAAGCACCAATAAACTTAATTAATTGGGTAAATATGGATGACAATGTAAGTTTTAAGTAATATTTCTTCTTTAAATTTATAAAGAAGACTAGAAGGTATTATTTATAAAAATGTAGTGATTGGCTTGTAATACGTAACATTGAATTAACATAACAGTAATATCACAAAGAGTAGGAAATTAGGCAAAATTGAAAGAAAACTTCTATGTTTTTTTACTATTATAGTAGTAATATAAATTAGATTACTTTAAATTAAGATGTTAAGCTTCATTCATGCAAAATTTATTTTCCCTGCCAATTAGATCTATATCTAAATATATTTAACAAGAGAATCAAAATGGTACAATAGAATATATTATTTTAGCATAAAGGATCAGTGACAGAAAATGTAATTAAGATTTAAAGCATATAGGGGGAGGAGCTAAAAATGGCCATTGAGCCACAAAATACAAAGCCTTCTGGGAGAAACAACTCATATGCCAGAATAAAACATCCTAGAGAGATTCCAACAGAGGGAGATGGATCCTCTTGACACAGAAAGAAATTACAACATAAAAAAGCCCTTCAAACATGCAGTCTCGGGGCTACAATTGGAACAGCTAAAATTACTGGACAAAGAATTTTCACTGTGACCTACCAAGTTTTGTGCCAGCTTGAATTCACAAATTCACACCGGATGGCAGAGCCACCCAAACTTGTTCTCACTGCCACTCGCAGAAGCCACAGCCATGCTGAAGTCGGGGGTTGGTGAGCCCAATGGAGAGTGGAGCCAGAGAAGGGACCTTCATTAATCCATGCTCAGTGCTAGGAATGAGACCCCCACACATGGGAAGGGTGCGACCAAATGGGCGACATGTTGGAATCAGGCAGGAAGAGCCTGAACTGGGAGCAACAGTGACTTCCCTCCCCAGAGCAGATTTGTGGGATTTGCTTGGACTGGGTTGCGCCCATGACCAGGACCCAATGAACCATTCCAAATCTATTCCCTGCATCTAGCATGCACTAACCGGGCGGAGACCCCTGAAGTTTGGCTGGCCTGGTGGGGAGGGGACAGCATACACAACCCTGCTTAAACCTCAGTGACAAGAGCAGGGAGGGGAGGGCGGAGTTCCCTCACCAGCACACTTTGGAGGAACCGTGGCTGACAGGGAAGGGGGCTTGGACCTCCACTGTATACCTGTGTGGAGGAGGCCAGGACCATGACAGGAGAGAGAGGCAAGAGGTGGCCCCCAGCCCAGAACCCTGAAAGCACTGATCCAGGAGAGGGAAAAACAAGGGAGACTGAATGCAGCAAACATGCAACATCAGACATGGCTTAAATGGACATTAAGTAATATCTTTGGGACCTTGTAGACGAGCTCAAAACTGAAATATTAAATCAGGTAAAGCAAGATATGAGTAGAGTAATAAAAGAAATGCTGATCATCTCTCAGGAAGACATAGATGGAAGAAGGGAGGAACATGAAAAAAGGAGAGAAACATTCAATAAAGAATATAAGGAAAATATAGAATTCATGAAGCAGATTCAAAGAGATTACCAGAAAATTAAAAACTCCATTGAAAGCTGGCAAAACTCCTTAAAAGAAACTAAGAATAGACTGTCAAAACTTGAAGACAAATTTGCAATGTGTGATCATGAAAGGAAAGATCTCTTAAAAATAATGAGGAAACAAACTGTAACAATACAAAGGCTAGAAGACAACAAGAGAATCTATAATTTAAGAATAAGAAATGTGAACAAAGAAGCAGGAATACAAACAGGTAAATTACAAAGCCTATTCATGGAAATAATTAAGGAAAACTTCCCAGGTATGGGAAAAGAAAATGACATTTGGTTATACGAGGCATACAGAACTCCAGCCACCTACAACCAAAACAGAGCTACACCCAGACATATAATAATCAAGATACCAGAAATTCTATATAAAAACAGAATATTAAAAGCTGTCAGAGAAAAGAAACAGATTACCTATAAAGGTAAGCCCATCAAGTTCACGGAGACTTCTCAACAAAGACCATCACATCAAGAAGAGCTTGGAGCAAAGTATTCCAAGCCCTAAAAGAAAATAACCTCCAGCCCAGATTGATGTGCCCTGCAAAACTGTCACTAGAAATTAATGGAGAAACAAGATGCTTCCATGACAAAGAGGAACTGGGGGAATTTGTGACCATCAATCCAACCCTACAGAGAACATTGAAGGACATTATAGAGAGAGAGAAAAAAATACCAGGATTTTAGGAACAGTGGCAGAAAGGCCTCAATGAATGGGGCAGGTAGTAGATTGAAGGAGAAAACTAGACAAACAAATGCAGAAAAATAGCATAGCAGAAATGAGGCAGAGAAGGATGGCTAGAATCGCTAACATAGATGGCCTTGATACACGATATTGTTAATAGTGTACCAGGATTTAAAACCCACATTACTCACACCACTCTGCTTAGATATATTATATTCTGTTCCAGTCATTTTACCTGTAATAGATTTGAGGGCATAGACAGTTAACCTGAAAATAGTAGGATATAGTATGGTAATCATCCTTAATTTCCTATTAACTTAATCTAAAGCTCTGTATAACCTACACTGTTTTACCATGACTGATCATAATTGAATCTGGTTTGTTAAATCACTATTTTGTATTGATAGATTTTATTCAAAGCTGTTATGATTGATAGTATCCAGTCTAAGAGTATAGGCAACTGCACTGAAGATGACAAGATTCACTAGAATATCCACTCTAGTTTGATTATTACCTGCCTGTGAAGTTTTATGCTGTCTACAATGTTTTATTTTTACTAATATTTTTATGTACTGCTATATTCAATTTTGCCTGATGATATAGACAATTCTATTGAAGATAATAAGTAACAACACAGTAATCATTGTAGATCACCTTGTACTGTGGTTTTATATGACTTTTTGGTTTTATGTTTTTATAGGAATTTGTTTTGTTTTGTCTTGTTATGTTTTGTTTTCCCCTGTAATACAGAAAGGATAGAAATACATGTAGAGACTCATGCCTGTGTAGCTCTTTACAGTCTCACTGTTCAAATATCTACTTTATATGCTTTAATTTTGTAACTTGAATAACTATTTCTAAGAGGACAATATGTAATTTCAAAAAAAGATTTAAAGCATACAGAAATAAGTAGCAAAAGATAATAGTAAAGTCACTCTATCATTGATTACATTAAATATAAGTGGATAAAATACTTCAATCAAAAGTAAAGATTAGGAAATAGAAACATGACAGTTATTTGTTGTCAATATGAAGCACATTTTATATCTAAAGATGCAAATAGAATGAAAATTAAAAGGTACATCATGAATACTGCAGCCAAAGGGAAATTGGAGCACTTATTATAAAATAATGGACTTCAAAACATGTATAAAAAAATTAGAGCAGAAATAAATAGAAAAATAATGGATATATTTTTCTTAAAATCTCTCTTTAAAAAGTGTACAGATAAAATGAACAAATTCTCAGAAACTCACAAACAACCAAAAATATTAAACTGATAGAAGGAAAGTAAAAATACGACCAGAATGTTAACCAGTGGAGAAACTGCACTGAGAATCTCAAATTTCCCCACAAAGAGCAGAAGCAAAGATAGCATCATTAATCAGTTCTACTAAATATGTAAGAACTCACATACATCACTGAAGTTTTTCCAAAAAAATTTGAAGATAAGATCTTGCAGCACCCAGACCAATGTAGGAAGATCAGTTGTTCTAAACATCCACCCTGAACAATCAGAATATAAACACTTTGGTTTTCAATATAATGAAAATTAATAAACTATTTAAGAATATAATAAGAAAGAGGGAGATCTTTTTCAAATGGGAAGGGGAATAAGAGATGGAGGGGGAGAGAGGGCAAAGGGAAGGAGGGTGGAAAACATTGAAAGGAAAAGAGGAAATAGAGATTTGCAAATAAGAAGGGGAAGAAGAGTTGTCAGAAGCAGGAAGGGGTGGGGCAGGAGGGGGAGACGGAAAGAGATAAGGTTATTAGGTACCAAGTCTCCATGATCAAGGTAATCGTTACTGAAGACATGTACTAGTCTAGTAATACACTGATTAGGATAAGTAAAAGAAGTCATACACAATAAAAAATTTAAATGGATCAATTTATTAAAAAGTATAAGGCTTGTACACTTTAAAAACTTACTGAAGTAAGTGGCGAAAGTCAATGGAGTGGCTTCCAAGTTTATGCAGTGCAAGATTTAATACTGTTAGACAATAATGTATTGATTATACTACTAAGTTGCTCAACAGATTCAATGCATTTCCTATAAAAATCTCAGCTGGATTCCTCATGTAAATTGACAACACAATCCTAAACACCTGTGAAAATGCCAAGGACACAGTATAACCTAGTCATGAAAATGACCAAAGTTGTGATGGTCATACCTCGTAATGTCGAATATCCTTCAAAGCTGTGGACACTGAGACAGAATGGTACTGGTATAAGCTCAGACATATAAATCAGTAGAACAGGAACAACAAACTAGAGATAAATGACTTTACACAAATGTGGCAAGATGTTCCAAAGGTGGCAAAATCATTTCAACCTATGGTACCAGCACCACAAGTACCATGCCAAAGAATGCCAAAGAATGTAGCTGCACTATATTTCTTGGCTTTCTTTAATTTTATGCAAATAAGGTAAAATACAATTTCACAAAAAAATAATGGGAGAATAACACTAATTGACACTTGTTATCTTTAGATGCTCAGGGTAGAAGATATAGGCATAAAAGTTTCTCCAATTGCTATTAGCACAAGCCTTCCTTTTGAATGAACTCAGAGACACTAATAGTATAAATGATTTGTGGGGTTTACCTACTATCCTTTTCCTTTTTACCACCCTAATTCCTTTTTCCATTGGAACAATTTCTTCCCATTTCACAGTATCTATTGTGAATTTTAGATGTGATTTACTTTCAGTTTCTCACATTAAGGAGGCAACACAATGTTTACACACTTGAGTCTGATTTATTCCACTTATCAGTACGGTCTCAAATTGTATTCACTTACCTATAAAGTCTCAGATTTATCCTTCTTCAAGGATGCATAGTATTTCATTATATAAGAAGACCACATCTTTTTGGGGGGCATTTGGGTTGTTTCCAAGATTTAGTTATTACATATTGTGCTGCTATAAACATGGGTGCACATGTTTTGCTGTGGTTTGATGTTTCTAATACTTCTGGGAAGATACTCAGAGGGGAAATAGCTGAGTCAAATGGGAACTATACTCTTATTTTTTGATGACTCTGCACACTGATTTCCAAAGTGGTTTTACCAGTCTATACTACCTCCAAAAGTGGAGAACTGTTCCTTTTTCCCCACACGCCATCAACATTTGTTATTTGTTGATTTCTGGATGATAGTCATTCTTTCCAGGATGAAATGGAACTTCAGTTTTGTTTAAATTTGCATCTCTTGAGTGACCAGTGATGATGAACATTTTTTATATATTTATTTGGCATTTGTATTTCTTCATCTGAGAAGTGTGTATTCATATCAGATGTCCATTTTTTTGAGAGGTCTTTCAATTTGGATAGAAGTCCTTTATCTTAGAGGAACAGTTGGCTAAAAAATTTTTCCCACTCTGTGAGTTGTGTTTTCACTCTAGTTCAGATTCCTTTTGCTGTATGAAAACCTTTTAATAAGATGAGATCACAGTTGCTGATTCTTTGGAGTATTTCCCATGCAGCCTGGGCTTTGTTCATGAACTCTCTACCTACACTCATGTCTTCATGTCTTCTCCCTAGATTTCTTCTCCTCCAATAGATTCAGTGTTTCTGTTTTAATATTTAGATCTTTGATCCATTTTGACTTTAGTTTAGTTCATGGTGACAGTCGTGGGTCCAGTTTTAGTCTTCAGCATGTGGAGAGCCAGTATTTCCAGCCTCATTTATTAAAGAGATTATCCCCCAGTGAGCATGTTTGGCTCTTTGTCAAAGATAAGCTGGTTAAGTGTCTTTAGGGTTGTGTCTTCAGTTTCTATTCTGATCTACTGACCCTTAAGCCTGGTTTTGTTGTTGTTTTGTCTTGTTTTTGCCAGTACTGTGCTGATTTTATCACAGTAGCTTTGTAATACAATTTTCAAGTCAGAGGTTGTAATGCCTCCTGTCTTGACTTTGTTGCCCAAGTTTGCCTTTGCTATTCTAGTTTGGAAAGTTTTCTTTAGGTCTGTTGAGGTGTACTACTGGTATATTGATCAGAATTGCATTAAGTCTGTATAACAGTTTTGGGAATATGGCCATTTTCACTATGTTGGTTCTTCCTACCCATGAGCGTGGGACATCTTTCCATTTTCTGCTATCCTCTTCAATCACCTTTTTCTAAGTACTATAATTTTCAATATGTAGATTTTTTACATCCTTTGTTAGATTGATTCCTAAGTATTTTATATTTTAGGGCACTATTGTAAAAGGTGTAGTTTCCCTAATTTGTCTCTCTGTGAGTTTGCTTTTTGTGTACAGAAATGGTATTACTTTTTGATTGTTTACTTTGTATCCAGCTACATTACTGAATTTGGTTATTAAATCTAGAAGTCTTTTGGTGGAGTTTTTGGGGTCCTCTATGTAGAGTATTAGGTCATCTTCAAATAATGATAATGTGGCTTCTTTCTCCTAATCCTTATTCCTTCTTTTTTCTCCCTAACCTATCTAATTGCTTTGGCTAATGTTTCAGGACTTTATTGAACAGGAGTGGTGATAGTGAACATCTTCATTTTCTTCCTGATTTTACAGTGAAAGCTTTCAGTTTTTGTCCACTTAATGTGATGTTGGCTATTGATTTGTCACCAGTGGCTGTTATCAGATTGAGATTAAGACCTACTATTCCAATTTTTGTTAGGGTTTTTATGGTGAATGATGTTGGATTCATCAAGTTTTTCTGTGTCTGTCAAGATAACCATGTGAGTTTTGTCTTTGGCTCTGTTGATATTGTACATTACATGTATTGATTTGCATACATTGAGCCATCCCTGCATTCCTAGGATATGTCCCACTTGGTCATGGCATATAATTGTCTTGATAATTTGCTGCATTCTGTTTGCTAGTATCTTACTGAGGATTTTTGCATCTATGTTCATTAGAGAGATTGGTCTGTATTCTCTTTTTTGGGTTGGGTCTTTCTCTAGTTTTGGTATCAGGGTAATACTTGCCTCCAGGAATGAATTATAGATTACTGCTTCCCATTCAACTTCATTAAAGATTTTGGGGAGAATTGCCATTAAATTTCTCTAAGTTTCTTGTAGAATTCAGCAGTAAATCCATAGAGACCTGGGCTTTTCTTTGTTGGTAAGTTTTTAATTACATTTTCAATTTCATTGATTGAAATTGGGTTATTCAGAATTTTTATAACTTTTGATTCAGCTTTGGTAATTCACATGTATCTAGGAATCTGTCTACTTCTTCTGTGTTTTCTACCCTATGAGAGTAAAGATTTTTGAAGTAGGTATTGATGATCTTCTGTATTTCCACAAAGTTTGCAGTGATTTTACTATTTCATTCCTCTTTGCATAAATTTGAGTCTTTTCTTTCCTTTTGTGATAAGTTGGCTAAGGCTTTATCAATTTTATTTACTCTTTCAAAGAACCAACTCTTTAATTCATTAATTCTTTGTATTGTTTTCTTAGTCTCAATTGCCTTAATTTCTGTTCTGATCTTTACAGTTTCCTCTCTTACATGGAATTTGGGCTTGACTTGTTCTTCTTTTTGTAGAAGCTTGAGGTACAATATTAGGTTGTTTATTTGTGCTCATTCTATTTTCCTGATGTGAGAATTCACCACTATAAATTTTCCTCTTATGACTGCTTTCATTGCATGCCTCAGATTTCAGTATGTTATATCTTCATTTTTGTTTAATTGTAGGTGTTGTTTAATTTCTTCCTTAATTTCATCTGTGACCCAAAAATTGTTCAGGAAAGTGTTTTTCAATTTCCATGTGTTTATGGCACTTTGCAGTTTCTTTTGCCATTAATTTTCAATTTCTTTGCTTTTACTTAAGCACATTTTATGGGCTAATATATGGTCCATTTTTAGAGAATATACCATGTCCACCTGAGAAAAAGTGTATTCTGATGTTGTTAGTTACACTTTGTAAACATCTACTAAGTGCATTTCTTCACAAGTTTAATTCAGTTCTATTACTTCTTTGCTGCTTTTTTGTCTCATTGATCTGTCACTTTGTGGCACTAGGGTGTTAAGCTCTCCCATTACAATTACGTTATTGCATATTTGATTTTTCATATCTATTAGTATTTGTCCATTATAGTTGTGTACCTTCATATTTGGTCCATATATGTATGTATTTATGATTGGTATCTCTTCCTCTTGAACTTTTCCCCTAAAAAGTATGTAATAACCTTCTTTATCTCTTTTGATCATTTTTGGTGTGAAGTTCACATTGTCTGCAAACAGAAAATCCATCCCTGCTTTTCTAGATTCCTATTACATAAAGTATTGCTTCTCATCATTTGACTTTTATTCTGTGAAATTCTTTTTGAGTTAAATGTTTCTTGGATACAGCATGTGGTTGGATATTGTTTCTTGCTCCATTCTTCAAGTCTATTTCTTTTGATTGGTAAATTGAGGTCCTTTACATCGATGGTTGTAATTGATATGTGTTGGCTTATCTTTTTTTTTTATTATTTTCCAGCTGCTGGTTCCCTGCTTTTCCCCCCTGTTTAATTGCTTGCCTTGCTTGCATAACTGTTTTCTTTCTGTCATTATTCTTGGAATTGTGGACATTAAAGAATAACTTTCAGTACCCTTTGTCATATTGGTTTGGTGGTCATCAATTTTTTCAGTTCTTCTTTTTCATGGAAATATCTTATATCTACACTAATTATGAGAGATAGTTTTGCAAGGTACATCAATCTGGGTTGGAAGGTATTTTCCTTCAGGACTTAAAATATTTCACCCCAAGATCCTCTTAACTTGAGGGTTTGCGTTGAGAAGTCTGCTATGATTCTGATGAGTTTTCCTTTATGTGAGACCTGATTTCTCACACATTTTTTTTGCAAATTTTTTTTCTCACAGATTTTAGTTTCTTACTCTTTTGCTGCATTTCTGGGATCTTGATCATTATATGTCTGGAAGTAGAAAATCAGGGACCTGGCCTAAAGCCCCAGTCTCCCAAAAAAGTGTATGGCAAAGGCTTACATAAATGAGACAAGTGGTATGATTTTAGGGCTCCAAGAAGATCAAAACCTCTGCAGAGTTCGAGACTCTGGTGGCTAAAACAGGGAATGTCTCTGGGTGGCCCATATTTATTTAGTTTTCAAATAAGAAAGGGGTTAGAGTGGAAAATGAAGGAAATTGAACAGATTTTGGGAGTGGTTCGAGGACTTTTCCAAGTAACAAATTGTGTTCAACTTAGGAGGACTATCTTATGTTAATTTAGCAGAAGATCTCCATGTTGCATTTCATTGCAGGAGTGAAATGCCTGAAGCTACAAGCCTTTATCAGTTAATTGGAGTTGGAGCCAGGTGTCCTCAGGTGTGAACTTATCTTGCCCTTTGAGGTGTCTCTTTGTTCCTGGGTCAGCTATGCCCCAGCCAAGCTGCAGCCCTGCACATATATTCAGCTTCCAGTTTAAACAGCTCCCAACAGTAGATTTATTTTGGTTATGGCTAACTGAAGTTCTATATGCCTCATTTATCTGTATGTCAGATTCTTTTCCCATGCTTGGCACATTTTCTGCTATTATTTCTACAAATAATTCTATGTCATTTGTGTTGACTCCTGCTTTTTCATTGACATCAATCAGTCTATTTTTCTTTGCATTGTCTTGCAGCTGTTGAATTGTTATTTCTTGATTCCTTGTTATTTTTAAGGTATCTTTCATTTTATGGTTGCTATCCATTATTCTGTCTTTAAGGTCCAAAAGTCTATCTTCATTTTTGTTCAAGAGTTTTGCCATCTTTCAATGGAATTTTTAATTTCCTGAATATCTGTTAGAATCAGTTCCTGCATTCTGTTTCTTTCTTATATTATGGTGTACATCCTTGACCTAATATCATCTATTTTTTACCTATCCCTTCTCTAGATATGCTAAGCAATTCGTTTATGAATGTTGACACTTCTTTTTTTACCTGAGAGACTATTTCTGACCTGATTTCCTCCATATCCCCGTGGACTTGTTGCTTCACTTCAGTTGTCATCTTTTCAGAAATGTCAGGTGTGTGTCTCCCATTTCCCTCCATCTCTTTGTCTCCTGGACTTAGTCATTGTGAGCTGGAGGTTTGAGGTTGCATTTTGCTTCTGTATCTTGTTAATTTCTATTTCAAAAGTTTTTGTTTTGTTTTCTGTATTTATCCTTGTAAGCTTTTGTAGTGGGTGTCTTTATCACTAATATAGAGGTTTCTCTAGGTAAGGTTTATTCTTCAATGATGTCTTCAGTGTGTAGCAGGTTCTTAGCTTATGTCTGTCCCAAGACCCTACCTTTCCAATTAATTAAGAGTGAGATGTTGGTATCTGTTTGAGTCAATCCCAGGCCTTTGATGTGGAGTGTGCTGAGGTTATTACCCCAGACCTTCCCAGTATTGTTACAGAAGTGAAAAAAACTGATTAAAATAGATATAATATCCTAGCTAAAGTAGTATAATTAGTAATAGCAATAGCATCAATTATTGTTCAGAAACTGACAAACTGGTAACAATTAATTTTTTACTTTTCAGCACAGGAAAAATAATTCTGCAGTTACATAACAGAACTGACTGCAACATTGAAGTTTGTATGCAAATTGTTCCCCCTTGACAGAGAGGTTTTATCCTAGGATGGGGAAATTTAAGAAGGATACCAGATAGAATGTAGATAAATGAAAGAGATGAAGTATAAGCCAGGCTGGAGGACAGAGGATGACCACACAAGCTTTGGGAAACTGGGTAAGAGGGAAGAAAGCAAAGAATGAAGGAGTAAGCAAGGGATTATTGCAGCTGACCAGAAAAATCAGGAGACTTTTCAACTTACATGAAAATATGATTAAGTCTAGAGAGGTAAATTAAGGAAAGGGCGAAAGAAGATGAATAGATTAGAATAAAAATGTTGGTAAAATGCAAAAAAAAAAAAGGAAAAGGAAAGCAAAACAAACCAGCAAGAAAAAAAGGACAAAGGTAAAATGAAATGTAATAGAATAAAATAAAATAACAAAATTATTCTAGTGTCCATCAAGAGGCCATAACTACTGGATAACACTGTCAAACCTGTAGTAGCATCGGTGCTGGAGTCAAGGCTGATCTTGGCCTCCAGGCATGGGGCCCTGGGTAGTATTTTCAGCCAGTGCTTCCTGGGTGTCCTTCAGCAGCCTCCCACTCCTCACCCTGTTTCTCTCGGCAGCATCTCTCTTCCAGTTGCTGTGCTATTTTCAGACAGAGACAGGTGATTGTTCCCAGGCCCATGCACCTTGGCTCCTCCTGGCCCTTGCTCAGCCTTCCGCATCCCTCTTCCACCGGCAGCCTCTGTTGCAGGGTGGGGTGCGATGCTGTGATACGGTCTGGCCCCCTCCTCCTGCTCTTGCAGGCCAAGGATGCCCAGTGTCAATCCCAAAGTGGGGTGCTAACTTCCCATTTGTTTTACAAGTTCTACTGCCACAGTCACATGCCTCTGCTTAATCGGTAACTCCTTCTGGAAGAAGAGGGGTGCTGTGGGGTACCTTTCTGCTCCTATCCCCAACAGCAGGGGGACAGCCCAGGCCTGCACAGTCCTGAGGTACAAGGCTATTTAATTCCTCTTGCCTCTCTAACCACAGTCACGGGGAGAAGCTGTAACATTTACTTCCCTTTACTCTTTATCTGGTTCCTGGTGGTTCCAGTTAGTACCTCGGTGCACAAAGGGAAAGGGAAGAAAAGAAAATGAAAAGAAAAAACAAACAAACAAAAAAACAGGAGAAAGGAAAACTGGCTGATTATCAGGAAGGGAGTAATTCATGCTGAAAGAATTTACTATTGGACTGTAGTGTCTTCTATTAGGAGGCAGTGACAGGGAGACTTATATCCCAAGTCTATCCTGTGTGACTTGATTTAGCTTCACTATTTTGTTATATCTTTTCCTCTCCTTCCCCATCCTCCTCCTCTTTCTCCTCCTCCTCCTCCTTCTTTCTTCTTCAATTCCAAGTAGGCAGGCTGTTACCCTGATCTGGTTATCCACCAGCAGCTACGTGGGTTGGCTGGTCGTTTTATTAAGTCTTTTATCTATGTTTTGCTTGATCTGTTGGTCTCATTTCAGGTTGACCGTGGCTTCAGGGTGTATGTCCCTCCCCCTTCTTGGATTTCTCTGAGTAGCTCTGAAGGAGGCTCCTCCTGCATTCCACCATGTTGTCCCCCCAAGACCACATTTCTTAGAAGAAAATCTAGGAGTAAATTCTTATTACTTTGCTTTGAGGCAGTGGTTTCTTAACTATGACAGCAAAAGCTTAAACAACAAAAGAAAAGCAAAACCATCAGAGTTCAAAAAGTTAAGAACTTTTGTCCTGCAAACACCATCAGGAAATGGAAATGTCAACTCATAGAGTAGAAGAAATCACTGCTCATTACAACGGATTGGTGACTTATGTCCTGAATATGTTGAAAACTCATAGAAATAAATAATAAGGCAGAACTGAATTTTAAAAACTGGGGAAATGCTTTTTAAAAATATTACCAATAAGCACAACAAAAGATGTACTAACATATGTGAATGTAGTCATTAGTCATTACTGAAACAGAAATCGAGCAGTATTTGACAATCACTACCATGGCTCTCATAATGATAGCTGGTGAAAATAATTGGTTCAGAGAACACAGTGACATTTGAATCTTTATGCATTGTTGGTGGGAATTTGAAAATAGCTGTGCAGTTCCCCAAAATGGTGAACATGGGCTGAACCTGTCATCCCTGGCAGCCCCTGTCCCAAGTACATAAGCTGAAGAGAGATGAAAATACATGTCCATAGACATCTGTGCCTGGATGGCGGTAGCAACATTATTAATAAAAGCCTAAAATAGATTGAGTGATGCCTGTATAAATAAAGAGCAGTCTATCCACACAAGGGGCTGTTATCCTTCCACGAAAAGAAACAAAGTTTGCAGCATCACCATGCTGCCAGATGGTGAACCTGGGAGCATCCTGCAGGCCAGAGGAAAGTGGCCCTGAAGACCATGTACAGTATAATCCTTTACATGGAAGGCAAGAATCATCAAATCTATAAAGAGGAGGACTGGGGTCTACAACAGAGTCAGAACGTGGTTTTTAATGGATTCAGGGTGAAAGGGCATTCTAAAATTAAAGTCATCAATTGATGTACAACTTGGTGAATAGACTCAAAAGCATTACATTATGCATGGTAAATGGGTGAGTTTTATGATATGTAGATTAGCTCTCCATGAATGTGATTTTTGTTTCTTAAAAGCTGTTTGGATTGTACCACAGTTGTCTTTCCCAGTATCCACTGTAACCTAAGACTGTGTGTGATCTAGGGAAGTGGCCAGTGTCTTTATCTGAATCTAATAATTCAGTTACTGAATGGTCGCTTCTGAGTAGTTACTCAGTACATAAATAAACACATTGCATATGCTGTAAAATCATGAATCTCAGCTAGGGACAAATTATATGCCTTTTATGCATTTTAAATCTTGTAGAATTATCCCATAGATGAGTTCTGCTCCACTGTAAGCACTGACTACATAATTACTATATGAACTTCTGATAGATAAGCAAAAAACAGACCATCTCAAAGAGTTCAGGAGAGGACCAAACTCATCCTGGCTCTGGAAGTGTGTAAGTCGGTGGTTTAGTAATTTAAATTTACAGTTCTAGTCTGACATACAGCTTCACCTCATATTTTAAGTTTCTATTTATTTGTCAAAGATGCTTTAATAAATCTAAAACTTATACAGAGTTCTCTTTTGTATAGTTCAGGTATAAATTGCACATAAGGTAATAAATTTCGACTGCAGTTTTACTGTCCCCTACCATGTCACCTCTCAGAACATACTGATAAAGAAAATCCACATTTGTTATGCTTATCACGTTTTCTCCAAAATAAAATTCTGATTTTCTTGCCAAAAACCAAGTGTCATTTTGGGGAGATATAACAAAGAGAAGAGTGGTTTAGGAGACTTCAAATGGCTGCATTCCTTCTTTTTATTCAGTTTTTATTCAGTGTACAGTTGAATAACTAACATGGAGTATGTAGCCCAGAACTTCAGGCGAGTGGTATCTTTTCTCAGTGTTTTCCCAGGTGTGGTTTTGTTTTAAAGGAAACCTTTCTCAGATGCGTATGTTGGCTTTGTGAAGTTTTTCTGACTCCTGACATGGTGATTGACCTTTTCTTAAGGAAATCTGTAGCAAAGACCTAACAGGATAACCTTGAAGTATTCAACATCACGGTGTCCACTAAGAAAAGCAAGCACTAATTAAACACAGGCTCAAAGCAGGATGCCCCCACCTGGAGGCCAGTAGTTCTTCAGCTGTGCAGATTCCCACTAGAAACTTAGGACCCATTTTTCCCAAATGCACCTCCAGGTACTGAGGGCATATCATGGGCTTTTCCACTAGCTGCTCTTCTGTTGGGGAGCCCCGAGTTCCCTCGGCCTCTTTCCTTGATGTCAGTCTGGATTTTTCAAAGGCAGCATCCCCAGAACTGCAGAAGAAGCCCATGAACAAAGTCAGGTCTAACAAACATGAGACTGAATCTGAGACAAAGCTGACACAGAAAAATAGAGGTCAGCTGTATCACCTTTAATGTTACGTAAAAAAATATCCACTGCTTTCTAAAATAGGTTCTTCAGGTTCCACCACTGTGACTGGCTCAAAAAACACCTGGTTTGGACATTCTGAGGATAGGGAATAGCTCTGTGATAAAATGCGCTTTTCAGATATCTAACACATAAAAGCTTATTCTGTGTCAAGCACTGTAATAAAAATGTTCCAATTTAATGCATGAGTGATTTTGATTTGGTCCATTATTATTCATATTGTTGGTTATGGCTATGGTTTCAATCAATGAGCTTTTTTAATCCCTCTGTTAGTTCTAATATCTCCTCTTTTGATTTTGGGTTGTATAGACAAGCTTTTTTCATCTGCTTCCAATAAGAAGATCTTAACCTTAGGATCTCTTAATTCTGAACTCTGTTGTGTAGATTGAGATCATCTTTGGCACAGAATGAGGCGCACCTTCTCCTCCACCTTGTGGAGCTCATACTCCCTTTTCTCAATTCCTGCCAAGGGAGGTCACCTGAGCCTACTGAGGTGAAGCACCCACTGCTGTGTGGACAGTGACCCACCTGTTGCTGGAGTGATCTGAGCCCTGTTAATCACGTGATCTCATAATCTTTGCAAACCAAGCTTGAAATTCAACATCAGCGTGAAACCCGTCCATTCCTTACTGCCCTAGTTACAAGTAAACTCTCGTTTCCAATCCACAACCTTGGCCTATTCATTTGACCCTTTCCTGCAGAATGGCTATTTCTTTCCTTGCCAAAGTGCTGTTTGTGCGCTTGGTTGGTATCTTTCCCTGCCCTTGACCATAGACTTCTTATCAACTCGTTTATTTCCTGAATTATAACTGAGAGGCTTGGAAGATAATGATTGCTTCTCAAATGTATGGTGAATACATGTGAATGAATACATGCAAGAACTAATATAGATAGGATGAACTAGTAAGGAATGCATTGGTGCCCGGGGGGATGGTTAGTGTAATCCTGCAATGTTCCCATAAAATGAAGGGTAGTGTTGAGTCTTCCTCTTTGTCCAAAACCATATGGTCTGCTCCAGCACGGGGTGGAGAAGCAGGCACAAGAAGATTGTGTGACTTGCCCTTTTCACAGTGCGTGTCCAATGGGAACATCATTCTAACAGCAGGAGCCAGGCGATTCAGCCTCACCACCAAAGTGTAGGAACTAATTCATAGGGTCTCTCCCCTTCTGTCAGCATGGTATAGAGTAGAACACACAAAGATTGCAAATGTGGAGAGTGCAGTGCTTTTAATATGCTGCTTATAGCCTTGTTATCATAGTAAGTTATTTAATCTCAGTGCATTATTTCATAAATGTGGAATAGTATCAATCAAATGACCAAAGTCCTTCAAATGCAATTACTTCAGTGAACACAAGGCAGCTCAAGGGTATACACAGGGTGAGGCCACCAGACCGTATTCCTTAAGGTGAATACTAGATATCTGCCTATTTTTGTGTTACCTTAGGAATCTAAATAAACCTCTCTGTGCCAGTTTTCATTCCTGTTTACAGTGGAAATCACACATCTGTGTGATAAAATGTGTCCAAAGCTTGAAAGACATTTCATTTGAAAATTGGGAACACATGTCTCCTTAGGTATCAGATATGTTCTTTAATTGCTTAATAATTGCTTCATTTTACTTACTGTCAGATGGGCACTGGAAGTGAAAGACTCTCTCCTCTACTCATTCAAAGATGCTAGAAGACAAACCGAGGAAGCTAGAGCCCCTCTGCAATTCCCCCGTGTCCTCTCCCATCTCTGCTCTCCTTCCTGCTAAATCAATGTGGTGAAATCCTGGTTTCTGATTTGATCGGAAGCTGATCGTTATTGTTCAAATCCTATCCCTACTCCTTCAAGCTGTGCACTCAGCATTCTGGATGAAGCTTCTGGTGAAGTTTCATGAGCTCTGTACCTGTTTATTACACATGGAAAGTTCCCGTCACTATTCCTGGTCATCAGTAGGGTTTCTCCTGCCACCCCTGTTCCTCCGCCATTCACCGACCAACCCAAGAACCAGCTTCGCATCATCTGTTTCAACTGATTCCATCAACTTCTCTTGTTATCCAGTAATTTCTCTCTTTTGACCTTCAAAATTTTCTTGAAACTAGTAGTAAATTTTAGTTTGTTTTCCAGACTCTGCCATTCTTGTCCTGTCCCCCTTGGTACCTGTGATGGCTTCTCTCTAGATGTCCCCCCAAAACCTAATATCCTCCTGAGTGGGGCTTTTGGAGGAGGCTGGATCTCAGGTGTGGGATAGGGGTGTAAGACTGTGCGATGAACTGGCTTAGCGTAGTTCTGGTTATGCTATGGAAGAGTGTGGGTGGCACTGCCTCAAAGGTCTGCTGTCTGGGTGGGAAAAGATGAAGAGCAGGTTTGCTGCTGCTGCTGCTGCTGCTGCTGCCTCCTCCTGGCCTTGCCGTGGACTGTGTATCCCCTGCCAGGCCCCTTTGCCGAGCTGCTCTGCCTTGGAGCCAGTAGACTCTGAGCTATGGTAAACCTTCCCTCCTTTAACTTTGTATGATGGATATTTTGTCTCAGCAACAAGAAAAATAACTAAGACTGTATTCATGATGTATGGCTCCCAGAGCCCCCAAATCTGTGTACATTGAAGTCACTTGTATAAAAATCATGGTATTTCTATCAGGTATACACATGTGCTTCCATAGGTTTAAATGATTTCTACATTACTTGTAGTATACTGTAAAATGCAAGTGCTTTGAAAATAATTGCATTATTTAGGGAATAATGTCAATGAAAAAAATCTTTACATGTTCAGTAAGAGGGATAAAATTTTAAAATACGTTGGGTCAGTTGAATGCACATCTGCTGAACCCATAGGTATGGAGGAGTGATTACATTTTTTGTTATTGCATTCTGGATTCTGTAAAAAAAATTTCATAATTTTAGATGATGAAACACACTAATGAAGAAATCCCACAGAATTCAGAATTTACACTTGAAAAATACAAGTTAAAGGCAACACAGTAGTTGCTTTGATGATTCTATTCATGTCTGGTGTATCTTTTGGTCACTGGCATACAGGGATGAAGATAGACTTTGAGATGAAAGAGAGCTGAAAGCATCTAACCAGTATTTACTGTGTTGTTTAGAATTTGCGCTTGGAGAGATGGAAATCACATTAGAAACCAAACACCGAAGTGAGCGTCGTGGTGCCGAGACCGCACAGGCAAGAATCCACCCCAGTGATCTAGCAGGCACTGCAGGTATCATAAGGAAGTAACGCCGTGACTCCTCCTACTGAACATCGTCTCTCAGCACCGCAGACCACGGAAGTGTGTCCTGTGTCTCCTGTTGTGACCCTGGGACTGTCACAGTCTGGTACCACCAGAGACCACAGACCTGCATAAGCAAGCCAAGGAAGAGATGCAGATTTAATACTCAAGGTGCCGTAGCTTCTCAATTTGTCCGACTTGATGTCCCACTATGAAGTCAAAGCACCCTGACTGAATTATAACTGGGGCTCTTATTTATTCACTTGGGTCTCATCAACTGAGACAGACACCTGCTGTCACCTTCACCGTGTCTCCTGCTTCCTTTTCGTTCACGTCTCTTGCTGTCACGTGGTGTATGTGTATCTGCTGGTGCTCTGCCCTCTCATACTGAGGCTTGATGTGGACAGAGGTTTTGTTGGCTCAGCTGGCTTCACTCACCGCCGCAATGTACCTAGTGGGAAGCAGAGGTTCCATACGCCTTTATGTAATGAAAAAGCAAAAAAAATCTGAGAGCAGATGCCTTCCCTCCCCCTAGGTCACTCAGTCACCAGGAAAGAACAGTGGGATTTGGACTGAGCTCTGTTAAATCACCTTGCATGACCTGTCCTCAGATTTCCAAAGTGCTGCTTCCTGTCACTGATCTCGCTCGACCTGGGGCGGGCGGCGCATCGCCGTCCACCCAGCCCAGTCGGTCAGGTGCAACGCAGCGGCAGGAGCAAGCAGAGGGCTGATCCAATCCGCCTGCTTGGCAGGGAACGCGGTCTGAGTGCTGAACGGGGGTGCAGAAACAGACCTATCAGCAGGATGCGTGATTGATTTACCCCTAACTTACTAATTGCGTTTTAGAGAGAGAGTTTGCACAGGCCACTTTTCATGAAGCTCTGAGGATAAAGAGGAGGAAAGAACATTAAAAAGAAGAGTATGCCATTCATGTTGACTAATGAAGGCATCTCTATCTTATGTGACCACCTTTTCATGTGCTTCTTTCTAAACTGCAGTCAGTGAAAAGGACAGGCATTCTCAGTATTAATGGACATTTGATTAGGCAGAAGTATGCCTTCCCCATGCTAATGATCAGTAATGCTCCTCTGTACACGAATCCCATTGCCCTTAGAAAAATACCTCTCTCATTTGCATGATTTAAAAATCCCCCTCAATCATCTGACAGTAATTCAGTTAAATATTTTTAACTCAAAAGATCATTCAATATAATAGTACACATCTTTTCCCAAAATTGCTTTGAATGTCCAAGCGTGACCTTGAAATTTGGTATCTCTGTAGTCTTAGATGCTGATATTGACTATAACAGCAAAAGAATTTCTACCCCCCACTCATAGCTTCACTTTTTTCAATCTTGTTTGGAAAATGGCTCACACCATCGTCCAGTTGGAACCCAGCTGCCGTAACTATTCCTTAACTAGCAGCTGTGAGTTTTAAATCATAGCCCGTCCATGGAAGGTGGGACATTTAAAATAGCTTTTCAATAAAGAAGATATGCCTGGCAGATGTGCAGAAGCTGATCTCCTCCCTTCTTCCTAGCTCATATCACACTCACCAGGGCTAACATGACGCCCCTCACCCATGGAAATCTGCAATTCATACTAGTCAAAGAATGGGAAAATTCAGTGTAAGAAACACTCCTTTAAATTGCTTTCCTTCATCCATACAGAAACTCTAAAGCTTCATAGCTAGTTGTGATAAAGGTAGGTAAAAATAACATATAAACAATCTTTTAATATTGTGAAAGGGAGATTGTTACACAAAACAAGACGGGGAGGAATAGAAACTAATCAGTAACAGCAGCTCTCATTTATTTTCATAGTGCACTTCTAAAGAAAAGGAGGATCTTGCACATATTTCAGGTTGGTGCTATGTTTTTGTTTTTGTTTTTTTCCAAAATGAACATAAAATACATTAATATGACCTGGTCCAAGCTTGGAAGTGGAGATGTAGTCCTTCTGGTAGTAACTGATTCCATGTTTTCAGAAAATCGTAAATCCTGACTTCTTTAATAATTAGTCTCTGGAAAGCTAGGATCAGGAGAAATGAACATCCTCTGTATTTTTACTCTATATTTACTATGCGGATATCATTTTCCTTTTGAGCCTTACTTATTATTCTTTGAACTGTACGTGTAAGTTCATTACAAGGGGTAGATCTATGACTTTGCAGTTTATTACTACATTCAGTGAGTTCTTTTTGCTCCATAGTGAATAATGTTAGGCACACAAAACTGAGTCGCTTATGATAGTAGAGAGAGATTTGATGCACAATGTAAAAACAACACATCTGGGTGTTTGGATTAAGCAGAAGAACACATTAAGTGCCACAGATGTCCTAGGATGGACCAATCATGGGCTCCTGGGGAGAGCAGAAAGATTCCCAGATGGCAGGAAGGGTCTGGCTCCATAATGCTTTCTGGCTTGAAGTGCTCACTGGAGATGGCACTCAGCATTAGCAAGAAGGGCTGTGCTGGAAGCCGACTCTGAGCTGGGACCTTCGGGGGAAAGATGTATTAATCCTCCTTTAAGCTGCAGTGGAATGGTCCCAAGAATTAGCGCAGAGTCTGCAGTGGAAACTCCATGTTGGATCACATAGAACCGGAAATTAGAACAGTCTCTGGGTACCACACATGGGGAAGCTTAAACTGCTCAGAAAGCAAATTGTTTCTTGAAATTAAATGATGAAATCCACCACTCACTTGTCACAGTGACATCTATCAAACCACTTACATGTGCAAAGAAATCCTTAGCCATTATCCTAGTGAATTCCTATGCTTCCTGTGTGGGCTTGATGATACCATTGCCATTTCATAGATTCTTAATTGATAGGCAATATAATATATGTACATTTCTATAGTGGCGAAGTGATGCTTTGGCACATTTAGACATTGTGAGCTGGTCTGCTCGGGCCCTTCGGATGCCTCTCGCCTCTGATGAGAACATTCCAATCCTTTCTTCTAGCTATTTTGGGTTACATGGTACAATATTGCTGACTATAACCTCCTCCACATAACAGAGTGCCAACACTTACTCCTCCCATCTGCTGTGACTTTATTCCATTAAATAATCTCTCCTCACCCATTTTGTTCCAGCGCTCTGCTAACCATTATTCTGCTCACCGTTCCTATGAGCCCAGCATTTTTAGCCCCCATGTGTGATTGGGATCATGTGGTCTTTGTCTCTCTTTGTGTGCTTGGCTCATTTTATTCCATATAATAATCCCGGTCCAGTCACCTTGCTGTAAATGTCAGGACTTTGTGCTTGTTGTGTGTGGCTCAGTAGTATTCCATCGTGCATTCATACCACATGTTCTTTGTTTGCCTATCAGTGGACACCTCCCTTGGGTGATTTCACACCATCATTCTTGTGAATGGTGCTGCAGTAAATAGGGAAGTTAGAATGGTTCTCATGGAAAAGACAAACATTGGCAAATGCTGGCAAGGATATGAAATATAAATCAGCACAGCCACAACAGAAAATAGTACAGTTGTTCCTCCAGAAACTATCATTGCTGCTTTACAAGGAGAGATTGGGACCCAGGGAGTATATATATTCCTCCCTAAGATCACACATCTCCCAAACATCAAAGGTGCTGCCGATCTGGCCTGCACAAGAAGGATGTTCTAACATGCTAGATTTAGCAGGAAGGAGGACTGAGTGGTGGACCAGAACACGTAAAATGAAGGAGTTGTATCTGCAAGAAAAGATCATTTAAATGAGAAGAATAAGATAGAACAGTTAAAAGAAAAATATCTAATTACAACATGTACCTTGCTACTATCACAGACACTTAATCCCTCAATATCATTTCAACAAAGGGAATCATTGAAAGAGTCTCTAGAAGTTTGGAAAAGACAGAGTAAGTGTCAAAAAGTCCATGGGAATACCCTGCAAGCAGGCACCATCTTACGGTATATCTAAGTGACACAAAAAGAAATAATGCTTCAGATTAATGTTTGTACACCTTCATTTTCACACATATTTGTGGTACAGCCCCTACCAACCATGTATCTGGTAGAGGATGGTGGACTTCTGTGGAGCCCAGAATGCATCAAATGCTTCACTCAAAACTAAATGCAGATGGTCTCCTGGGAGGACCTCTGAGAGAAGGGTGGCATGGCAGTGAGCCGACTCTGACTGAGTCTGGCAGGATGGTGCGGCACAGTGGGACCGAGCTTCCTGTTGAACTGGAAGTCCCGCCCCATCCTCTGGGCCCTGAGGCTGCCCTGCACTCTTCTCTTATTTCTCTTCTCTTTTGTTTTAACTTTTACTTTGTAAACATTACATCTTTTAAAATGTGAAGGATTAAAAACCTAACACAGTGTTCAAAGTGAAATTAAATCAGTGGTTTATATAGCATCATGTCATAATATTTTCCATACTATTTTCCCTTGCCTTATTAATATAACCATCAGCCTATTAGCTTTAACGGCTCCTGAAGACTGAGCAGATGTCTTCGATGAATACTTCCATCCATAATTACCCCTTATTTTTTTTCCTGAGAAGTTTAGCTAATTCAGATCCTACCGATGTATATGAAAAGTTTAAATGATTTCTCCCCAAAAGCATTACCTTTTTCTTATCTACATTAAATTCCATCTGTCATTATGTTGCACAGTCTCACACTTTGATGAGATCCTTCTGGAGTTTCTAACAGTCCTTGCTAGTTTTTTACTAACCTAAATAATCCCGCGGCATTTTATCGAAGAACTTTTTAACAGTTACGACTTCCCGCCAGCCTTGCCTTCGTGTGGTTTTGCTATTAGTATTGTGTATGCATAGAAATGAGTTAAGGGTGATTATTCAGCAGTGCAAAAGCGTAGGCACTTAGATTAAAGCAGAACTACCAAAGGAGTAAAACCAAGTCTGCAGACCTTTCACCGCCCTTTTGGGCAAAGTTCATGTACTTGTTTTTCTGAAATACTTTTGATTAATTGCTACTAGAAGAATTAGGGAAGCCCACTAAGAATTGTGTCTTTTACCGAAGATTGTATCTGAATGTCTCACTATGTTTTCCAAATCAATAGACGCAATCCTAATTGCAAAAATCTGTTTGGAGCTTTCATTCCTCAAAGAGGTTTTGAGTAAAATCATTCATTATTGTATTTCCCAATGAAGGAATTACTAGTCCGACTTGCAGTGTGTGGATTGTCTGATGGTCAAGCACTCCCCAGGAAATGTTCCCAGGAGCAGGGATAACTATTTCCTTGCACACTGTTCCACCCATGGTAGAAGTGGGGTGAAATTTCATTGGTCAACTTTAAAGGTAATTTTTCCACTTCTCTGGTCTGGATCATCAAAACTGGCTCAAGTTCTCAGTGTTGGAAAAGACTAAAGGGCCACATGTGAGGACACAGTGGCAATGTCTCTTCAGTTTATTCATTGACTCAAAAATAGCAACTGAACACTCAACGCTGCTGCACTGAGAATGTCTCCATCAACAAGACAGACCCTCCAAGCCATCCGGGACTAGTGACCAGACCACTGGGCCAGAACCCTTCTATTCCAAAGGAATCCTTAACAATTCCTTAGGGGCTAATCATGATTGTTGCTATGGCAGGTGACTTGTGTATGTTAAAAATTTATTAGTAGTAGTCTATATAGATTCATTCTCCTTTTAAGGGTGAAATTGAAGTATCAAAAGATTAATGAGTGTGCTCCGTGTAACGCAACCAGCAAATCATGAATGAAGACTGGAATTCAGGTCTGTCCAACTGAAAATTTCCTCTGAGCTACCCATTCTTTTTGGGTCCTAGTAATTGCTAAGAAATCCACCTTCCATTAATTTGCAATCAAGTTCATGGAAAATTGGGGCCATAGATAATTGTTACATGGAATAAAATCCACAAAATTAATTTCCATTTCATACAGAAATGCATTAAAGAAAGTTGTCAAGTTCATCTTACGGTTTACCCTTAACTTCTCCACAAGCCAGAAGCCACAGATTCCTTAGAATTCCAGTTGACTTTCTGTGGATTTACACTTGTTTTTCATATTTCTTCTTAAAACAGGTCACCAAGAACTAAACATCTTTGCACACGTTTTAGTAATTATTATCTCGTTTAGTAATTTATTATCTCGTTTGATGCTCACGAAGCCCTGCAGTTTTATCTTACTCTCATTTCCTTTAAAGAAAAAGTAAGATTTAGATAAATTGTAAAGAAATTCATTTCTTATTGATTCAAATAATCATCAATTGTTGATATTTAAACATTTAACAAAATTGAAATACATCACATTACAAATGAACATCTTCTTTCTTCAGAAACAGGCGACCCACCTATGATCTGGCTGCCAAACAGGCACCAAAATCTTCCTCTGAGAGCACTGCCCTAGGTACCTCCAGTCCAAGGCTACCAGCACATGATGATTTCCCACAAAGCCACACTCAACCAAAAGCTTGGCACGCATTCGGGAGGAACATCCGCAGAGCTGCTCCCAGGGGAGGCGGGGATGGAGAAGAGGGCTGCGGGACAGAGCAAGAAGAGCGAGAGTGTCTGACAAAGACATCACAGGACTTGAGAGACTCAAAAGCTGGTGTGGCACCCAGGTCACATGGTCCTAATGATACCCAGAAGGCCTGAGAGTGTGCATGCATGTGTGTGTGCCTGTGTGTGAGTGTGTGTGCATGTGTGTGTGTGCTGCTGCAGAATTCAACTACCCACTAATCTCTGGGCCCCGCTTCATGCTAGTCTGAGATAGAAGGAAACAGCCCTCTGAAAGTCCTCTGCCAAGTAACAGTTCCCATCGCCATTAGGCTGACCTCAGTAGTTATGCATATGTGCATATGAATACATGTGCGTAAATATATTGTCATTATTTATTTAACTGTGTGTATTTGGCCCAGAATACCTGGTACAACCTGTTTTTCCCATGTTCTGAAGAATCGCTAACCTGCCTGGTGGCATCTGGCCTCCCAAGCACTGACTGTGATGAAGACCAGTTTTCTGCTCCCCAGAAACACCTCTGGTTCTGTCCATCCTCTGGGATGGAATTGGTACAAGAGGGTTCTATGATGAGACTTTTCCAGGATCTTCTCATGTTTTAGGAAGAGATTCTTTTTCAGCATATTCCCACAATGTCTCATGATGAGATTTTTTTTCTGGGTCTCCTCATAGTGAGCACGCTAGATGGGGACATTTTTTGGATTGATATTCCTCATTGCTCTTATAACGTACAGGTCCTTATAATGTTTAAAGGTGTACCCAGGAACTTCTGTAGAGCAAGCACTGAGACAAGCCTGTCTCCTCAAAGTTAGCACTGGAGACTGTGGAAGGCAAATTTCAAGGGCAAGTTAGGAAAAAGGCATGAGGAATAAGATCTCCTTACACCCTGACTTCTTCCCTTGGCAAGGAGAGATGGGAGAGCAGGGGAGGAGCACCCCAGTTTCGTGGCCCACTGTGGTTGGCTGGTCTACCTGGGTTCTGCATAGCTTAATGGAAGTAGGATCTAGAGTTAGCATCACTAGAAACCCAAAGATGCATCAGAGAAGCAGCTGGTTACCTAACGTTGTGCTCGCTGCTGTTGTCTGGAAGGTTCCTCCATATGCACAGCATGAACTTCACAGCTTTCAAGCTGTGGTACAGTCAACCGCTGCCTCTCTGTGTCTCTCCTCCACTCCTCCAGAGCTTTTCCTTTCCAAGCAGACCTGGTCACAGATCTGTTACCGAAAGGAAAAAAAAAGAAAGAAAGAAAAGAAAATCACTTAGATACTTCGCTAAGACGTGTGTCACATACTCCCCAAAGCATCTCTCAGGACATGCTTGAATGAATGGCTGCTCCTACCAGTGTCTCCTGCTGCTGAGTACCACAGAGCTTGTTTACAATCCCGTCCCACATGCCAACCCATAACGTTTTAATTTAATGGGATATGTAACTCATGTTTCAATTAAAAGTAAAATTATTACGTTCCTTCGTTTGTGTGATTTTTTTGATAGAATAGTACATTTATATGGTAATTTTCCAAAGATCAACTTTATTTATCGGTAAGAAGCTATTCCAAGACCGGTGTATATTTTCTTTGCCTCTGAAATGTTATCACATTTAATTGCCTGATCTTATTTGGGTTGCAATCATAGTCATTAATTAGCAGCAAGGTGAGGGACAGCCTCATATCTAACTATCTGTTACGGCTGCTTTAATGAGGAAAATACCTGCCATTCTCTTAAAGGTATCCTGTACGCCTCGCAAGTGTCGCTCTGCAGCATTCTCATTTATACTGCGAACATCAAAGGAAATTGATGTCAGGTGTGAACAGAAGCTGTGGAATAGATCTGCTGAGGAAAGCGGGCCGGGCGTCTGGGTAGGAGAGATGAAGGGCAGCTCATAACATTAACGGAACTACAGGTAATTAGTGTAAACTTTCCATGGCTGGGATGTCTGAGGAATAAAATTATATTGCTTAGACTTACATGCTGTAACTCCGCGAAACTTTAAGACATGGCCATCTTGTACTTCTGTAGGAAGGCAAGAAACAGTCAGAACTGAAAACAATTGTTTTCCTTCAATAATTTCTGGGAATATAGAGAAGTCATAGCCTAGAATGAAAGGGAAATTATATTTTATAATTGTAATCAAGAGAGCAATGGATGAGTTTCAGGGACCCACCTTGCTTTTTTGATATATTATTAAATTCCATGAAGCAAGTGGAAAAAGGAATGGTTCATAAAATGAATGGCTTTTTAACTGTTTCATATGGGAAAAAGTGTAAATACTTTGAATTTTCCATATTTTAATAAAAGATTTTTTAAAAAAACTGTTTATGTACATTACATGTGTAATGCAATGTGCCAAAATAATATTTCTATTCCATAAAAGGTATCACACTGTATCCCACAAACAAGATAAACTTCTCCAGACAGAGCCAAGCTACAGTGTACATGGGGGTTGGAAGCAGTTTCCAAGGTTGTTGCTGAGATCTCTTCCACCCATTTGGGGAAGCCAGCAGCCCCCGTGCAGCACTGGCAGGCATGGGACTTGGGAACAGGTTGGTGCCATCCTGTTTTTTTTTCTTTTTTTGGTTTGGTTTTGGTATCTTTTGGTACCAGGAGTCAAACTCAGGACCTCACAATTGCCAGGCAGTCACTTGTACCCCTGAGCTACAACCCCGGCCCCTGTGCTCAGTTCTGAAGGGTGGGTTCCCACTGTCTGCCCCCCTCCTGAACAGGCTGAAGTTCATATCCTTCCCTTTCCTTTCTTGGAAAATGCTACGAAACTGGCAGGCGTTCCCCAGAAACCAGGGTCCTGCATACTCGGCAAAGAAGGGGTGTTCTCTTCTCGTTCCCCCTGCGGTTCCCCCACTGTGAAGGAGTGATGAGGTACTGTGCTGTGATGAGTGATACCACCGTGCAGTCACACATGCTCCTCGCTGATCGTGGCCTGGGCTGATTAGACCTACTTCTCTCAATAATTATCGATTGATATCAGAACGTCTCCTGTTTTCTTAGGACCAGATCAATGCCTGAGCCTCTTTCACTTCACATCACAGCCGCTTCCTGGGTAAACCTCCCCAACACTTGCACCTGAGATTACCCAACGTATTCCACTCTTCCTCTGTGGAATAACTTGGTTAGTGTCCAATTCCCCAACACCCCCGATGCTTTATAGCTCTGTAACACGATTCGCACACTCTCGCCTGCCCAGGAGGGGTCCAAATCTTGATCAGTATAATAATCCCTAGTCACATGCAGCTTCTTAGAGTTAACCTTCAAGTAGTTTAAAATGCATTTTTTTAAGAACCACGCCCTCAGTTGCATAAGCCATATCTCAGGGCCACCTGGCCGTGTCTAGTTGGCCTGGGTCTTGAAGGTCGCAGGTGCCAGCTTGCTTGCTTTCCTCTCCTCACTTTTGCACCGCCTGGCCATGTGACGTGGGGTAGTAATTTAACTTCCTAATCCTAGTTTCTCCTCAGTAAAGGCAAATGATTTCCACCTTCTCTAAAAAGTAGATAATAGGAAAATAGATAAAAGTAGATAATAGGGCAATAGCTCCTTCTTGAAGGGAAAGGAAATCAAGAGATGGATCAAGGGATGAGAAGAAGGAATCAGGATGTGCTACATACATAGAGCAACTCAACCAAGGAACGTACATACCCACGTACCTCTTAGAACTGTTGTGAGAGACACGGGTTATTGTATATGAGACCCTCTAGAGCAGGGGGTATGGTTAGCATAATATCATTGTATTGCCGTTATTATTTTTATTGAGTGGTTTGACAATCTGCTCCAAGGCCTAATTATCTGGCCATAACAAATTTGAAACGAGTGTTAACTAAAGATTAGAAGCTCACTCAACGTTGCACTTCACAGGAGCAGTCGATACTGTTTATGTGGAAGCCATCCTGTCTTCCTCCTCAGCAGCCACTCTTACAGCTGGGACCCAACCTGGGTGTCAGCGCTTCTGAGAGCAGGGTGCTTCATGTGTGCTGCTCAGGTTGGGCATATTGAACCCTACATACGTCCGAGTGTGGTGCTCAATGGGCTTTACTACTGACTTATTTACTCTGAGCTTCAGACGCTTCTACTACGATAGCATTGGGACAAACCATCCAAACAACCAGGTGAAATCTGGAGAAGGCAGGGAGACCCTGTGCAAAACACGGGATCCAGGGCAACTCACTCTGCAGCTCCTGTGTGCAGAAGCAGTCGGAAAACTGCTGTTTTTGATCCTCTTTGTACATCAAGTGCAAATCCCAGTGAGTCTTTCTATGGGACAGCTGAAATCTGGTGCCCAGCCAAGTGACTTTTTGATAGGATTGCTGTCTTGATGCAGTATTTAGGTGAGGGAGAAGCCAACCCAGGAATTGCAAGAATGAAAGAACCCTTTCCCTTATCCTCCTGCCTCTGAGAGTCTGTTCGCTGGCCCGCTCTTACTCTAAGCATGTACTTCTTTTCCACCTTCTCTAAAAAGTAGGTAACAGGAAGTAGGGTGATAGCTCCTTCTCGAAGGGAAAGGAAATCAAGAGACGGAGCAAGAGAAGCAGGAATCGGGATGTGCTACTTTCATACAGCAACTTGACCGAGGAATGTAAAAAGGCCCACATCCTAATGAACTACAGTTAGAAACAGATAACTAAATGTGCATGCCTGGGACTCTTCTGTGCATTTGGTCCAATTCTTTAAGTCACCAAGAAGCTGAAGGAATTACTCTGGGATTCTTTACCCATCCGGTAACATGAGGAAAATTACGGGAGCACCGATCTCTCTGGATCAGCTGGGTAGTTTATATATTGCAATAGACCAATGTGGTTACCTGATTTCTTTTGAATATTATATTATTGATCCTATGTCAGTCATTCTGCGATCTCAAAGTCGAGACCCTCAATCCCTGGATTTTTCATCTAACATACATCCGTTCAACCCCTCCATGTCAGTGCTTCTGTACAAGCTGCACTCCTGGCACAGCTGGTCCCAGTCTCTGAAGTTACAACCTTGGTATGGTTTGATAGATTCTCTTTCTTTCAGGCTCAGTATAAACTCCGATGCTCCATGGGAAGTCTATGTGGTGAGCAGTAGCATTCATATGCAGCAGCTGAATGTTACAAGAAGAGATGTTTGGAGGAACGTTAAAAATGCTCACCACCTGAGCCGGCAGCCCGAAGGGGTGCTCTGTGAGGGGTCCGCTCCAACGTTCTGTCATGACAAGTTAGGCATTTTACTACTAATTCCCTGGTGGAAGCCTCTATACCATTCTTGGTAGCCTGTGCTAGTGGCCATCAATATCACTCTACCCTCAGGATTTCTCATAAAGAGGCTCACAAATCTCATGGAAGAAAATGTAATTTATGTAAGTCCATGAAAAAAGAAAAGATGTGAGTACAAATATGGAAAATATAAAAGATGAAATGTGCTGGGACAATGTGTCCTGGAGAACAGATGGTTGCCGGGGAGAAGGAGGTGGTTAAATAACTGTCCTCAGAGAAGAGGAGAATCTATAATAGGAAGTATCTATATAAATCTCCCAGCTTGCTAAAGAAGAGAAGAGCAGACTACGTGTCGAATCTCATTTCTTTCAGAGCCCTGTGCTTTTGGATAACTGGACATTTCCACATACTGCGACGTCTTCGATTCATTCATCTGGAGAAAATTGAGCTTTGATAAGATGCTGCTGAGAAGTTTTTCCCTCTGAAGACACTTCGAGGCAGTTATTCAACTCTTCCAATCCTTTCCTCCTCGCCCATTGTTTTTAGGGTTTTCCTTTTCCATTAAGAATTCAGAATGTGGAATATTATTTTCACAATCAAATATCTTCTTCTATTATCTGAGCATAATATAGTTGCCCCTTAAGGCTATGAGACTCAGCTACAGCAATATTCCGTGGACCTCTAGTCTCACCCTGGTTAATTAAACAAAAATCGAGATCCTACCTTGGAAACTCAGCCAAATTTGACAGAAAAATAATCACTAATCACCAACTAGATACTCATTTTAAAAGATTAAAGATGCATTTTGAAACAAACATCATCCTGAGAAAAGCAAGAGCCAAAGTCCCCTGCGGTGCGTGGTATTTCCACGACGAAGTCACACAATAGACGCGACCTCCCGACGTCCTTCCACGTGTCCATCAGGCCACCTGCGGGCAAGTGCGGTAATTAAGCAATCTGAAGGGCTGACCCCTCACCCGCGGAGAGAGCCCCTGAGTGCTCAGGACGTCCTTGAAATGTCTCCGTCATTATTCAGCCGGGTCTCTTTATCTCCACGCGAGCTCGTGTCAGCACAACTCTGGTCGTCTGTGTGTCCAGGACGGCACACAGGCAGCTGCGGGTGACCGAAGCCCACCCTGCGTGTGCCATCCACCCCTAACCACAGCGGGGCATGGCCTGGGTAGACGCCAGGAGGCAGGACACCAGGGAGCTGGAAGCCAGAGAAGGACTGAGGTGTGTAGAGCCAGGGGTCATCGGGCGGCTGAGCAGGAGGAAAGGTAGGACGGAGATAACATTTTGCTTTTTTTTATTAGGTGAAAAACATGATTATAAAAGGTACAGATTGGAAAGATATGAAGAGGCATTGCTGAGGGACTGCACGGAGCAGATGTGTGTCATTTAACCTCAAAAGCCACCCTACTGCAGTGAGCGCAGCAGTGATTGGAAACTGGAGTCTCTGAAACTCCAGCCCTGGGATGCCAGGCTCTGGGGGGATGGGGTGGGATGGGGGGACGATGCTGAGATCGCTTTGGAGAGAGAGCGAGGCTTTGGGGGGCTTGGGTGAGTCCCTGAAATTCATGATGAGTTTTTGGAAAATAGAAACACATGAGCCCAAGGCTTATTTGGGAGACGGGGTGGGGCAGGAAGCTGTGGACTATGCTGGTCGCAATGGTCCTCAGGACCTGGTCAGATGTGACCAGCCGGAAGCAGAGGCTGCCCTGGGGTCCAGGTGGGGAGGAGGGCGCTGCAGGCAGAGGACAAGAGATCTTGGTGCTGTCACGGCACCTGTGCCTCCGTGAGCCTTTTCTACTCATAGAAAGGTGCACATACATACACAAGTGCACACGCAGAGCAAGAGAGAGGCAGAGACAGAGAGACAGAATCTATTTTGATAAGCTAGGCTGCCCCTCATCTGTCTAAAGGGAGGTAAATGATCCAAGGAGTTCTAGGGCCGCAGCCATTTTACATGTGTCGGTCTATTGATCCTTGTTGTCTTATTAAATTATAAATCTCATTTAGAATTAGGTGAAAGCAGAAGTTGCTTGGTTGTGTGGGTTGGGCGACAGAGGTCATTATCCTTTGGAATATGACTTAAACAGCGCTAATCTGCGGCACCTCCACTGTGATACATGTGGAAACACAATAAAAGGAAAAGCAGAGCAAGGCTATTCCCAGTAGGGTAAAATGCAACAAATATTCACTTTCTGAAGATGCTAGTGAGATTGCATTTGTGTGCTGCTGAATCCCCATCCGCTCACTCTCAGGAAAATTTTAGGGGCAGGCGTCACACAGTGTTGCCCTGGACCACTTTCTTGTTATTTCTTCTCTGCAGAAAAGTGAGCAGAGACTCAGATTAACCCAGAGAAGCGCAGGGAGCTGGAAGGGGTGAAAGCTGAAACCGATTCATGTCGCTCCGACGTCTGAGCAGTGGTTCTCCCGGTAACTCTCTGGCCACCTCTGGCCACCTAAAGATGAGGCCAGGTTCAAACCCCAGGGAGCCAGGACAGGACGGAGACGCCCTTGCACCATCACGGTTGGAAGGAAGCCATGTGCATAGGTGCATCCAGCCACTTCCCTGCCACTGTGGCCTGGCTCTCTGATGTGATGAACCTTCAGGTATGAAAAGTTTCCATCATCCTCCTGAACGTAGCTTCTGCCTTTATTTATACGTTTACTTACCTACCTACATATTTATTATTTACCTGCTTCATTTTAGAAGAGGTTTGGCACAGTGATTTCAATGTGCCTGTGTACACTCTTATGTGCATTTGTCCAAAAGAACATTCACCCAACATTAAACTATTCAGTAAATGTCAAATGGGGATTTTGCTCCTTAAAGGCTGTCGCCTTTGTGGTGATGAGACAGAATGAAAGGGAAACCAGGTTCCAGAGAGCCCCGAGACCTTGGCAAAACCCAGGTCCTTACTGCAGCTCCTCTACAAAACACTTTCCTCAAGAAAGTCAGCCCAAGGCACCATGATGAAAATTTTCTTTCCTAGAGGTAACCACCTCTATATCAACAATTCCAGGAAATGGGGAAACACTGTTGAGTTTAGAGAACACAAGGAAAATACTTGCTGCAGGGGTTTAGAACAGGAAGCTAAATAACTCCAAGGCAATAGGAAGATTTAAGGTCCACACAAGCCTGTTTGCTTGTCTGAGAAAGACAGCTACAAGCTCACTGGTCTCAGAATGGACAAGGCTGAGGTTCTTGGTCTGTTGTTCATTAAACAAAAGATTTGCTGAGTGAGCAATGCCCGAGGCACTAGGACAGAAACACCTCAAAGGGTCCACCAGCTGAAGGCAAGCATTTCCTGAGATCTACCACAATCCCTTCCTCGGGGGGCAGGTCCTACTCCCTCCTTGCAAATACAGCCAAACTCCAGACTCATTTTTAATCCATAGATCAGAACAAGAGGATATATTGGGCCTCTCAGCATTGGTCCCATTCAGAACTCAGCCACCATGTTGTATGGAAGCCCAATAGCTCACAGCGAAGCTATGTGCAGATGAGGCATCCATGGGAAGCATCGGTCACACAACCACCTGTGCTCCAGCCCCAGTGACTCCTAGCTGCCCTTGAGCATCCTGAATCCAGAGAGCAGAGATGGTACCCTAACTCTGAACCTACCATGAAGTCACAGCTGAGGAACCGAATGAGTGCTCTGGGTCACATGTGAAGTCATTGAAGATTGGGATGATTGGCTGCCTAGAAGCAGACGAGGGAAACACCGAGTTGCACTAATTCCTAATACACAGAGCAAATGTTTCTCCCGTAAGAATAATCTCTTAGCTGTCTGCGAGGATGTACTTTCTGTCAGTGATGATCTAGGGGAGAATCCCATTCTCGAGGCGGAAGTCACTCCCAGAGAAGCCACATGTACCAAAACCTCAGTAGACAGAGAGTGTGGGGCCTGCCCTTCCCTTCCTGCCCTTTTGTGTACCCCAGTGTGGGCTCTCTTCAGGATCAGGACAGCTTCCAGCCTGGCTCTTGAATGGATAATGGTGCCACATGTACTCACAGAGATACCAGCCACCCACCCGCAGGGCCCTGGAAGCTCCTGACCATGGGGTGACTCCCACATGGCCACGTAGGCATGAGTGCTGTACTCTGCCTGGCAGGTCTGGGCTGATAAACACAAGACACACATGACACCTCTGGAAGCCAAGGTGAGCTACACCTTGAATAGCTACACATTTACACACACACACACACACGCACACACACACACACCACGATGATGATGAAACAATACAGGTACCACAACAAAGAACACAACCATGTGATGGAGACACCTGACACTTACTGTCTCACAGTCTTGCAGGCGAGAAGTCTGAGATGCGGGTGTCAGCAGGGACACATCTTCCCTGGTTGTCCTCCCCGGTGTGTGGAAGGCCACCTTTTCCCCCTGCACAGTCTTCCCCTCTGTGTCTATGTCCTAAATTCCTCTTCTTATGACACCATTCATGTTAGGTTACAGTTCACCTCAGGGACTTCACCAACTCCAAAGACCTCTCCAAAGACCTCAGCCCTACTGAGCATTAGACACTCAATGTGTGGATACTAAGGGCTTCAGACTCAGACCACTGCACCTCCACTCTTACAAGGCACAGTGCTTGCCAGCTCTGTGCCGAGTACTTTTTGGATGTCACCCCAGTAATGTTTTGTGCAGCTGTGAACTTAATGCCTCCTTTACAGATCCGGAACCTTGGGCTTAGAGAGATGGACTAAGTCTACCGAAGTAGGACAGGCTGCAAATGGCCAGACCCAAGTCTACATGAATCCAAAGACCATTCTGCTTCCATTAGATCACATTTGCTCCCAACTGGCTTATTCCCTTTGAGATTTCATTTGTGAGCTGGAAAATCCCTATCAGCCAATGATGTGCCATCTCAGAAGTATTTAAGAGCACCCCCATCCCAGACTATACTCATTTCACACTCACCCAGAGACATTTTGTAAGGAGGGTGCCTCCCATGGTCACACAAGATCAACAAAGTGTTGTAAGTGAGCAATACAGTGGAAAAGAATTAATGTTGTCATTAGTCACAAGATATTAACTAAAGATATTATATATATATATATATATATATATATATATCACAAAGTTCAAATACATATAGTTTTAAAGATAATCGCAAAACAGCCATGGCATAGCATCCACACCACAGATACTGGAAAATTAACACAAACCATGACCTTTCTCTAGAGATGAGATGACCACTGTAGGGAAGTATTAACATTTGACACTTTCACATTTTCAAGAAGAAACCCCAAGCAAACACAGTGGGCAGCATAAAGAAATGTTCTGAAAATTTAGAAGTAGCAATCATTGAATAAAATATACCAGTAGAATGAAAACAAATCTGTCTTTTAAATAACTAAACGTACATTTAGGTAGCAGGTGAAACTGAAAGGGGTTTCATTCAATTTTAAATCAAGACCTGAATACATGGTGCAGAGACAGTGATCCTCGCCAGCACTCACTGTCCCATAAAATGACACAAAGTGGCCAAAACTATGAAGATGTGTAAAAGAATGCCTGGCAAGATTTTATAAACAATGAAAGTGGAGAAATAATCTAACAGACAAAGTGTTACTGGAAATTGGTAAGAGTGACTCTTCCCAGGTGGGTGCTTGTCAGAAAAGTGATTAAGGAGAGATGTACTTCACCGAGTTCAACACAGACCCTCTCTGTCATGTGTACTTGTCACAAACCAAAAATAATCCAGTCTTCAAAGAGCATTGATCCAGTGATCCCCAGAAGTTTCCACCCAACAGGAGAAGCTGGAGAGCTAAAATGCAGATGGCCAGACCCCATGCTTGGTGCTTATGCGGTGGATCTGGGGTGGATCCCCAGTATCTGTGCTTCTGATAAAACCCACAAACATGATTCTCAGTCTAACCTGAGAACAAATGACACAACATCATGGGAAAGAGCAATTCTTATACTGCCAAATCCAAGAAGCATTTGGTCAATAATTAGGACATGAAGTCTGTTATAGATTAAAAACTGGTGGTCAACTTAATGCCAGTAGAATTAAATCACTATGGTGCTGAGCGTAGATGTTCCACCTGAGGAAAGTTGCCAGCATAAATGGAGACGTGGAGAAGGAGAAGCTAGGCATTGTGGGTTTTCCTATGTGTTGCTGTTTGAGCCAGTTGGTTCTCCTGGAGGAGCTCTGATCCTTACATTGAGCATCACTTCCTGGCTCTGGGGGAGAAGACCTATGCTGCTTAATCTCCAGGATGAACTCGTCACCTGGCTTCCTGGCATGTACTGGACTGTGCTTATTGTCAGAGGATCTCAGGGCATCCGTGTCACTGAGGAAGGGTGTGGTGCTTTTCAAGACAGCCCTGGTCTTTGTTTTGAGTGTGACTTCTCATCTCCACTGTAGAACCCTCAACCTACCAGCACAGCTCCTTCACCCTGCTGGCAAAGACTTTCTAGCTTCCACTGCTGACCTTTGGGCCTTCCCAGCACAGATCCGTAAAAGAGACTGGCATGAGTCCTTCTTGTGGGCTCTAGGTCTCCAGCTGGACTTGTGGGAGGCATTATCATGGGCTCTAGGTCTACATCTGGACTGATGTGGGACATTGCTGTGGGATTCAGGCCCTTGGCTAAATAGTCTATGTCTTTAGTGTTGTGGATAGATTTCCTGCATTTTCTTGTGTTAACTCTGGGTGACCATCATAAAACAATATTATAAACTCCATGTCCTGATTCTAATTGTTCTCCTCACAACCCTTGACTACAAACAATCTGTCCAAGAAAGAATAGCATGTCCTCCTGGAAGACAGGCTCCCTTTACTTAGAGACAGTCACAATGGCAGCATCCATCAGAACACAAACAGCCTCAGCTGTGGTTCCTCTTCGGATGGGTGGTTCTCCCTTCCTCCTTCTGACCAATAACTCCTCTGTGGGCTTTCTTGGCACAGCTTTTCAGAACAGCAGGCTTCAAACTCCCCAACCTCTTTCCTGAAGTCCACCTACCGTGGCCATTATGGACGCAACCAATGAAAGATCAGCAACTACAGCAATGTCCATATCTGCAACTTTACACTGAGTTGAAAAGCTCTCTCTCTTTTGTTTCATTGGAGACTTACCTTCCAATGAAATGCCACCATTTCTTTAAAGAAAGTCACATAATTAAGATAGTGAAGGTAATCATGAAATGCCCAAAGAACAAGTTGGCCTTTTGCACCATGGTAAAGTTTTTAGAAAGAGGTTGGATTCAAAGGAAATGTCCCAGAACCTCTTAAGTCACTCCTTGTGGCACTGCTGATATTCCACAGCTTTCATGGATGTCTTAGGAAAAAAAAAATAAAGTTATCTTTGTTTACTTAGCAAATATATTCTGACATACTGTTCAGCTTGTGAATATCCGCTTCCAACCGCCCGGCTCCTTAGACTGGCCGAGGAGCCCTGCAGGCTGAGGGCCGATGGGGGAGAGCCAACAGCACCAACAGCACATTCTGGGCATGGGACGCCTGCAGGAGCTACCAGGTCCTTTAGCAGGGAGTTGGGTGGCTTCCCCCGACTATCGGGAACAGGGTCTGCCACATAGACAACCCTGAGGTTCTGGTGTGTAACTATGGATATACACTGAAATAATTGAGGGAGATTAAAATGTGGATTAAAATGTGGATTAAAATGTGCCTGAGTCCTATCTTAGAGAGTCTGGTAACTGGCTAGGGTGTGGCCCGGCATAGGGATGGATGCTTAAAATTCCCTCTGATGCTTCTAAGGTACAGTGAATTCTGAGAACTGCTCTCCTAAAGCACAGTTTAAGCATTTTGCTATGGTTTATATCCAGTCATCTCCCAAGGCCTCATGCCATCATGGAATGGGCCTTGGGGAGCAGACTGCATGATGGGGTAATAAAGCTGACTTGCTGTCTGGAGGTGGGTTCTGATTCAAAGAGCGGGTCAGAGTGGGTGTGACCCCGAAGGATGCAGCTCCCTTCCTGGGCCCTCTCTTTCTCCTCTGCTTCCCCACCACCATGCCCTGTGCAGCTCTCCTCTGCCAGCTCCCTCGCCCCGCATCCTGCTTTGGAGCCAGTGACCTTGGACTGAAGCTCGAGCCAAAATAAACCTCTCCACCTTTAAATTGAGGGTGTCAGGTATTTTGTCCTAGCAATGAGGGGACTAAGACAAGACCCTCTGTCCCTCAGCCTGCAGTTCTGAGAAAGGCAGTTCTGACCTTTTGCTGCCAGGTTTTAGCAAGCCATGGTGGACACAGTTGGTGAAACTGCACCTTTTGGATATGTAGCTTCCCAGTCAAACCCAGATAATCCACGATTTAAAGACCTTTAAGGAATCAAAGCTCCAGTAATGTAGACATCCCTTCTGTTCTTCATGTATGATAAAAATAGAAAGCAGAAACGTGCTAAGTGCTTAGTGCTAGGATTGGGAATCCAACAGTTAACCAGACAGATGCAAATTCTACTCTTCAAAGTTCCCTTCACTACTGGTCATCTCAGTTCATCAGGGTCCTTTGGACCCCGGGGAATTTACAAACTCAATTTTCATATAGATTTCATGTCAGATACTGCTTCAAATGCATTGCACATGCTACACAATTTAATTCACAAAGTACTCAGAGCACCTACAGCCTATCAGGAGATTGGCTACCCATGGTGAAGGATGCGCCAATGTCTACAGCTAGCACTGGCTAGAAAGGAGGGTTAAATTCAAATTCCATTCTCACTTCAAAACTCATGTTTTCATGATCATATTTTCCTCTTAGGTGGCTTTTAATTGCTCAGAATTCTGAAATTTTTACAGTGACTCACCATCCACTGCCCAGGAAATGTAGATTACTGGTCATGCCTCTACCACACACCCTCTGCCATGGTAAAATTTTCAGATATTGGAAAATAACATCTAGGTTCACTTAACATTTTTCACAGCAGGCATCAGTCCTCCTACTTATTTGTCTCTGGATGTGACCCCATGAGCCAAAGCCTTCTCAAAACTGTCTTCCTAAGACCATGAGGCCCCTGGAGGGGCATCACTGTCCTCCTGAAGGTGCCAACCCTTGGTGACATATGATGTCCTTGCCCCCAGGCAGGTCTGATGTCCAGCATGTTGGAAGAGATGCTTAGTACAAACACTGAGTTTCAGAGAGTCATTTAGCATATCAAGGTATAAAAAGAAAGGTATCAAGAAAGGCAAGAAGATAATTATCACAAAGATGCCTGGGACCAGACCTTTGGAAGGAGAGTGGAGGAGCTGGCCAGAGCCTCCTGGAGGCGGAGGCTGCTCACTGCAGTAGTGGCCACAGGGTTGGCTTCCTGGCCTTTCTGACTGGTTTTCTTTGTTTTCACTTTTCCAGCTGTATGTTCCATTCCACAGGGGGGAAAAGTTTCTTTGCTGCTTTATAAAGGAAAATATAGCAATTATCATGATTGGGGGCACATATTAGCACACACACATTTCTTTTTTAGGAGAAAATCAAACAAGGGAGGTCATATTCATGTGGTTTAAACAAGTGAAGTGGCCCAGATCATACCAAGCTACCACATGTTCAAGAAAATGTAGTGATATAAGAAAGCAAAAGACAATTACCTTTTTCATTTTGTTTGTGCCATCAGCCAGTTGTTTTAACTCCAGCTTCTACCTAGAAACTGATGGTGAGGAGGACAGAGCCCCAGGCCTCCAGACTGGTGAGCTGCATTCTCAGTGGAGCCTTCTTCAGCACTCTGGTCCACAGAAGACTGCTCTCAGCAAGTGCCAACCACAGCCCCGAGACTGCTGAGGAGGAGCAAGTGGAAAGTGCTGACCTTGGCCACCCCTAAACCTTCCTTTGAAAGCTGCCATCAAGGCCTCCAGAGACCTTTGCCAGCTCAGGATGCTGTGAGTGCTGAGCCATTTTTCAGGGACTAAAATGGCAGTAGTCACATTTGGAAATCAGAAATAGGTACTCGAGAATAGGGTCAGGAAAAGTAGAAGGGTCTTTATTGCAAAATCAAAGTGATTAATTTTAGTTTATCATCCCTGCAGGAAAACAGCCAGTGCAGCCTTAGCAAAACAACCATTTCCAGCCGATTGTAGTGTGAACCCCGAACCGCCTCGCAGCACATCCGCCTTTCCCCACATCTGGGCATGCCTGGAACCTCGCCCGTGCTTACAGGCAGGGACAGAGATTTCCATGCGTGAAGACACAGAATGCCAAGGTAGAGGCCAGGTTTTTAAAATTTATGTAAATAAGATCCAGGCATGTGACAGTTTGGATAGATTATTGACCCATTGAAACTATCGGAGTCCAAACTTTTTAAGTTTTATTTCACACCTAGCTTCCAGAAAGTAAGTCCTAGGTACACAGTGCATACACACACACACACACACACACACACACACACACACACACACACACAATACACTTAATAATGTAAGGCTTCAGTCAGAGAGAGACACTTTCAAATCATACACTTCAGCCCTTCAAGGTAGCAAACCTAGGGGAAAGTCTCTGCACAATTTCCACTCCCTGGCAGATGGCTTTGCCAGGCTTACAGAAAAGGGCAGGTCTTAAATTTCAAAGCTAAATCAGAGCTCAATATTTGAATGCTTTTCAATGCCATGCATACATGGCATAAACATTGTAGTTAGTGTAAAATATACATTAGATATAAAAAAACACTCAAATTATTACACTGACATCTTCATTTTAAACATACAAGTATATAGTAGAAATATTGCAAGACGCAAGTCACAATTACACTTGCCTGAGAAGACGCCTCTCGGCTTGGTGGGTGCCACAGCCCGGCGCGGCGCTCTGGGAGGCTGAAGTCGGAGGAGTACGAGTGGGAACCAGCCCGGGCAACTTAGCAACTTAAGGAGACCCCGTCTTAAAATAAAAATTAAAAAGAGGTGCAAGGGGGTGGGGCTGTAGCTCAGTGTGAAGGTCTGGGTTCAATTCCTGTTACTACCACACACACACACTCACGCACACACACGCACACACTCAAGCGTGGCAAGCTGTCACACAAAGCATTTTCCCAGTGCTCAGTAATGTCCCCCACTGCCGTCTCCAAACCCTCATTTCTCTTCCTCTCCCACACAGAGAGCACTGCGCATCTTGCCAAGATGGCTCCCACGAAGTCTGTGTGCTCTCCCGTTATCCACTGCAGGTCTTGAAGCAGTTTGCAATCAACTGCAGTTGGCGACCGTCTTGCATTGGGTTCCTGCCTTGTTGAAAGGAGAAGACAAGGCCGTACTTCTAGTAATGCCCTCAAGGAGGGATTTTGAGCAGCCAGTTTTGAACCCATGGGCTGTATTACAAGAGAATTTCGGGATTTTCTGCGCACATTGCTAGCATACGTTTGATTCGGGGTGCAAGGTGACAGGGAACAGGCTGACTGCAGCTTCTCGGTTATCTTCCGTCAGCATTCAGAATTGTTGTGCTGATGGCCTGCGTTTTAGGAGCTGTGAAACAAAATCCATGCCTCACGTTTAGAAGAGGCTAAGAAATAATAACAGGAGCAAAGCGTCGGGCTGGCGCCCACCCGGTGGCCAGCCTTGCTCACGGGCGACAATGCGTGGACGGGCCCGGAACTGCGTTGGTGGTTGTTAAACTCCAAGTCCCAGCGTGGCCCTCTTTCATCATCTGTCTAAGAAAAATCAGCCAGAGGACTTGAATTGCCTGCGTATTTCAGGATTATTAAAAAATAGTTAATGTCCTTATTCACATCAGATGATTCTTCACTGGTTTAAAAAGTGTCACCTGCCCGCTGCCCTTCCCTTAATGAGCCCAGGTGTCCAGAAGCCTCAGAACCGAGGTGGCCTGGCCCCGCTCTGTGGCCGCAGCTTAGACTAGACCCCAGCAGGTCTGCGGATCAATCAATCAAACATTTACAAAGTCATTGTCTCGCCTTTGACTGAACTTCAAACTTTGAAAAAAACAAAAAAACAAGAAACGGATGAACTTTCAGAACTGTCTAAGGAAGACAGTCGCAGCCGAGGCCTAGCTGGCTCCAGAGTGCGTCATGGCTCTTTGACTTTGGGAGTCATTTTAAAGAGATATTTTGTTAAGATAACTTAAATTTGATAACTTAGAGCTACTAGCTTGCTTCCATGAAAAGCAGGGACAACAGGCAGGTCAGCAGAGTTTTACAGAGACAAGGGTACCCATCCTAGAGAGGAAAACGAGTTTAGTTATAAGTTTGGTGAATTCGCTGGAATAGATTGTTTTTCCAAGCTCAGATACAGACTGATAATTAGCCTTTCAATACTGGATACTCTCAAGTGGCTGATTGTACTATACTAGAGATTCCAGAAATGAATTGTACAGGAAAAATTAAATAAGGTGCAGAACATAGGGAAAATAAATTTAAGTAAAATAAATAAACTTACACTGAACACTCTGCATCTATATTCTCTTCAGCAGTGAGGGAGAAAAACACTTCAAGAGAGAGGAGGTGAAAATTACAAAAAGCAAAAATTAAAGTAGAAACAAAAAATGTTTCCCAAGGGGAAACACACTCCAGATAAAAATAAACAAAATTCTCTTTCCGCCTATGTACTCATAATTTTTCCACTGGGTACATTTGCACAGTTGGAAATAGAAAAAAAAAATTTTAAAGGCAAATTTCCTACCAGCACATTTGTTAAAGGAGAGAAAAAGAGAAGAAAGCCCTGTAGGTCAAATCTCATGGAAAGAATGCCAAGTGTCTTTGTGTCCAGTTATTTATGGTTTCAGATAATTGTACAGAAAATATCAAATTTGCATAGTGTGATTATTGCTGATTATTTATCTAGCAGTCAAAATGTTTCAGTGGTTCCTCGGATGACAGATTGACAAGTCCTTAAAACTCATTCATTTTATGAAATTTGCATGTAATTAGGCAATAATGAAGGGACGTTTGTGGACAGAGGGTTACACTACAATATGCTGGAAGCGATTCAAATGCTTGACAGAGTGTTAACATTATCTTCAGATTCAACCAAGCCTTAAAAGCTTGGCTCGAAAATCACTAAATGTATGAATTGGGTAAAAAAGATTCAGAAAATTATCAATGGGGTAAATTACATTTTCTTTCTTTTTTTATTTTATTTCCTTTTAAACACATCCACTCACTGGACTTAACTATCTTTGGGGTTATTGTTGTGTCACATTATCCACTCATGAACTGAGGGCTGAAAGATAAAGGTCCAGAGGGAATAACAGCCTGGTGGTTTGAAAGCAGTCCATCAGCCTGAGGAAGCCCCAGTGACCCTCACAGGAATCACAGCCCCGCCCTCAGAGGCTGTGACCTTGGATGACCTAGGGCTGAGCCTCAGGACACTGCCCACTGTGTCACACAGACTTCAGATGATGGCCTATTTCTTCAAGTCAAAGAAACTCTCTATTTCCTCCCTCTTGGAATGATTTTTCAAAAATCTCTGCATGTCTCAAGCGTTTGAGATTTTCATGTAAGGTAATATTTCTTTTTTGTGCCTCTAGAAAAAAAATAAGTTGCCTATTTCCTACTTCAATTCATAACATCCTAGAATTAAAGAAATATGGTATTTATAAAGTGGCAATCATAATGTCTAAATATGAAGCTACTTCTTCAAAAACGATACCTATTATTATGTGGTCTTTTTCCTGCTAAAATCCCACACCCTTGAGATGGACATTATAATATCTGCATTTGAAAGTTACAGATTGTCTCTGATCTTCACACAGAAATGTCTTTTCAAGTAATTGATGTATATTATGTAAAATGCTTCCTTTCAAAAACAGACTACCTGAAGTATTGGGTTATTATAGTAATTTAAATCAATGAAAATCTTAACAAAGATTTATGCAGAGTTAGAAGAGGAATGAAAGTTATTTCTTTTGACTGCCAGGTCTGAAGTTTAGAACTTGATTTAAGAAGATATATGCTCATTACCTTGTGATTCTACTAAGAATTTTTAATAGTGTTTTTTGGGTAGTGTGGGTGGGAAAAGGCAACCACGCTTTGAAACTAGAAATAACAAATAATTTTTGAGTGAAACTGCAGTCTCAAATGTTCCAAAAATACAGGCCTCCAACTGGCCTGGCCACATGTCTCTCCACAGGAAACTCACCCAAAGGGTCATATAGACACAGAGCGTTCAAATTCTAAGAACTGTCCCAAAACTATCAATGTATAAATCCTTGGATCTTCATCGATGTAGGTGAAGCTTAGGTGTAGCCATACCGAAATGTTAGCACAATTCTATCCAGATTAAAAAATCTCTGTCTTTGCCAAAGTCTCATAAGTCACTGTCACCGAGACAGTTTCATTCAAACCTGGACAAGCATGGCATTAGCTCTAAAAGTAGTTCACACGTGTCACCATGTAATAAGCAAGTAGGCCTGTCCTCCAGAGCCCCTGTGGCTTCCCAAGCCCTCGGGGCCTTGATCCACTAGGCCCAGTCACACTCAAGAGATGTCCGTGAGATGGGCCGCGCGGTAGCTGAAGGTCCAGGCCGTGTGGTGGAACGCAGCATCCCCGCCGCATTTCCTGGACTGGAATCCAGTCACTCCTACAAAACCCTGAAAATGTCATCGCTCCACGCCAGGAAATCACAGGACGCGGAGTCTGACACATGCAGCTTGTCTGGGTATTGCTCACAGCTGACCGTGGCTGTATCACTCTGTGGATTCCATGTCGTCTCTTTGAAGCAGTTTCGCCAAGACTCATCTCCGGAAGTTTCCAGCTTCTCTTCCCCATTTCCTCTTCAGCGTTCTGCAAGCAGTGTTTGCTGCACATCAACAAAGCTGCTTTTGTTAAGGCCCTGGCAGCCTCCGCACCATGCGATGTCCTTGCTGCTCCTAGGTTTCCGTGGCCTGGGCCGCCACGCTCTGAGCCGTTGGTAGCTCTGATCAGAAGTACCATCTTCACTTGGCTTCTGGAGTAGGACTCCTCTGGGTCCACCCATCTCACTCCGTTTAGTCTCCTCCCTGAGTTCCTCCAGCCTCAGAGGGTTGCTTCTGGTCCCCACATGGCTCTCTGAGGCAGACCTCGCCCCAGAACTCTGCATCCATACGTTCCATTAGGCACCGGCTCTTCGCTCACGTGCCCCTCACCCACCTGCTAAATTTCACATCACTTGAAGCAAGCCCGACCTTGCTTCTGCCCGCCTCTTCCCTTCCTCAGCGGTGAGCCCACCCCTCACCTGCACTGTCCCAACCCCAGCTCCTCTTCCTCTCAACTCCCATGCGGTCCGCAGTGGACCCTAAGGCTCTGCTGCTGGACTCCACAGCTGCACTTTTCTCTTGCTCCAGTCAGCGAGGCCCGGGTGCTCTCCCAGCCCCCAGCTCTTCCTCTGGCCTCCATCCTTGCTCAGGACTCCACTCCCCACTGTGCTGGATGCCGTCCCTGTGTCCCTCCCTTTCTCTGCTTCCCTGGTCTGTCCTGCTGTGGTCTGCATGCCTCCCAAGGACTCCCTGTCCTGCTGGGCCTGTGCCTTGCACTGCCTTGACATACAGCTTTGTTCCTTTCCTCTGCCTAGAGCTTTCTTCCCTCCAGTGTCTTCAGGCTTCCTTCCATGGCATCCTGAGGTCTCCCAATGATAGTGCTTTGCACAAACCCACATGTATAACAAAATGCCTCTGCCCTCCGCCATAGCACCAGGGTCCCTGTCCCTCACATCTTCCCTTGACCTGTCACCATCATGTTGTCCACACACTATGCCTGCATACTTAGTCACATGCGTGTCTCCCATGTGCTGTGCTGCAGCCGTGGCTCTCTGGTACCTAGGAGCATGCCCAGCCTGTGGAGACCCCATGGCATGAGAATCAGCAGACACACTTCCCCCAGTGGCCTCATAAAGAATACCTTGTCCCTAAATGAAGGCATTTATCAGGGTTGTAGACCTCACTGTGATGATTCCTCTGCAATCCAAGGGCAGAACTGAGCTATGAAGGTTCAACCCAGCAAGGACTCAACTTCCCCACAGAGGAAAGATCATTGTATGGGACCCCAGAGCGGAGCTGGTGCAAGAGGGGACTGAGCTCATTTGCAAAGATGAGCAAGGAAAACTGAGTGTGTAAAAACAGTACCATTTATGGGGCTTCAGGCTGAAAGGCTGAACAGATGCTCAGATCCAGGTGGCGAGAAAAGAAACCAAAGGAGAGAACCAACAGGCCAACAAAAGGCAAATTCAGAAGTGATCCTGTGACGCGATGTCCCCAGTGAGGCTCAGGAGTAGCTCACAGAGAAACGAGGTCTCACCTCGGGAAACACAAGGAGCTGCGACTGCCGGTCCCTGCAGACACCAGAGCAAAGTGAGCATCCACTGGCGAGTGACAACGGGAAGGCTCCCGTCCCCCACTGGCGAGTGACAACGGGAAGGCTCCCGTCCCCCACTGGGGATGCATTTTCCAAAAGGAAAGTGGTAACGTGAAAAGTCAGAAAAGCGTTCCTACCTTCCATGCAGCTCATCTTGGAACCAGGGAAAATAATTAAGCAAAAGAAAATATAGTAACTACGGTCTCTGAAACACATCCTGTGACCCCAACCTGTCAACATTACAAATTTTTACAGGTAGAAGTTCATCGATAGGTAATACGCCGCCATTAAACTAATGCATTGCAAAGCTGCCCTGCCCTGGTGGGTTTTCCTGTCACAGGCAGGGTAGGAAACATTTCAGACCTTGAGCATGACAAGGAGCCATGGGCATTATATAAACAAACAGCGTGTTTATCATTATTCTGCTCGGGTTGCTGTGACAAACACCACAGATACCAAGGCCATGACAGCACAGTTTCGCTTCTACCCAGTTCGGGAGCCGACAGTCTAGCTCCAGGTCAGGCGGGATTGGTTTCTCCTGGGCTGGCTGATGCCTCTTTCCTGTCTCTTCCGCTTGCATATCTGACATCTCTTTTCCTTTCGCAAAAGCTAACAGTCTTCTTGGATTAGGGCCTCACCTTCATGAACTCATGAACTGTTAATTACTCACTCAAAGGTCCTGTCTCCAAACAGTCATACTGGGCTTGGGGCTTCAGCATAGGAATTCTATAGGAGAGTATTCAGTCTGCGACAACTGGGACATAATAAAAGCTTATCTGTAAAAAAGAGGTGGAGACAGGATTTGGTTCGTGGTCCATCACCTGCCGGCCCCTGATCCAGAACCATGGTCTACACACTATGTATGAATGGCAATCCGTATTTTAGAATCATAGCACCAAAGAATGTACATCAAGATTGCCGCTATGTGTACATTTAGGTGCATGCAGTGGGCTGGTGTGTGAGATCTTCTTCTGCTCACGGCGTTTATTATTATTTTGGCTATATCAGAAACAAAGATGGAGAGGGGTAGCCAAGAGCAGGAGGCCTGCAGGAAGAAGCCCATGAAGCACACACTTACTCCGCCCTCATCGGAATTCTGCCGGAAGGCTCCCAGGCACTCCCACTGGCGTCTCACCGGGGAGCGAGGTTTACCCACGCCCCGCATTTTGCAGAGGAAAGGAAACTAAATAAGTCAAGGAAATCACTAAGGTTTTAAAATACCTCAAACCCTCAGACTCAGGCTTGTTGGAGTCCAGAATCTAAAGTTTCAGCCATAAGGCCAAGTGCCTCACCTTCCTCGGCGATGGACAATTTTTGCAGTAAGGAAAGTGTACTCATTGAAATCTGCATTTACAGTCTGCGTCACACTAGCACCTCTGTGTCCACACACACACACACACACACGCACACACACACACACACACACAGTGCGAATTACTTGCAGCCAGCCCTAAAGTAGTAAAAAATCCTCAGCGGCAGGCAGTTTCACAGGATTCAACTCAGCTTCAGCTCAGCGGAGGCAGAGTATAGCTCGGCCTGGCAAGCCCCTCAGATGGGCCCACCTTGTGCGACTGCTTCCAAGGCAAACGCAGGGCCCCCTATGCACCGGAGAGCCCCACCGAGCCGGAGAAGCTACAAAGATCCCTATTTACAGAGCTGCGGGGCGGAGGAGCAGGTCCTGAAACACTCACACGTTCCTTACTCGCGATGCGCCTCATAGAAATCGGCTGAAAACACTTGTTTATTATTTTTGGAAATTTAGAACTTGTGAAAAATGCCAAATTTGACAGCTGCAAAGACTGAAAGTCTTTATCCATTCACCTGGGTGTGTTTGGAGAATCCCACTGCTGACTTCCTGGTGCTCGGCGCTGCCAGGCACATGGGTTTAACCCTCCCTTGGTGAAAAGCAGAGGAATCCACTGGTCCTGGGTAACTGGGTCCTGGCCCTCTGGGCAGGGAGGTGGACTTGTGTCACGTCAGGTGGTCACTGGTGTGCGATCACTGCGTGTCAGTCACTGGGCCGTTCATAGTTATCTCTCCACTCACCAAGTGGTAAGTGGTGTGAAATTGCTGACCAATTAAATACTACTGAGCAGAGTCTGTTAACCAGGATTCGCACTTGGGGACAAGAGAGAAAAGGTCCCATGGTCCCTATGAAAGCCAGGATCTCTGGACTAACGATCAAGTGTGGTCCCCCTGGTGTTCAAAGGCATCTCACACAGATGCACTTCCTGGGGCAGATGGGACACGAGCATAGTCTCAGCACGGCAGTTAATACCAGTGAACGCTCCTACCCTGCCCTTCCCTTCCCTGCCCTGTCATGCCCTGCCCTGCCCTGGCCAGCACACCCTTGCATAGGCTGGGACAAGTAAGAGGAATGCCAGGGCTTTGCTAGGGGGACCGAAAACACCTGCTGACTGAAGTAGACCATTCCAATCTTGAATATTGCCGACAATTTCCAGAAAGAGTGGCTTCCTCCTCTGTGGCTCAGTAGCAGTGCGACTTCCATGAAATGGCTCCATGGCAGGCTTCTCTCCCAGCTTCCTAGAGGGGTAATGCAGGTTTGCTATCATTGCAAAGCACATTGTGTGTAATTAATGGACCCCATTCTCCATGAGATTCCCCACATGGAAGATGTCATGGACAGCAGAAAGTTAAGTAGCAAGGCCAATACTTCAGGTACGCAAACTCAGAAAGCTCCAGGCCAACTCCTCCGTGGAAAGTGGATACCTGGCATTGCCCTTCCTTTAGAGCAGAGAGCCAGCATTCATCTGATGTTTGGTTTGGTGGCTTTTGAATGAATGCATTAGAATGACTAGTCCCGACCCATTTTCCAAAGTCACCAGGGAAAATGAGCAATACCCTTCCCTCCCTATCTCTCTTCTCAGCCTTTGGCAAATCCTTTTCCCCATCACGTGTAACCCTGATGCACATTAAAGCTGAGGATGACATTCCCACGTACATCAGAGTGGAGCCGTGCAAGGTGTGGGGGCCTGTGCTATGTCCCACCCTGCATTACAGAGTGACTGCATCGTAAGACCACCTCCCAGGGCAGCTTCCCCCACCACCCCCACACCTGCCCTCGTCTGAGTCTCCCCGACCTTCCTCTTCCATGGCAGGCACTGATGGATTTTCGTGCAGCCGTACACAAACCCCCAAACCTCTAGCCTCTGCAAGGGCAGACCTCACCCACTGTTAAACTACCTGCTTCTCTCTTGAAAGTCATGGAAAGGGTGAGAGGTGGAGGACACAGGAGAACTGGGTGGCATGGATCAGACCCCTCTGGTAGTACTCATCCAGCTGCATGCCAGCTACGCTTTCCTACACACCAGCTTGGTTGGGGGGTTCCCATGCTGCTGCTGTTCACAAAGTGACCCTCAGATCTACACCTTGTGGGCCTTTCCAGAAAACCAGCGGATGTGCGGGTGATACTTTCTGTCCTCCCACTGGTGCTCAGTCAGACGGGAATGCTGCTTCCAGACCACCTGTGCATAGTGGGGTCTGCCCACGCTCAAGCCCCTGGCACTTAGGGACACTCTGTTCTGGAAAAGGTATCTTTGCAGCTATGACTGAGGAAGGCTCGTGAGCTGAGGTCATCTTGGGCTGTGTCCTTGTTAGAGGACAGAAGGATACACCAAGGAGAAGGTGGTGCAGACAGAGACTACAGAGGTACTGCTGTAGACCAGGGCACTGAGAAGGGCTGGTGACGTCCGCCAGGCTAGCAGCATTCACCCCCCAAAGCATCCAGAAGCTGTGTGACAGAGCTGCTGCCTAGATGTCACACCGGTGACCTCCAGAACGGTGACGGAGGAAATCTCTGCAGCTTTTTAAACTTTATTTCGTCCATACATGTCGGTAGCACGCGCTCAGCTTCATCTCAGGAGCGCGCTCCTGTACCAGAGGCACTCGATTCTGTGCTGTCCCCTTTCCTCCCGGCTGGCTCCCACTCTCTCCCACTCCCTTAAGGCCCATTTTCATGATCTTTGTTGTTATTGTTCTATCCTCTGTTCCTGTTTACAGGATGTGAAGTCTGCGCTCCTTGTGGGCTTTTGGTCCATGCACGTGACGCACCTGCAGCCCCACCCTGTCCCCTTCAACTGGCCTCTCCCTGGCCCTCTTGGGCCTGCTCCCGTTACACAATCTCTAGTTCCCTATTTCCTTTTATCAGTCTTTTATTTCACCCTTTATTTATACTTTCATTGCTCAAATGAGAGAAACCGCCCAGTATTTAAGCTTGTGTGTCTAATTTATTTCACTTACCATTATGCTTTCCAGGTGCATTCATTTCCCTGTGCATGCCTGAAATTTATCCTTTTCTTATAGACAAGTAGTGTTCCATTTTTATATAAATATTATGCTGTCTTCTTTCACAAAGGATGCCGACGGACACGCAGGGCACTTCCAGGCTCCTGCTCCTAGGAGCCGTGCTGCTGCAAACACCCGTGTGCATCTATTATACAAGTATTTGAAAGCACGGTTCCATTGTTTTCCTGTGTTATCCTTAACAAATCTCCTCAACTCAAGTAGGTGTAAGGAGGAAGCTATATCAGTGAGTCTGCCCTCAGTGAGAGAAAATCTGGTGATTGATAACATCATGAGATATGATCTGTATGGAGAAGAATCATTCTGATAAATCCATCCAGCAGGTGTTTACTGAATATGTACTCTCAGCCCAGTCCTGTGGTAAATGCTGGAGGAGAACCCTTTCCCTTGCTGAATTTCACATTCTAATCTTACTAGAATTCTTTGATGAAGGCAAGATGTGTTTGCAAATACAGTTTAGAGAGTGTCAGCTGGTGGCCCTAATGCCTTTAGGTTCTGGTGTATCCTTTAAGCATTCCAGCAAGATGAATACTCCAAATGTGGAGGAAAAACCAGCTCAGCACAAGGAATCAAAAAGTAGAAATGAGCTAATGATTTCCCCTTCCCAATTTGGGAAATTGTAAACTAGAAATCACCCTGGGGTGAGTTCTCTGAACAAACTTCTTTCCATCGGATACACTTGGAAGGCAGAGTCCCAGGGCCTCCCTGGTTTGCTGCTGCTGCTGCTAATCTGGTTTCAGGAGCCAGGCGTTGTCCACGCTGGGGACCCAGGAAGGAAGCAGAGAGGCCAGGACCTGAGCACAGGCCAGGACCAGGACCAGGACCAGGACCAGGACCAGGACCAGGACCAGGACCAGGACCAGGACCAGGACCAGGACCAGGACCAGGACCAGGACCAGGAAGCAGCAGACAGAAGACAGAACCAGACTGTGCCATGACCCCAGGCTCTTTGTGCTGCTGGACCCGGCGCAGATTTGCCTCCTTGGCCGGTGAGGTGGAGACCCTCACTGCTGTGTCCGATGCCCTGGGTGACCTCAGCTACTGCCCTGTGAGCTGACTGACATGTGCGTACATGGACATGAACAGCAGGGCTCCTGGGTGCTCCTAACTGAAAACATACTGCAGGGAAGATAGAGATAGGTCGCTTCATCAGGACGATAGTAAGTTTAAAAAGCTTGCTAATCGCAGGTCACAGACACGGACCCCAAAGGGGATTCCTTGAAGCAATCTGTAAAGTTACCGTGGAAGAACCAGAACCACACAGCGTCTGCAAATGACGATGGTGGGACATTCATGCTGACAACCTGAGGACCTCCCGGAAATGTCTTTTTTAAAAGCACTCAGGTAAGAAGATCTGAAGTTTGACCTATGAAGAATCTCCTCTTTTCCCTGAAACCAGTATTTGAAGCCTGAATCTCTCAATATGTAATGTGCTCACGTGAATTCCCCCCCCCAAAAAAATATAAAAGTTAGGAATTTCTCTCTTCTACCCTGTCTTACCCACAACCTATGTGTGTGCTCATTTGTATGGTCTCCAGGAATATAAGAACAAAACCAAGAACAACCAGAATAATCTGCACCCTCTTCTGTGTTCTCTCCTTTTACCTGACAGTCCCTCTGTATTTGTGCACAGGCTTTCGGGCCTGAAGACACCCACTGTGTTGTCAAAGGACAAGTTACTCGGCAGGACCTGGTAAGCACTGGCTGTGCTGAGCGCCTCTTTTGCTATAAACCGTGTTTAGTTGAACAAATGCTCCTATGTCAATTTATCTGTAGGCTAAAAGTTCCTAAAAGTGGAATCGCTGGTCAATAAGTATGCAAATTTGTAATTAATAAATGGCACCAAAGTGCATCCCATAGGGTGAGGTGATTTCATGGTAATTGTTGTTGTTGTTGTTTTTAAACAAACACTTTTTTGCAATGAGTCCGCCACCTGGCACCCCAGGCTGCTCTCATGCCAGGGGACCCCTGGTTATGGGGTCACCAGGGACCGTGCAGGACCTTGTCAGCGCTCGGGCGCTTTCCTGACTGGAAGATGTCACTTCCACTGGCCTCACCTGCAAAGCCTCAGCAGAGTCCTGGCCACGCGTGGTGCTGACAAACGTTATTTGACACTGTGGATAATGATGAATGACATTTTAATTTACTGAAAGTACAATCAAGTTGCAGAAATCTTAGAGTCGCACTTAAAAATAATACCCGGCAATAACAGCTACCCTTTTGCTAGGCAGCTAATGTCAATACTTTAATATAACAGTTGTGGCTAAATAACATTCACTTGATATTACGCAAGTATTTTGATAATCCTCACTTTTGACCAGTTCCTTGGGAACAAAAACATATGATTTGCATTGGATAAAATAATTCATCCTCCTCTCTAGTTCCTTTGCTCTCTGGGAAACACAAAGTGCATTAATAAAACCCGAACTGTAAGAAATAAGAATGAAGAGTGCCCTGAAGTGATTTATCTCTGTCGCTTGAGGAGCTAATACATCACACGTGGCCGAGGTGGCAGCCACAGATACTGAGATAATGCAGCACAGGCTACTTTCTGACATGCAGAGCAATCCATGGGAGCCTTATGTGAAATTTTATATCAGGTCCTCATAATTCATGTAATCATGAAAGCATTTTGGCTGAGCTCTCCTGGCTCAGCCTGAGCTGCAGAGCGGCTCACTACACATTTTCCTCCTCTCTGGACACCTGCCCCATCACCCAGCGCAATGCCCGCGGGTCTCACGGTCCCCACATCACGAAGACATAGCACTGTACAGCACCTGAGAGAAATCTAAAATTACACTGATTACGGACATGGAATTAAGGGGAGACGGCAAGCCGAGCAAAAGCTGAGGGAGCTCAAGTCCAGGGAAGTGATTTCAGTTTGGAATATCCGAGAGTTACTGACCCTTCCCTAGTCCGGGGCGCAGAATCGGGGACTGCAGCACAGTAAGGCGGTCTCTGGAGAACTCTTTTTGTGTCTTCTCAAAGAGTTTAAACTGAACAAGAGAGATAAAGCTAAGTTTGCGGTGGAATATCTCTGACGGAAGCAGGGGAGAAGATGGAGGTTAGAGAAGACCCAGGTCTGGAGGTAGAGAGCAAAGAGGTGGTCAGGAAACCACCTCAGACAGAAGGAAGCCAGAAATACTCAGGAAGCACTGAGGCTGCCTGCGGGGCAGGAAGCACAGCTACACAGTGGAGAGAGGGTGAGAACTTAGAAAGTGCCTCAAAGGGGCGCGGTCCACACTCCTGCACATTCAGTGGAACCCTACATCTCATGGAATGATTTGAACAATTAAGTCCAAATGAAGACGGAGCTCAGGAGAGTCGCAGGAGATAACCGAAGCTCTGTAGAACCATCCGTTTACAAAAAGCACTCTCATATCTGTTTTTTTCTTAATTAAGTGAAATTGAGGGAGTGACTTGTAAGAAGAACATCGTTTTATGTAGCTCTTCTGATAATGAAGCTCCCATGCCTTGGAATAAGTTAATTGTGAGGCACATGGAGGTGGCGGGTTGATGGTTTTCAATTATCTTGCCAGGAGCCAATAGATGTGATCCACAGCCGTCAGCCAGGATCCCAGCAGGAAGCGGATGAATCACACAACAGAGAAACTGAGGAAAGAGGACTGAAGGAGTTTTGCGAGGACTTTTGCAAGTCTTTCCTTCCTAAGGAAGAAGGAAGCCGAGGAAGGTGCCCTGGGGTGATGCTAGCTGGGAAATGACGCATGCTGGCCCGAAGGTCAACATGAGAGTGACGTTGCGCAGATGAATCAGAAAGAAGGGCCATGACTTCAGGATGAAAAAGGAGTAGCTCTGAACCCCAGCCTTGCAGAGGGGAGCAGCTGGGAAGTGCAGAGCAAACACCCAGCGTGGTGGGCAGCCTCTGCAGCAACACGTCTAGGAGCAAAGTTATTTGTCCCCAAATCGGTTACATCCTTGATACAGCACAGTACACTGCTCACTGCTCCAAAGTCAGTAAGATACCAAGGGTGCTACCTTGTCCCTTTGGTCCCCAACGCCACAGGAGCTGCCCTGACACCTTTTTCTCTTTGGTCACAGCTGGCCAGAGAGAAGAACGGCAGCACAGGACAGCATAGGGCTGCTGTCGTGGTTTATAGCTACACATCTCCCCCATGGTAATGCAATCAAAAGCAGGGCTCGGGGAGGCAACTGGATTTGGGGGTGGGCTTGCTTCTAGAAGGGGGGCCAGGTCAGAAGAGCCAGTTAACTGAGGGTGGGATCCGAACAGTTCATCTCCTTCTCAGCCTCTTCCCTCACCTCTCTGCGGCCCGGCCACCAGACCACGGGCAGCTGCCCTCTGCTCTGCCCCTGTGCCATGCCCAGCAGCCTTCAAATCTGCTTACTGTATGCAGGCTGGGATGTCTCCCTGTCTCTTCTCCTTTAAATTTCAAGTGTCAGATGCTGCAGCTCAGAGAGGAGCAGGTTGCTAAGACAGTCCCCTCCTCACCCCACCTGCCCTGCTGGAGCGCTTAGCTTTACTCTTGTCATGGAACCTTAGGCAATATTTCCTTACAGGAAGCCGAAGAGAGGGAATGTCACATCGATGAGCATCTATTGCTACTATGCCTGGACAACAAGCAACTATTTGAAGGTTAAGGCTGGACAGCGGTGACTTAGTAAAACCACTTTTCTTAGACTAATTTTAAAATGACAACATTTGACTGAAAGATGTTGATGGTTTCCCCAAATGGTACAGTAAATTACTGAGATTGGCATGAGTCATTGTCCTTGAGAGGGATCTCTCTCTCTCTCTCTTTCTCTCTCTCTCTCTCTATCTCTTTCTCTCTCTCTCTCTCTATCTCTGTCTCTGTCTCTGACTCTATCTCTTCCTTTCTGTGGCTCTCACTATATAGTTCAGTCTGGCTTTGAACTCAGTCCTTGGGCCAGGCTGGCCTCAAACTTTGCAGGAGTTATCCCACTGTCTCCTGAGTCCTGGGAGTGCATCTCTGCCCTTCTGTGCCTGGCCTTCACCTTGCCAGGGCGAACAGCGAGGTTAGATCAGTCTTGATATCTTCGATCTTTTCAGCTCTGTGACTTACACTTTCGGTCTTCTACAGACACCCTCGGGGTCTCTTTCTCTGAAGCCCCCCCTATCCTACTTCTCTCCAGGCTCCTCTTTCATCACCTGGAGATCACAGGGGACCCTGGGTCAGCACCATATGGTCAGAGCATGGAGATTCCAGCTGGACCTGCCCCCTTTCCCATGCTGCAAAGCTGCTTAGCTCCAAAGCCTCCTCATTTCTGTGCTTCCTGCAAGGATTCTCTCCTCCTTCATGGTGCCAAATTCCCAGCTCACTGCTGGAGACGCAGCAGCCAGAGGCCACCAAAGAATTTGGCTAAAATCTGCCCCTCACTGAAGAGTTGGTCATGTGACTCGTTTACCTTTCCATGCACACATTTGGGAGCAAAACTGTTCCTATGCTCAGATCTTGTGGTTCAGTTAGGAATGGAAAAGAGCGTTTCAAGGATGTGCTCTGTGGGGCTAGTCTAAAACATTCAAATTTAGCAACAACAACAACAACAACAAAATCCAAAGAACTCCTCACCCCCAAACCGAAAAGAGCTGATGTTTAAGAATGAAGGGGTAAGAAAGGTATAGATCATTTGGGCAGTGGAGGTCAGGAAGGAGCCCCCAGCAGCATTCCTGGTGCTGGGTCAGGTTCCAAAGAGAAAGGAAGACTGGGCTGGTGTCTGTAAAGCAGGTTTCATCAGGCAGCATTAAAAATAAATAAATAAATAAATAAATAAATAAATACCTAAAAAGGGCTGGAGATGTAGCTCAGTATAAAGGCCCTGGTTTCAATCCCCAGTAACAGAGTAAATAAATAACTAAATGGCAGCTGTGGAATGGCCTTTCCCCCGCAGGTACACGGGAGAGCGTGAAGACCCACTCGTCTGTGAAAGAGAAGGAAGGAGCAGTGGCGCAGATACCGCCCCGCCTGTGGCTGCACGCGAGCCGGAGGGGTTGTGAGTCTCCTGACCTCCGCATCACCCTCTCGTTTCCTGCCTTCTGGAACCCGGATAGAGCACGACCCACAGTTGGTTTTCAGCGTAGAATCACCAGTCCTGCATGGCCACCTGAGACGGAGGACCGTGTGTCGTTCCAGCGCTCAATCAATTACCTCGAGGCCAAACACACTTTCCCTGAAAATATACATAGTTTGAAAACCCCGAGAATGTCTAGAGTAAGCTGGAAACTTGTTAGATAAAAACATTAAATCTTTAGATGGTTTACATTAAATCTTAAGCTCTTGTTGACGGAGCGGTTTGCTTGGGTTGGGATTTTGGTTTCGTGTGGTTTGGGCAGTTGCTGTCTTCCTGTGCAGACTCCAGTGCCCAGTGCTATCTGTGGAGGTCACCAGTGTCCAGGTATTTCTGCATCTGTTCTTGGGGCCAAGGACAGGAAGGAGCAGGAGGGCCTGTGGGTGGGTTATGGGGCTGGGCAGGGGAAAGGGCGGAGAGAGACTCTTGTCTGGGCTTTACACTGCAGAGAGAAGGCTCTAAACACCAAGTTCAGCAGTGCTGATGGGCTGAGCCCAGCCGTCCGCCCTAAAGGAATTTAGATAGCAAAGAAGTACAGAGCCTTTGAGAACCCGGACAAGTGTTTGTGGAGAAAGCAGGACCTGACTGGTAGGGGGACTACGAAGGGCTTGGACAGTTAGGAAGCGATTTGGAAGACTCGACTGAGGGGCAACACACAGAACAGGAGCTGGAAGGACATACTGGTGGAGGATGGTGACCCCTGGCCAGCGCAGCAGAGGCTGTGACCACTCCCCGGCAGCCCACGGGCGTGGAGGAGCAGGGTACTGTTCTCCATGGTGCCCACCTCCTAAGCTGTCCACTCACGGGTGGGGGATCCTCTGCTGGGAACAGAGCTGTCTTCACTTCCCAGCACATCTGCTGAATAAATGAATAAATGATAAATAAATGACTGTTGTCTTTTTCAAGTTAGTTGTTCAATATTTAGCCTCCTCCCAAGACTCAAGAGCTGCAATCATTTCCTTTTTTTGGCTTGTGACATACATGTTATACACATGCTATTGCTCAAAGCATGCAGAAACCCTGTTTTGATAAACCATATTCTTCTATATAAGTAGTTCTAACAATGTTGGCACATGTTTTAGCTTTTGATTATGGATGCGATATTGGCAAAAGTCACATAAGTCGAATGTAATGAGGAGGAAGCCCACAAGCTGGATAATGTATATTTAAATAATCAAAAAGCAACAGTAGCTAATGAGGTAAGTCTTGCTGTGTGGCACAGAAGTAGTGTAGAGCCATGTAGCATAAATGTGTAAACTGGTGCAACAACTAGGAAAATCAGTACGGAGATTCTTCCAAAAACTAGAACTGGAAATTCCATTCAACCCAGCTATTCTCCTTAAAGTATCATTCCAAGAGAATTAATGACATCAAGTTAAATAACACAGGCATATCTCTGTTTACAGCAGCACACCTCATAATAGCTAAATCTTGGGAACAGCCTACAAATCCATCAACAGACAAGTGGGTAAAGACAATGTGGTATTTACACACTCTGGAGCACCACTCTGCCATGAAGAAGGGTCAGCTCAAGTCAGTGTAGGAAAATGGATACAGCTTGAGATCTAAGGTTACATGAAACAAACCAGACAAACTTCAGTATGGCGTTGTTTCCAGAAGAAACCCGAAGCGTAAGTTAATTAAAGAGCAAAATGAAAGATCACAGTAACGGATCTTTTGGAGAAGGAAAAGACACCAAGAGCTGGACAGAGGGAAGGGGGAGGAGGAGAAATAAGAACACTATCGCTTCTCGGCCTTTTGGCTAAGATCAAGTGAAGAGCACTGAAGATGTACAACATTCACGCACCAATACGCTACACGGAATGCAGTTATTAGGTACCACAAATACGTAGTAATAAAAGTAAAAACTGAAATAAAATTTTTAAAAATGTTCATTGGGAAAAAAGAGAAGTCAGAGAAAGGAGGGAGAGAAGGGAGCTTTCTGTCCCGGGGGGAAACCTGACCTCGCCAGCTGACCCAGCTCCTCAGCTGGGAGACACCTTTGATTTCAGCAGCTTTGCGTTTGAATTCGCAAAACTGGAATGAGAAACGTAAAATCTGGACCAGAAAAAAAATAAATTAGCTGTGAGTTCTATTTGGGAGATATGATACAGGGAGATTTGCTTAAGTTCCTGCATTTTGATTTGCAAAACAGGGCAGCAAGTTAAATAGTTCTGTGCTTGCCCACACATTAGGGTTTTTCAGCAGAAAGAAATTCCTAATAAAAAGTTTTCCACCCTCTCCTTACAGCTCAGGCTATTTTAAGGTTGTGGTAATTCATTCTTGGGTGGTTAAATGTCATTCTCATTGGAAGGTGTCTATGTTTTTAATTTCACCTCCTTCCTGGATTTGGGACTAGGGTATAAAAACAATGAGAACTTTGTTGAAGTTTTATTTTGTTTCAATTTGTATTCTAACCATTTAAGAAATAGAGGATACGTTTCATGGTAACATTTATTTAATACAAGCAGTGGCTACATACAACTGTTTCTTTCTGTATTTTGCGTATACTTGGAATGCTTAATGATTAGGAACAAAATTATTGGATATACTGCATGAAATAAATTTAAAATGCTTGTGAAAAGGAGAACAGACAGCAAATGTGCAATGCTTGGCAACACGTGGACAGATATTTACATAATGACTAATATTTCATAGAATCAATTGTAAAAACAAAAAGAAAACAAAACAAAAAAACTGAACCACTCGGTTTATTGATTCCCAGGGTCACAAAATTCTCAGGAGCCTACTTGCCCCTGAAAATGAAATTAAGTTGGGTCATCTCCAGGATAAGAAAGATTTCTGTCTCAAAATTCTGCATTCTGCTCTCCTCCGCACCGCTACAAGGCCCCATTCGTTCAAAGTGACTCTGTTTAAAAGGTAACATGCAAATCCACTGAAGGATACACGCGTGTGCCTTGGACATCACAGGCTGCCTTCCAAAGGCTGCTGAACCTATGTGGATCCTTTCAGTAGGAAACTGATTTTCTTATTCACCTATGCCAGGATCATCATCTTCCTCCTCCTCCTCCTGCTCCTCCTCCTCCTCTTCTTTTTCTCCCTCTTCCTCTTCCTCTCTTTTTAAGTGTCATTTGTTATTTACATAACCCTGAGCACAGCCTGCAGTCCTGGGAATGTCCTAAACAACACCCCTCGGCCCCAACGATTCCTGACACAGAGGACTTCATGGAGCTGCCTGCGTTTTCGTCAGTGGCAGATTCATTACTCTTTCTGTTCAGTGCCATTTCCTGGTGGAACAGTGATGTTTTATTTGGCGGCGGCAGCTACTGCAACAGGACAGCAGTTGTATTCATGGAGCCAACGATTGGAAAGAATTTCCTTGCTTATTTTTTCCCTGTGTGTGTGTGTTTGGGGGCGGGGTGCGCGTCCCTGTGCCTGTACTTGTGGGTTTTTATTTAAGATCTGGGGTGCAAGGACCAAATCTGTATGTACTTTGTGATTTTTCTTAGTCACTTTTCTTAAACTGTTTCTAAAAACCACATATGTCTTAAACTATTTAACTAGTAGTTCTTATTGTGTCAGATTTGTATTACTGCTGTTGTTTTTATCCTTTACCATAAGGGCCTTTAAGCATCAGTGGACAATCACTTAAAAAAAGCAAAAGACAAAAACAGAAGGCATGGGAGGGAGAACCTAGTTAAAACAGCAACATGGTTGCTCCATTTGACACCAGGTGAGAGACTCACTCTTTGCAGAAAAGAATCTGTTTTCACATTTCCTATCTTTTCTAGGTCATCTCACTCGTCCTCATAATATAAGGTACAAATTAGCACTTTATTAATAGTGTGCTTTTAACAGATGAATCTTCCAAGCAAACACTAACTCTTGCCCTGGGAGGCTGTTTCTCTGACTCTCACTCTCGGCTCTCAAGCTAAATTTAATTATCTCCACAAAAGAGAAAATGGTTGTAATAAAAGGGAGCAATTCCTTTTTCCCGATATTTGATTCATTTTTTCCTCTCATTGAAGAAGAATGCCGTATTTAGGGTACCTGGAGAGGTAATGCAATCTCGTAATTTTGCTCTTCTTAAGTGTGTGTGGAGATGAATGCGCTTTGATTTATTCTGATAAGGTTGATAAAGTTTTGTTGTTATTACCACCCTGACGCTGCTGCTGATTTGTTTTTAAATTCAATTCTCAGTCAAAACATAGTTTAAGAGCCTTTTTGCTATGCCACAGGGACAAATCATGTCAGGTATTCCATGGGATTGAAAGATGATCCCAATCCCTCTTTATTCTTGTTTATCTTAACCTTTTTGAATAATCCTTAAGATAATCAAGAAGTTATTAACTCTGCTGTTTAAATACAATATGCAAGAGTGACATTCAAATTCAAAACCTACTTTAAAAGAATCACAAGGCAGAAAGTGACCTTGGTGTGCTTTGAATCTGAGTCAGAGAACATTTAAACTCTGCCAGAATAGTTTAACCTCGTTCTTAAAATCTCCAGGAAATAAAATGATTCTGTCTCCCAGAGAGACTCACTCGGATGTGTCACACCTTCCCTCGGGGAGCCAAGATGTCCAAATTAAACTTTAGTAGAGGCACGGGATGCTCTACAGTGACAGTCTCCTGTTTGGTATTTTCACGTCAGTGGAAGGAGCGAGGAAACTGAGATCTGGAGGCCGGTCGTGCTGGTGCTGGTTCACTGGGCTTGAGCCTCCTCACAGAGGTCAAAGTCATTCCTTTCCAGTCCTCGTACACTTCCTGTGAACTGAGCACCACCAAGACGGGCCGGGAGAGCCATACAGAAGCTCCCCACGTGAACCGCCAGCTCACACAGGGCGTCCCTCACGTTACAGTCCCTCATGCTGTGCCAGGCAGTCCTGTCCGGAGCAGCTGCATGAAACTCTTGAATTTTTCAGGGAGCATCATAGACTCCCAGGTAAGTCCCATGATATAAAATAGTGAGTATTCTTAAAAACTGTCTTCTGCATGCAACATTAACCTGATGTAAATGCTAAATACAAATACCTTCCCCGGAAGTGGCCACAGAGCCTTAGAAGCCATATGGACCCTTTGGAACCTTTCAGGTCTCACAAGGATCCTTCTCAAAAGTTTTTTAAGAGAATCTTATTGGTAATTAAAACTGGGCGGCAAAGAGGTTATGAAAAAATATTCAACACCACATATCATTAAGGAATTATGGACGAAACCAACAAGATAGGTGTCTCTACATGCACATGAGAACTATAATTCAAGACACTGACAACAATAAATGCTGGCAAAGATATGCATTAACAGGCATTTTGGTTCATTTCTTGGGGATACAAAATATCACAATCCTTTGAAAGACTGATTGGTAGTTTCATACCAAACCAAATACACACATGTGAAAAGATCTAGCAATCACCTTCCTGAACATTCACCTGTGCAAGGTGAAAACCCAAGTCTTCAGATAAACCTGCATATAGATATGAAACTTTTATTCAAAATTGCTAAAGCCAGAAGCAACTGAGAGGGCCCTCCCAAAAATGCATGGATTAATTAGCTATAGTATATCCATACAGTATAATGAAATATTATTTTGTGTTAAAAGAAATGAGTCATGAAATCAAATCATGAAAAGACATAGAGAAAAATATATATACATATATACAAGCATATCACTAAGGGAAAGAAGGTAATCTGAAAAAATTATATAATTTATGATTCTAACCCTCTAAGATTCTGGAAAAGTCAAAATTAGAGAGTCAATGAAAATATTAGTGGTTGCCAGGGATATGGCAGAAAGGCAGAATGAATAAGTGGAAAAAAGCATTTATTTTAAAACCAGTCTGTGTGATGCTGTAATGACTTAACATGGTGTTATCACTTGTTTAAACCCAAGAAAATGTGCAACACAAAGAATTAGCCAAATAACATCTATGGGCTTTAGTCCATAGGAAAGTGTCAGTATTGGCTTATCAGTACTAACAAAATCCAAAATGTTAATAAGGAAAATTTAAGGTTGTTGTGGAAAGACTTTATGGGAACTCAGTATTTCTGTTAATTTTTTCTGTAAAACTAGAACATGTCTAGAAAATAAAGTATATTAACTTTATAAAATAAGTATGAAGGAAAATAATAAAAACTATAGTATAATGATCACATATTTGAACTAGCTATTTAATGTAAGGATTGCTTACTGCTGTCTTTTGAGAATATATCTGCATTCTTCTCAGGGCTTTGTGGAGTGTCTTCTTTCAAATAATTGTCACATGCTGTACCCTCCCTTCACACATTCACTCATGCCATGTATACATGTGCAAAAACATTAGACAATATCCCATTAATATGTGCAATTTTCATGCTTTTATGTATCAGTTGAAGTTAAATAAGAACAATAAAGAAAAACTGTCAACAAATGGTAGCATTTCCAAGGCAGATTTCATGAAAATTAGGCCACTCGACTTGGTATTTTTCAAGTGACTCAGTGTTCACCATGAGCTGTGAATTCTCTGAACAACAAAAATAAATCTACTGTAACATTAAAGATAAATCTTTCAGGACTTAACATTGTAACACAAGGAGATGAGGGAATTACTAAGAAGAGAGCCCATTAAGAATTAGCATTAAGGATGTTTCTATTCACTTATTGTTAGAACATAGATCCTACTTGTGAAACAGTGTTTTAAATTTCAGACATAAAGTGTCTCACTGTGAAGTTCATTCTGATCTTGAGCTTGCTATGTTACCCAGGCTGGTCTCAAATCTTCAATACTCCTGCCTCCTGAGATCTGAGGTTACAGACATGTATCACCATGACCTACTTGAAATACATTCCTTAAACAAGGAAAGGAAGACAGAAAATTATATGAAACCATACAAGTTTCAGTTACTTTCACTGTGGTGGGGGTACACAATGTCCTGAAGTTAAATGGTTTGAGGGTACTGATTTAATTTTGATGTAGAAGATGTTTTGCCTTTAGAGGTGATACAGAAGTTAACCATGAGGAATTTAGATGTGGAAAGTGACATTAAGATGGCAGAAGAGAAAGCAGCAGTGTTTTGTCTCAATACAAAGAGCAACAGTTTGGCAAGTTTCCCTAAAGGAAAATAACATGGGAGGAGCTCAGGAGTCCACTTAGGAAGATACCATAATGTGATGAAAGAACCCCCGGGAAAAACCGTAGAAAACAGGAAGGAATATCATCAGTTTGACTTTGGACATGTCATTTGATCTTCAAGTCAACAACCTCATCATGGAGAAGGACCTCCACAGCTCAACAGCATCCCCCACAGAAGGGAGAAAAGCAGAGTGAATGGTAAGCAGTCTACCCTCTTGGAGCATCACCTTAGTGATGAATTTCAGTTTTACATCACCAGGATCTTGAAGGAGACAGGCAAAGCAGCGACATGTGGAGGCAGCTGGGAACTATTTGAAGAAGAGGGATGGGAGATATCAGGGTCAGCCATGTGGCAGGAATCACTGCAATACCCACAGATATTGTCTGCATAGGGCTCCAGCATGAAGGACCAACAACATCCTTCCCCTCCAAGAACCTTGACACACTGGTGGCTGCCGTTGCTCCCCATGGCTTTATCAGCTGTGGTCCTGGACCACCAGCCATCAGGCCCACAGAGGATGCTTTGCAACATGCACCAAAGGCCTTGCAGATTTTCACCTCTGCTGTCTCTAGGTGTTGAGCCACCACTCCACAACCCCATCCTCAGATGCTCCTAGCTCCTACTCTTATAGGAACCCTCATTTTCACCGCCAAGCTTGCTCTCACAGCTTGACCTGGGACATGCATGAGCATCCACAGCTCCGCTCAACCCCTCAGTTGTCCTAACACACTGTGTATGAGCTGATCATACCCTAGTGCCAGCAGTCACCTAGGCCATGCAGCTGTGTGCCAACCTTTACTGCCACCTAGGCCATGCAGCTGTGTGCCAAACTTTACTGCCACCTAGGCCATGCAGCTGTGTGCCAACCTTTCTTAGGTCATCCATATGAGCCACTGCTATGGCCTTCACTGTCCTACATGGCCCATAACTGACCCCTATTGATGGATTCATGCCTGAGGTTCCCTGGAATTTGAGCATATGCTTATCACAAGCTCTGGCCCCAACTGCCATCTGTTCTAGCCCCTTCTCCCTAAACCCATGGGAGTGATTAGGGCAGCACAGTTCTCACATCTACTGTAAACTTCCTAGAGTTCTTGCAACCAAGAACAACACTTTGTAGATGGTACGAGCTCTGGCTGCCCACATCAGAAAGACACTGTGTCTGGATCTTCAGGTTAAAGTCATTTCTTATTAAATTATACTATAAAATATAGAAAAAGTGACTATTACTTAAAATAAATAGACATCTTTTTAAAAGTTGCAAGGATTACAAAAAAATCAGGGAAACATAACACCACTAGAGGAGCAGAGTAACCTTAGTGTAATTGTGGGGGAATTTGTGAATTTCTTGACCAGTAACCCAAAATAATTATTCAAAAGAAGCTCAGAAGACTATAAGAAAACATAGATAAACAGCTTAGTGGTAATGAAAATAATACAAGAATAGAATAAGGTAAGCAAGGAAATACAAGAGATGAAAAAGGACCAATAAGAGATTTGGGAGGAGAAAATACAATGATTAAGGTAGAAAATAAAGCAGAAAGCTTCCACCAAAAATAAAACAGATCAAGTGGAAGATAGAAGGTGCAAACTTGAGGACAGATTGTTTGAAATCATACAGTTTTTTTTCAGAAAAAAAGGATGAAGATAAATAAAGACAACCAATGTGATCCTTGTGATATCATGAAGACAACTAATATTTACATATCAGTGTTTTCAAGAGAAGGAAAAGGATGGGCTGGAAAGCTGTGTGGTGAAAATAACCTCTGAACAATGGCAATTGGGGGAAAATATGAACATCCAGGTACATGAAGCAGAAAGTCATGTAAAAACCAACTAAACTGTTTTCAAGAAATATTACAATCTAATTGTCAAATGTCACAGAAAAACACCAAAATTTTGGTAGTACTGGGGACTAACCCAGTGCTTCACAGTGAGCTACATCCTAGTCCACTTTTTATATTTTAGTTTGAAATAGGAGCTCACTCAGTTAGTGGGTTTCCCAGACGAGGCTCAAGCTTGTGATCCTCTTGCTCCAGCCCCATAGAGTGCTGGGACTACAGGTGCACACTCCCATAGCCTGCTAAATACAGACTTTTTAAATCATCAAGAGGAAGGAAATTATTACATACAAAGGCATAGTAAATAGGATATCAGTGATCTATCAACAGGAATTTTTAGGGCGGGAGGGAATGAAATAATATTTTCAAAGTACTGAAAGAAACATACTGGTGACCAAAAATATTTTACATAGAAATTGTGATTTTTTAATAAAAAATAAGCATGCTTGAAACAAAATCAGAAGGTGCACATTTACAAGCAATGCTAAAGGGAGATCTCCAAGTTGAAATAAAAAGCCCATAGTTAGTAACATGAAAATATACAAAAGTAAAACATTGATTGATAGATGTAAATACATCAACAAACTCAGAATATTTCAGTGTTGTATTGGTAGTGCATATAATTGCACCTCTCATAAAAGGGATAAATGATAAAAGTGTAAGAAATAAATAGAGCTACAATCATTAAGGATGCAAAATATAACAACTCATACTCTGTGACTCTCAAAAAAATATTAACCAGGAAAGTACAAGTGTAGAACATCTGTATGAGATTGAATACAAGTTGTTATCTGCTTTAAATAGTACAGCATAAAAAAAGCTGTTTTATATAAGATTCATGGTAATCACCAAGCAAAATCCATGAATACAGTCACAAAAAAATAAATGCAGCAAAGTATTCAACTTCTATGGCATCAAAATTCCAAAGGGGAAAAAACCCTAGAAATGTAAATAGGAACTAAGCATGAAAAAAATAACAAAGTAATAGTTAACAAAGTAAAAGTTAACTTTAAATATTAATGCATCAAATTGCCGTTTAAAATATGCAGAGTAGTTCAGTAGAATAAAATATGTACATGTACCAACTTCTACTGAGAAATGTAAGCATTATATACTACACACATATACTAACATTTAAATTTTTTAACATTTATATATGCCTCAACTATATGCTGCTTATGAAGTACTCCTTTAGCTTTAAGATAGGTCTGAAGTGAAAGGATAGATATAGGTACACTGTGCAAAAGGAAATGAAAAGAGAACACACAGGGCTATATTTGTATCAAAGAAAACTCTTTTTGTCAAAAAACTATAAAAAGAGACAGTGAAAGTTATTCCACAACCACAATGGGATCAATTCATCAAGAGAACAGAACAACCAAAATATGTGTGCACCCAAATTTGAATGCCCAAAATACAGAAAATAATACTAAAAGATCTGAAAGGAGAAAATATCTGCTCTAAAATAATAGCAGGTTATTGCCCAACATCCAACAATGAATAGACAGAAAATTAATAAGAAAATATTAGACTTAAACTACACTGTAGATCAAACCCACACAATATTCCATGCAATAGCAGCAGGATACACATTCTTCTCAAATCAGTGTGAAACATTCTGTAACACAGGTCATATGTTGTGCCACAAGTCAAATTTTAACAAATTTAAAAAGATAAACATTAAACAGATTGGGATAAAGTATATTTTCTGACCACAGTGGTAGGAAACTAGAAATCATTCAGGCAATTTCACCAGGATGAAGAAATTCAACATTACACAGGAGAATAATAAATGGGTCAAAGAGGAAATCGAAGAGAAATAAACACATCTTGAGATGAAGGAAACTGAAAAGAGAACATGCCCAAGCAATAAGAGCCATAAAAGCAGTGTGACGGGAAAATTCATAAAGACAAATTCCTGCAATAAAGATGATCTTAAACTAACAATCTAAAATTACAATCCAGGAAGCAGAGGAAAAAACTGTAGATGAATTTAACAGAAGATAGGAAATAATGAAGACTAAAATAAAATAAATTAAATAGAAAATAGTTGACTTTCTAATAAAATAAACAAAATTTTAAAAATACTTAGCTGGAAAATATAAAGAAAAAATGCAAATAAGCAAGGTCAGAAAACAATGTGGATACATTAAAACTCAGGCATCAAAAATAAAAATCACTGTAAGGGACTTTCACAAATGATTACATCAAGTTGAGTGACCTAGACAAATTGTATGAATCCCTAGAAATATATGCACTTTCATGACTGAATCAGTAAGAAATTACAATCTGGACAGACCAATAACAAAGAGATCAAATATGAATTTAAAACTTTTAAACAAAGAAAATGTTGAAGCAGATGACATCACAGTGAAATTCTCTGAAACGCTCAAATTACTGCCAAATCTTTACTTTAAAAAGGCAGAAGCATAAAGCATAATTACACACTGATATTATGAGACCAGTGTCACCTTTATATCAGAGCTGGACAAAGATACAGGGAAAACTGTAGAAAATAACTCCGAAGAACATATCGCAAACCTTCTCAGTGAAATGTGAGCAAACTAAATGCAACGTGTCAAAAAGCTCATGCGGTATGTTCACATAAGATGTAACCCTGTGATGGAGGATTCCTTAACATAAGCAATAAACCAACGAGGCATACCACATTCAGAGAACGAGAAAAATAAAACGATCATCCTATTAGATGCAGGAAAAGCATCTTCAAAAGTTGAATATCCTTTACTAATAAAAACTGTTAATAAATTAGATACAAGGGAAAATGTCTTCAAGAGGATAAAAGCCATTTCTGAAAATCCTACAGCAAGCATCATAATCAAATGCTGGCTGATTTTTCTGTATGAACCAGCAGAAGGCAAAGATGTGTGTTCTAATCATGTAAACACAGCAGTACTGGTATACTAACCAGAGCAGGCAGTGAAAATAAGAACAAAAGCCATCCAAATTGGAAGAAGTAAAATTATATATTTGCAAGATGATATGATAGTCTATGTCTAAAATCATAAATATCACATACATTGGGTTAGAATAATAAATGCATTAAAAAGACTAGAAAATCAATATATTTTTATAACTTTACACCTATAGTTCCCTATCCAGAAAAGAAATTAATCCCGTTTATGATAGCCTCAAGAGAGCAAAGTACTTAGGAATAAACTTAAAAATAAATATGGTGAAAAAATTAAACATTGACAAGAAACCTGAAAGAGATACAAATAAATGACACATTCATGAATTATATGAATTAATATTGTTAAAATATCCTCATATCACAAAGCAATACATACATTCAGTATGACTCTTATCAAAATTCTAATATTGTTTTTCACAGAAAAAAATTCTAAAACTTTAAGGAGCCACTAAAGGCCCCAAATGACCAAACAATTGAAGAATAATTGGAGAAATTATTTCTGACTAAAAATCAATTGAAGGGTAGTATCCAATATCTAAACAGAATTCACATAGCTCAATAGCCAAAAAGTAAAATCACGAGATTAGAAATGGACCATAGAGCTGGCCAGATAATTTTCTGAAGTAGACGTAAAAGTGACCAACATGTTTATGAAAAGATCCTCAGTGTTACTAATCAAGGAAATGAAAATCAAAATCATATTGAAATATCCCCTTGTTCTCCTTGGAATGATTATGTCATAATGAAAGAGACAGGTGCTGAGCAGGGCGTGGAGAAGACCCCCTAGGATTACTGGTATGAAAATACATTTGTACAGCCCATTTGGGAAACATTAGATAAGCTGTATAAAACATTAAAAGGAAGCAAGCTCAGTATGGTGATTCATGCCTGACTCTGGATAGTTAAGAGGCTGAGGCAGGAGGATTGACCAGGTATAGAACACCATGTGCAAATTAGTGAGAATGTGTTTAAAGACAAAGTTTTTATCAGGCTGGGCATGTAGCCATGGGACAGCTTAGCCTGTGGGAGATTTTGGGTTCAATTGCCAGCATGGAAAATAAATAAAAAAATAATAGAAGAAAATTAGTAGCGGCGTATTAAGCAGCTGACAGTGATATCTCTGCTCTCAGGTTCACTGAAGCTTTGCTATCAATAATGAAGATGTGTGAACAAATGCCCACCAATGAATGATTTTTTTAAAATGTGACATACACGATGCATTGGCATTCAGATTTTGAAAATGGTGTCATTTTATAACTTTTTACCATCCTTCTCTATCATCCGAGCCCCTGGTAACTAACAGTCTACTATTTATTTCTCTGTATTTTGACTTAAAAATGATCCCACACATTAAATAAATCTTCTTGTGTTAGGATTATTTCACTTAGACTAATTATCTTTTAGGATCATTCACATTGTTAGAAATAGTCTCTCACAAGCCGAAGAGTAATGCTGTGTATCGTATTTTTTTATCTCTTAGAGGTGCCCCTGTCATCTGCCATAAGGTCTTCACCACCCCCAACACGATATTAGCACTGCACCCCTAGATATCCAGTGCTTTGAGCTAAATAAACCTGTTTTCTTTATGAAGTTAGTCTCAGGTATTTCATTTTAGTAACAGACAATAGAATGTTTTTTTGGATATAAAATGATCGTAGAAGTCTAACATGTTTGGAAGGTCATCAGATTCAATGGTCCTCTGTAGCTGACTTGCTGTTAGAAGGTGAGATGTTTTCTCTGGATCATGTATTTCTCTCCCTAGTTCCTCCCTTTTCTCTCTACTTCCTGGTTACCATTACATGAGCATCATTTCAACCACTATATCTCTTTGCTATTCCATTTCTGCCTTGGAGCCAACCAACCATGGACTGAGCCATGAGCTAAAACAAATCTCTCTTCTTTTAAATTTCAGATGTCAGCTCATGTGGCTCAGTGATGACAAGGGGACCGAGACAAATTTTGTTAACAGAAGTTGGGATATTGCTGTGATCATTTGACCATGTGTTTCAGAAGCCTTTGCAACTATTTGATGGGGCCAGTTTGGAAAGGATTGGAGATTTGAACTAGAGAAGCCTTAGAAAGCTGTAATCCAAACTTTACAGGAAATTCTAGTACTGATATGATTAAACTTCAAGTGTTACTCTGAAGCTACATTAATCAAAACAGTGTGGCATTAATGAAAGAGGCAAATAGATAAACCAAAAAGAAATTTTTAGTCCTTCTTCACCACCCCGGCAAAAAGACCCTCAAAAATATAGTCACTTAATCTTTGAGAATAGAGTAAAGCCAACTGAGTGGAGGAAAGATAATTTAATCAACAAACAGTGCTGTGAGAAATGGACATCCACAGATTGAAAAACAAATCAAAACGCAGCCCTTACAGTGTTCACAAAACCTAACTCATAGATATAAACAAAACTCAAAACTGTAAAACTCCTGGAAGAGGAAGGGGGAAGAAATCTGTATAACCTTATATTCAGGGACACCTTTACACCACCAAAGGTATAATCCATGGAAAAACTAGTTTTTATGATGAATTCATTTCCCCTTAGCCTATGGCTTACTTGAGGCTACAAGGGAGAACAGAGGTGTGGGGGGAGATTTGTCAACCACACAGACACCAAAGACCAGCAAGCCTACTCTCTGGTCATTTATCGGAAAAAGGTGATAACTTGATGACCTCTACCTTATACAATTAACTTTTCACCAAACAGTAAGGCTTCATCCATAACGAATTCCAAACTCTTGCATATTGTTACACTGGGCAATTTTTTTTTGTACTTCTTTAGACATGTTCATTTTGAAAAAAACAAAGATACAGATAGATGACAGATAGGTAGAGACCATAGAAAGCTAAATGAAATGACACCATTTACAACATGCTCCCATTTCATAGACTATTTATTATGGGATGTTGACATACATATCTTAAAATTATGCAAAATGACTATTTCAAATAGTGCTTTAAAATAAGCATCTTAAAAATAAATGTATACGTTCCCTCTAGTTTTGATGCTGTGAACTCCCAAGAAGAATGTGGCCCTTGGGGTGTGAAACCCAACCACGCAACCCTCCCCTTTCCGTCATGTTGACTGTGGTGCCCCCCTGCCTACCAATGGTGTGAACATGGGTAAAATACTTTCCCTCCATAAACACACTTTCCACGAATAAAATAGGAATAGCAATACTACATGCTTCGTCGGGTTGTCTTGAACAGTAAGTTAACCAACATAAAAACGTACACACAGTAGGACAAACAGTAAGCACCTGCAAGGGGAATCTTCTCTTTGCTTCATTCTCCTCTCACTCACCCTGTTCCCATTTCTTGGGTCCTTCTTCATTGCTCAGGAAGTATCAGCTAATTGGACTCCAATCTTTTGTTTTAAGGATCTCAAACTAGGTATTAATGCTTGATGCATGTTTCTCTCTCTCTCTCTCTCTCTCTCTCTCTCTTTTTTTCCTGTTCAACATTTATTCTGTTCTTTGTGCCACAGGGACTATTATTAAAGCCTAATTTTTTTACTTAATGTAGGAAGATTTCTAATTTTCCCCAGTTAGGATGTCCTATTTATTTTTTGAAATTCTGTGCCACACTAATAGACAGTGGGATTTATATTTTGTAGTTTGCTCTCAGGGAAAGTCAAATTAAATTCCTGGGCCCAGAATTTTTCCTTATAGAATCCATTATTTCGATAAGGAAGCGAAGTCGCTACAGGACAACATAATAAGGGTCCCTGAAAGTAAATGCTTTAGCAGAGAATCAATGCCGTTGTAATTCTGCAGAATAAAGTGGTCAAAGTAGGAGTTCTGGGAAAACAATGGGGTTATTTAAATTCCACCTTGAAAACTGAGTGACAGTTAGTTCAGGGAACCATTGTGCTCCAAATTCCGTCTCAAGACAAATCCTGCCTTCCCACAGGCCCCTGAAAAGCCTTTTATTTTGTCATCTTCTTCTAAAGACTCCCTCAAAACCTTCCCAACAAACCAGGATTTGCTGCCATGAAAAACAAAGGCTGTGTTTTTAAAGAGAAAGAAAATATCACCTCTCTCTTTTAAGCCTCATGACAGTGAGAATTCTGGTAATTTCTCATTAGATTTCAAAGACTAAACATTCTCAACATTTTTCTTTAATTTTGCTTTATACCTAACCATTTTGATTTCTTTATTTCTGCTCTATGCCTTGCTTAGCTATTCCACAGAATAACTACCTAATGTGATATTGTAAAAGTACACTTAGCTGGCTAATAAAATCAATTACACACTGTGAAAATTGCCCAAGAACCTGTGTTTAGGGATGACTCACTTAATCTGAATCCCCTAAACATTCATATACTTTTTTTAGAATAATCATGTTTTTGGAAGGCAATCTCAGAGATTACTACCCCAAGCAAACACTAACAGTTTAGCAAGAAAATTGTATAATAAAAATCATAAATAAATACACAGACACACATGCACATGATTTGTGAGGCTGTTTAGTATTTTCATTAAAAAGGTAAGGGAGTTATGGCACACTCTAAAATGCATACGATGAATTTAAGAATAGTTGTATTTTATGCATCATGTAAAAGTAACCTCTTTCCCAGTGCCACCTGAAGGAGTGAATAGGGGACCTGCACACATTCACCATCTACACTCCAGGCTGCCCTGCCCTCAGACCTGCACACAGTTAACAGAGAATAGAAGGTGAGCTCTCTGTCCTCTGGCAAATCCTTCTTTCTGGCCATGCGTTATTCTTCAAATGGTGCACAACTGTCCAAAAGTGCTGCAAGGCTCTACTTCCCATGGTGTGATGGTGCAGGTGAACTCCAAAAGACACACTAACCATCAAGGCAGCGTGTGGGCTGAGGGACACTGTCCTTCTTCCAATGCACTAGGTTCAGGGCAGTCTCCAGGGACTGGGCAGTAGAGACCATGGTCGCATCTGCCATCAAGAACTGGGCAGCAAGGTCTATGGGAAAAGAGAGGTCCCGGAACCTCTCTGCCACCCTTGGGTCCCAGGAAATCACCAACCAAATAAGAAAACCTCATCCTGAGGGTTTGAAAATGATCAGCTAAAGAATGGAAAAACATCTTTTGCTCTGTGTGACAAAAAAGTATCTTGGTGACCTGCTCGGCAGATGAGATTTCTCCATGAATAAAAGCCCCTCTGGAGAGAAACCAAAGGGAGTGTCACAGAGGCACTGGGGTTGGAACACGGAGAGGAAATAATATTCTGACAATGACAGCCTGAGGGAGCAGATCCCAGCACACACTGCAACAGCAAAGCACAAAACCTGGCACCAAAAGTGGAGGGGGCCAGTGACGCTGTGATTGCAGATGGGGCTGGACCAGAGGTTCTTCCAGAACAAGTGTAGTGCTGAGGAACAGGCAGACAACAGTAGGACACCTCTTAAGTTCCCTGCGATGCCAGAGTGTGGCCTCTGGGCCCGGGAAACTGCAGAGACTCAGCCAGCCAGCTTCAGCCCTGGACAACCCTGACCAGAAGTCTTTTCCAAAGACCCCAGGGAAATCTATCTTTCAAAACGTAGGCTACAATAATCATCTTCAACTTCAACTAAAACACAAAGCTTTTGGAAGAAAAAGATGAGAATAGCATTAATAATATTCAAAGCTACAATGCGCATACGCCGCACAGTTCCCTTGAACTCACCTCTAAGAAGAAAACTATTTCCAGGCTGACCAGTGAAGCCCAACCCATGTCTAGCTTGTGTTAAACAAATCATCTCTATCAAAACAACTGCACACGGTTAAAACCAAGGGACAGGCCAAGGGTTACAAAGAATTTTCTAAACGTTCCATGTGTTTAATCTATGGCAAGTTACAGCTGATGGAAAAGCATTTTAATAAAATAAAAAACCAATCAAGTGTGAAGCGTGTGTTGAGCCTAAACACAGCCGCTCGTTTCATGATGAAGGGAGGCGACAGACATGCGGGGAACACAGGGCTCAGCCACTGCTCTCCGCCCGTCACTCAGCGGTGAAGGGCCCGCTACCCGCAAACGCAGCGGTGGTCTGCAGTCTCTGCAGCGCTTACGCCGTGACACGGGACCCAATCTCCTTGTTAACACACAGGGAATCACTATGGAGACTTCTCGCATGGTAATATCTAAAAGAAATTCAGCAAATTGATAATAAGAAATCAGGTGAATTACATTTTCTGACTCCTAGGTAACAAAATAAGAAAATAGTAAAACTTTCGAGGTTTTGGAGGAAATTAACTAAGTGTTGGGGACCACAAATTCACAGTGACTGGCTTTACCTACTTCCTTATGGGATAAAAGAAGGCAGTGGGGTTATGGACACCACCCATCTGGGATTCCCACTGACTTCTTAGCATAAGGTCATCCACGCTTCCTGGGTCATCACAGGGCTACACTCAAGGTCAGGGTGGTTCTCCTAAATTTACACAGTATGCTACTTGAAAATGTCTTTGAACCACTCCCAAGACCCTGCTGAGTTTCCTGCATTTTCCACTCTAATCCCTGCCTTGACTATGAAAATAAACACGGGCTGCCCAGAGACATTTCTCACCTTAGCTCCCAGAGTCTCCAACTCTGCAGAGGGTTTTTGATCCTCCTGGAACCCTAAAATCATGCCACTCATCTCATTTATTTTAAGCCTTCACCATACACTCGTTTGGGAGAATGGGGATCTTGGCCAGGTCCCTGATAATTAATAAAATTCTGCATTAAACAATTTATAGGAAAACACAAAACAAAAATATTGAGTTCTTAGAAATAAGGATTTTTAAGCATGAAGAATGTGGCATAAGGTTATTATTGTAAAGGAACTGTAAAGGAACAATCATAGCATAATATGACTGTATCAGTAAAAATTAAAGTAAAAGAAACAAATATACCAATCATAGTAAGGAATAAAATTTAAAGCAGAAGGTTAAAAATTAAAGCATGAAATAATAAATCCAAATTTAAATCTGTACAAAACACCTTGCTAGTTAACTTATATTTAAAGAGAAAAGTCCACATTTATAGAGCTAGAAATGACAAGATAGTAATAGTAATTGACAAAGGACAAAGTCTATCATAAATTATTCAACACAAAGTGAGAGAAAAAATATGAAAAAAAGTAGAATTTTAGGACAATGTAATTTACTAAAACTGATTCTAGTAGGACCTAAAAGACTAAACCAATTTATTACAATGAATTGGGATGGGAGAGCTTATTTAAAGTGCTCCCTGAAAAATATAAAAAACTGCCCAAATAGATTCATAGAAATGTTCTTTAAAACTTTCAAAGATCAGCTATTTCTATTCCTTTTTAAGGCTGTTCAGACTATAAAAAATGGAAACTATGAGTTTTTTTATATTCTTGCTTGCAATTAAAAGGCCAGCACTCTATCCAAAGCCTGATGGTGCCTGTGTGTGACAAGGTGTGTGGAGCCACATGGCCGGCAGCTACTTCTGCAAGATTTAAATAACTACTGAATAGAACCCAATAGCACATGATGAAAAAGCAGTTGTGATCAGATGAATTTCATTTATGAAATAAAAGTAATAGAATATTATTTTTATTGTAAAAACTGCCCATATAATTTTTTGTTTTAATAAATTGGTGGAAAAAAATATCTGTATAGTTATTTAAAAAGAGACTAGACAAACATCAAAAGGCCACCCTGATGTGTGAAATGCACTGAAACAGGAATAATTCCTGAACAGTTCCCAAATCAATATCTTAATTCAGGAAGTAGGGAGACCTTTTTCATATGGGGAAAGGAAGGGGAATAACGGAGAGGGAAAAAGTTTAAATAATATAAAAAAATGAAGACAGATCTTTGGGAAGCAGGAAGGAGACCGAGACATGGCGTAGGGGAGGAATAAGTGTTTGTAATGCGCGTGTACTAATGCCCCATGAGGACTTTAATCACTATGTACAGCAAACATGGGCTAACAATTTTTTTTTTTTAATCAGTACCAGGGATCGAACTCACGACCATGCACTTGCAAGGCAAGCGCTTATGCCACTGAGCTAAATCCCCAGATGGGCTAATAATGTTAACATTTATTGAAAAGTGAATCAAAGACATTGCTGTAAGTCTTGAAAAACCCAAGAGTGACCTCAGTAACTAGCAATCAAATCCATAAGATTTGTAAATAAGGGAGGACAGCTATTATAATTGACAGATGTGCAAAACATATGCTTAGCAGGAAAAAATACAGGACAATCAAAGAAAAATTTATTATGAAAAAGAAGAAAAGAAAGACAGAAAGAAAGACAGACAGACAGACAGACGAAAGAAAGAAAGAAAGAAAGAAAGAAAGAAAGAAAGAAAGAAAAGAAAGAAAAAGCTGAGCAACAAGGGGTGCAGCTCAGTGGCAGAGCCTATACTTAGCATGCAAGAGGCCCTGGGTTCAATCCTAGCCAGAAACAATCATGAAATAAAATAATTAAAGGAAAAATAAAATAGTCCCCATAACTATCAAGTGTAATCATTCAGAATGTACAATAGAAGGGAACTCATTTTAATATAACAAAAGGATAACATAAATTTAATCTTAAAAAGATGGGTATGAAATTTATATGAGGAAAATGATATTTAAAAAACATAAAGACCAAACATTAAAAGAGCAGCATGAAATTTGATTTATGGTAAGAAGACCCATAGCATAAAAATTCCAATTTTTCCAAGTCAGTGTAAATTTATTGTGAATTCAACAAAATACCAAATTTATTTGTTTGTTTGCTATTTAACTAGCAAAATAGATTATAACACATGGGAAGATAAATAAAAAGGAAAGGTAAGAATTTCCTTTAAAAAGTCTATCAACAGAGTATTGGTTAATAAGCAGATCACAAGAGCAATGAAAGTATTAACTGAATCAGAATGGCTACTGTTTACTAACGAGGACCTAGGTTAGAGGAACGAGTGATGGAGTCCAGGCTGCCCTAACTAGATCACTTAGGCACTGTTTCACTGTGGACACAAACAGTCATATATTTCACATTGTTAGGAAACAAGTGTTGTACAAGAGAAAAAAAGCATATATAAGAATAAAACTATGTTAGATTTTACTGAAGTAAAATTCTGTAAGCTGGAAATATCTGTATAAATTTATGCTTCACTCAAACAATAGTTTACTGGTTCTGTTCTTTAAAATGTCCAGAATGAACAAGAATTCAAGAGCAATCAGCATCCCACATTCTGTGCTCCAAGCTGACATGAGCTAGGCATTTTCAGAGCGATAGCAAGATCCAGCCTTCAGAGAGGTAATACAAATATGTGTTTCGACGTCCCATGCCAGAAAACACAGAAGTGATTTTTAAAAATGGGCCAAGACCGAGGGACATAGGCAGTAACACAAAGACCTTCCCTCAGCCAAAGATGGTAAAATGTTTGCATCAAAAAATGTATGTACTTTCACTGAATGTGTAAAACCTGAATGTTCGCAATGAATGTAAGAGAAACATCTAAAGAAGGCACCAGGTCTTTAAAATAAAAACCAAAAACTGACAATGAAAGGAAAAAACTTCAAGTGTTTATTCTGACTCTCCTACATGGGCTGTAATTTACAATAAATAAATAGGGCCATTTGATGAAATGAATCTCCTTTTCAGAAGAAATGTAGGTAATACATGTGCAAGGGATGATAAAATTAGAAAAATCACCATTTTACAGCAGCTAATGAATTAATTCAATTGGGTAGTGATTCACAGCGGGTTACAAGATTGATGAAAATTTTGGCAGGGAAGAAATGAGGGTTTTAGCACCTGAAAATTATCAGTCTCTGCATCTCTAAAAATGGGACAAACCAGTATGTGAAACACATAGCAAGATGAATCTGGAGGAGAAAAAAAAAAATCGCGCCTGAATCTAATCAAATCTCTTGAGACTATAGCATTTTTTTAAATACAGGAAATGTGGAAGGTGAGGAGAGAGGAACAAACTAAATTACAAAATAGAAGGGAAAGTCCTCAACAGTCTCTTGGACTCCCCATGTTCTGCAGTAAGTTACTGACATCTAAATTAGTGACGAAAGGGAGACAGGGAAGGAGAGAGGTCCGGTGTTGAAAAAACAAAGCCTCAAGTTTCTCCACAAGTAAATACAAATGGAGACTCTCTGGTTTCTGATTTGAGCAAAATGGATTTTGCAGATATTTTTTGAGACATTTCATACCAATGAATTGTGGTTAAGTTGTCAGGCGTGATGTGTTCTTATCTGAGAAATAACATTCTTTCAAGATGACTGCAAAAAGTTAAAAAAGAGGTGGCACCTGAGAACTACTTCAAAACACCAAGGCAAAGGAACGCTGGGAAGGCGGCCTGCGAAGCCGGAGCCCCAGAGCGCAGCCCTGGCAGATGGAAACGCCAGCGGGGAGGGCCGGAGGTTCAGCACGGCGCTGTCTGAGCTTTGTGGTTATTTAGAAAAATTTTGCAACTGTATGGTGTCGGCATTTTGTTTCTTTTCCTTTTATTTTGTTTTCTTTAGCGATCATCGCAGATAAGTAGTAGCTTAATGTCGCAGAATATAAACTGTTAGGTTTGAATCGGACAGTCCTGAATTCAAATCCAGGTCTGTCATTTATTCCTTGGTTTAGGGAAAATTGTTTACTGTCATTAGACAGTTTCTACTCACCTTTTGGGTTGATGTAGGTAGGAAATAGGTTTTCTAAACTGGTATCTGGGTAAGGGGGAAAAAAGTCTGCTTTTAGCAATGGTTCCTGGGGAAAAGAGGAAGTTTATCAGTGAGAGGATCAGATCTAAATTACCTTTAATCTCAAAGGCATCGTTGTCTTCCTTAAGCTATGAAGGTTTTATAAAGTACACCTCCTCCATACAGTGCTCCACCAATCACTGTTAATAAGAAACTGCTCCCGAGGAGTTCTCAGAAAGTGCTGTTGTTAAAGAAGCGAGCATGATCGTGGCGATTATTAGCAACATTGTGTGCATAATTACCTCACCGTATCAGCACCGGCTGGGGTGAGTCCTTGGCCGTTCGGGCATGCCTGGCTCCTGATAGTGAGGGCCGCGGGGGGAATTAAAATTAGGGCGATGAGCATATTATGAGAAAGTTTGGAGGAACTGGCATATGATATTGCTTATAGGGAAATGCAGTGATCCTCCTCGCATTTATATATGGTAATTTCAGGCAGTACAGGCTATTCTGGTCAGAGGATAAGAGGAAACACAAATGGGAGAAAGTGATTCACGTTTCTCAATTACAGCTCTCTCTGAAAAATATATAGGGAGTTATTTAACAAAAAGATTCTCTTAAGATGTGATAGAAAAATGCATATTCCCAAGGGTGAGTGAAGGAAAAAATATAAATATTTTATCTCTGAATGAACCATTTCAAAAGAATTTCTTCAGACTCTGTTAGCAAAGGACATGGGAAAAGTGAAGACTACACAAGGCAATTTTATGGGATCTTCCTAAGAAGAAAAGGAAAGAGAAAAAACTCAGAAGCCCCTTTAGTAAAAACTGCTCTTTGGAAAATGAGAAATTGCAACATAAAACACATGATTTATGTTCTTTTTGTTGGGGAGTTTGGCTGGATGCTTGCAAAAGTTCAAAAATAAAGCACAGTCCACTTTCTTAAGAAGTAGCAATTTATGGAAAGAGACTGAAAAAGAAAACAAGTATTTTAAATAGAATGCCAGCAAGAGTTGTAGACAGGACAGAGAGGCAGGTACCGCATCATGAAGAGTTTTTTTTTTTTTATTTTTCATAAAAACCAGTTTGTCCTCTCCTCTCCTCTCTCTTTCTCCTTCCTTGGTCCCCTTCCCTTTTTAAAAGATCTGTCTCCTTGTTTCCTGTTACTGTTTAATTTGCTTTGTCATTTATTTATATTTTCAGTTTCTCATGTAAGAGATATCAGACAATCTGTGTGTCTAATTTCTTGCCTTTAATCATTATAATCTCAAGATGTATCCATTTTCCTGCAAATGACTCCACTTTATGCTTTTTATGGCAAAGCAGTACTCTGTTGTGTATGAGGAAAAAGTTCCAGAAGCGTTCAGGGGACAGCTCTTTTGTACCTAAGGAATAGACAAGCAAGGTCAGACTTCGGGTGGACCATCTGCCCTCTCTGACACCTTCCCAGGGGCTTTTGGCCTCAGTTCTCACTCTCCGTCACAGTCCCAGGCAACCCCTGATCAACCTACTTTCTGGCATTTGTACCATTCCCCCTAAGTAGAGTCCTACCAAGTGCAGTTTTATTATGATTGATTTCTTTCACAGACCCACTTTTAACATCCATGGAGTTGTTTCACATAGAATTCACTTTGTGCTTGTTTATTACTATATTCCAGGGAAACAGATAAAATATTGTGAGGAAAAACCAGGACCAAACTGGGTAGAAGATACACAGGCACTGAGGAGTTGGATGACAACTCTTTATTACACTAGCAGGCTGGGGGAACTGAGCTCCAAATCACCAGCCCCACCTTGGGGTTAAACAGACACTCATACATGTTTCAGGCAGGAAGTACAAAAGGCTGCTGGCAGGTTATTTTGTGATTGGTTCCACAGGCTGGGTCATACGTTGTCAGGCAGACTTGTTCTGGGCTGAAGGGGGTTTCTTATCACACAGCAAGAAGGTCAGCAGCTTTGGGTGAGTGAGTAGAATTAATCATTGTCTTTAACTGAGCCCGTCTGTCCTTGAAGCAAGTTCACAGAGCAAGGTGTGCTTTCTGGCTGAGTTACGTCTGTCTTACGAGTTGCCGGGGCGCAGGGGATCTCAGGCTGGCTGGGTGTAAACGGGCTGGGCCTGCCATTCCTGCTCTCAGTGTACTGTCAGGTTCTCAGCTTTAAGGTTTCCTTTACAATACCACAGTTCATTCATCTTTTGCCCGCTGTGGGTTATTTGGAGTTTGGAATATTACACAACTTTACACTTTTGTGGATAGATGCTTTCAGTTTTCTTGGGTAAATACATAGGACTATACTGAAATTAAGACACGCTAAATGTTTTCTGAAGTAGCTGCACCACCTTGGCTTCTCCCCGCCCATCTAAGCTGGCTCCAAGGTCCCTGTCCTTGCCCACTCTTGGTGTTGACATGTTTTTTAATGGTTCTCCTAGACGATGCTCAAAGAAATTGCACTATGGCTCTAACTGACGTCTCTCTGATACCAAGTGCCCCTGAGAATCTTTTGCACATTGAACATGTACAGCCTCTCTGGAAGAGTGTGGATTAGAATGTTTTGCCTACCTCTGTCACCTCCTTTCTCTGCAGGGACTCCCCCAGCGCCGGAGCTCAGCAGCTCTACCTCTGTATTTCTCCGGAGAAGGAAGATAGCCTCACCCTCTGTACCTTTCCACTGCCTCTCCTGCCCAGCTGGCTGCGCTGCTGTCCAGAGGAAAGGCTGGGAGGTGGGAGCATCCTCAAACAGCTCATCCTCTCCCCAGCTCCTGAGGGCATCGCCTGCCCAAGCCTCTGGGCTCCAGATCAGTCCCCGGTGCCTTTGGAGGCTGCCCTGCTGCTCTATGCCCAGGTTTCCCACAGAAGGGAGTTGTTCGCTGGGGCTTAGAATCTTCCAGAGCTGTCAGTGACATGAACAGCCCGCTGTGTACCTGTGCAGTAAATTCTCTACCGCTGGCTTGGGCCGTCAGTGGGCATCTCATGTGCTTTATCTGTTCATCACTGCTCAGTCTAAATGGATTCCTAATGTTGTTTCATTTCCACATATATAGTGATGCCTCAAACTCAGTTCGCTCCAAATTTGCATTCAAACTCTGAAAAGTCAGCAAAATGAACATATTTCCCCCCTAAGAAATAAAGGAAAACCAAATAATTCGTTCTGAGACCCAAAATTTACACTTGTAAATTCATTTGTGAAATTTAACAAATTTCAAAATGATTTCTTACCTTAACTCTGGTGGTTCTCACAGTTTTCCTCTTAGCTTTACTGCTGGTATTGCTAACTTTCTTTGGAGCCATGGTTATGATATTTCATGCAAATAAAGTGAAAAAGACCCCACAGCACTGAACATCAGATCGCACTGACACAAGTGCAATGTGTTTCTTGGGCGAGGGAAGTGCTGAGCCTGCAGTGTCACCCTGGTGTCCTGGGACCTATATGCTCTTCAAGTCTGATTTTCAACTTGACTATTGAGCAAAGTTAGAAACACTGATCCCTGAGCAGATTCCTTTGTAACTCCGCTGTTCAGGAAGTGGAAAGTTCCAGCTGGAAGCTGCTCAACCCCCCAGGTGGTATCACAGTACCTGAAGTTTCTTCTCTTAGGGTAACTGGTTCCTAGTTTAATTCCTTGGTCGCCTCCAGACAGCTCCACCCCTGGGGAGTGTAGGTAATGCATGGAATGCTGGGCAGGGCCAGCGCAGGAGCGATGACCAGCACGTGAAAGACAGTGTGTTCTGAAGTTCAGCCACCTGGAAGTCTGCCTGACTTCATCTCCTTATTGTTTATCACTCTCCATGGCCCCCCAGACTCACGCTGTATCGTGCCTGCAGTTGTCATGTCATTGTTATCACTGCGAGGACGGATTTGCTATGACTGTTCTAAGTCACGGGAAAATGCATCATCCCTCATTTATTTTCACAGAGATTCCATGTATATTTACACCTCCTGAGATGGGCATTTTCAATCCAATCAAAGACTTCTGTCTTATTTCTTCTAAAATTTTCAAGCTTGCAATGAAGCAATGCTCCAAAGCATGTCGACAGTTGGGTTATGAGTGGAACAGTGGTATATAATATCCTAGGGCTATTAATTTTGGCAATCACTACATTTTATAGACTTTTCTAGAGACTTACCAAGTGTGCTAAAAGAGTGAATTTTAAGAGGTTTGGCAGCAGTGAAATATATTAAACTTTGTTTACATCCCTGGTCACCAGCTAACTTGAAGGTGAGATTCTTTCACACATAATCCTTAACGACCTATGTCATAAAAGTTAGTGACTTCCTCTTTTGCTTTATACCACTCAGTTTGGTGGCCTAAACTTGTCATGGCAATGTATGTTCTACTTAATTTCTTTGCATTCTTGTCCACAATTCCTTCTGAATTTAACAGAAGACATGCTGAATCTATGCAAACTATTGCCCATAGATGTATATACACTTTTGCCCTAAAGCTAAAGAATAATGTTTTTATGGTTTGAAGGTGCATTTCATTTAGCTTATAAGCTGTCCTAACACTGCAAGGCTCTAAGTGTCTGGTGTCCTTCTCTTCCTCTTCCAGGTGTCTTGCAAACTGATCAGCTCTTTCCAGAGCTTATCTCTTTGTGACAGTTTGCCGAAGACAGCTAACTCGCAAATATAACTCACAATTAATGTTCTATTTTCTAAACTTTTCCTCTCAAGCAAAACTTCTTAGGCAAAGACCTTCCTTTAAATATTTTGCAATGACTTACCATCTTTCTAATATGCAATATTACTTTCCACACCACTGTTACATAGGAACGAGTCCATACTGGGTATTTTGGCTTTGGGAAATCTCATGTTTAGTATCAACTTAAATGTTTTTATAGTTCTTTTTTATATTTTATAAATCACAACCATCATTGAATCTCTGCAGAGTGCTTTCATACGCAGTCAGTATCATAACCAATTTTGCTCCATAAAGCTTTTTAATTCTAGCATAGGGAAAGATATTGGCTATCGTTACTGCTATGTCAATTTTCTGTTAAGCAAAGTCTCCAATGAACTCTAATAGGAAGTATTTTCTGGAGATACAGGAAGTAGTCCTATAAAACTTTGACCAAAAACATTTTGTCATCACTGAACACCCAACTAACTTCCAATGATACACACTTTAGAGTTTCCTTGCTGCTGTTTCAGTTATAGTAACGCCCCAGATCTAGCTACGCATTTAATTGTCAGCCATGTTAGATTACAACTAGATCTGACTTTTAGATTTTCAGGCAATAATTTGAGCTGCAAAACTATTATGTGTATTTTCTCTCTGCTTGTAGTGATTATTTCTAAGCCAGTGTTTAAAAATATTAGTTAAAAGTACCATCCATAGTTATTCTTCTGTTTAGTGCTTCAAATTTTGTCATGAAACATGACACCAGCGGAGGCATTTCTACACATACTATTGAGGATAGAAAGATGTGATCTTTTAAATGCTTCAAGAATGGGTTTTGAACAGTTTGAAAGCCCATGCGCCTCTGTCAAGACTGATTATCTAATGACATTGTCCGCTGTGTCTTACTGCTGCACGCCTGCCCCCAGCGCAGCAAGGCGGTGGAGAATGGGAGACGTCTCCGCCTTGTCACTCACCTGGGGAACAAAGCTGCTCTCCCCACTCCTGCTTGCACATCACAGTGCTCTCGAGTTCCCTGTCCACTGCCCTCTGTGCTCCTTGATCCACACTCGAGGTTTAACGGGTCAGAAAACTAGACAAAGCTCCCCCCTCTTCACTGGGCTCCTCAGCGAGAGGAGAGCTTGCCCCTTCTCCTGACGCCGGCTTCCTCAGTCCACCCCCTGGAGGCCTCCAGGCCTGACTGTGTTAGTGCAGGCCCAGTCTAGGTTAGATGCTGCCTCTACGTTTATTTCCACCTCTTTTTGTTTCCTGGAGCAGAGCCATTTCTGCAGCCCTTCTCTGGCTTTTGCAGCACTGACACCCTGGAGGTTGCTGCTCCTCCCTCCCCTTCGTTTTGGAGGAGCTCTCCTCACTGTGGGGGTTTCTGAGGTTACCCCCAGATCAGTTCTGAGTGTGTGTTTCTGGTCAGCATGAGACACGGGACTGTGAGCTCCCCCTGGACACCACATGAGAAGACAGGGGAAGGGGTCCATCAAGGCTTCCCCAACACTGCAGTGTGGTGACAACGCTTCTCCATTACTAGCTGACACATGGCATGCACTTCGGGGTTTTGTCATTGCTGCTGCCATTGTCACCACTCAGCCATGGGGTACCGACTTTTTACATGCTGGCTCTGACTGGGGCGAAAGCAGCCAGGTCTCCCGGGCCACAGAAGTGCAGCCTTCTTTCCACACCCTCCTTTCCCTGCCGGTGGGGAGGCACCAAGTGGAAGGCAGCTTTGCCCCTGTGGGAGCAGAGGGAGCAGTGGGGAGCAGCGGCCTTCCAGCGTCTCCCGGAATCAGGGAAGCGGCTTCTTCTCACTCACCAGCCAAAGCAAGTCCCACGGTCACAGAGCACACAAGTGGGATGGGTGAGCCTGAGCCCCAGGAAGACCGTGCAGATGCGACAGGATCTAGCACAGCGAAGGTCTTAACCACAATAGGAAAGGAAGTGCAGCGGGCTGAAATCAGGGTCCAGTGGTTCGGGCTGAGCACCCCGTCCAAAAGCAGGACAGCAAAATGCCAGCATTCTTGAGGCCTGACAAGGGGAAAATTCCACTCTGAAGCTTTGTTTCATATATAAGATTTTTAAAATAGCGTGCAAAGTGACCTCCAGGCAATGAGTGCAAGTTATATATGAAGCCTCAGTGAATTTCTTGGTTAGATGTGGGTCCAGGCCCCAAGATATCTCATTATGTCAGTATAAATATTCCAAAATTGAAAATAAATCCCAAATCCAGACACTTCTCCAAGCTCTCCAAATGTGGGATGCCCAACCTGGGTCTGGATTTAGTTTTAGGAAAACAAAGTCCACATTAAAGGGAGTTTTCATGCTCCTGTGGAATTCAGGGTTCAGGTTTGGAAATGCTCTGAATTGGGAATTCTGGAGGTGAGAGGTAGAAAATCTACTCCAACAGGCAGAAAACAGAATCAGGCTCGTAACATCAATCTGTGCCGTGTCACCTTGTCTGTCTTCTGTCTGATGGCTCTTGACCCTGCATTCTTGGCTCTGTGGACTCCAGGTCTGGGAACAGATGGATCCCATGGCAGTCGTTGCCTGGTTCCAGCCTCACAACCCTGCTCTTTCCACACCTCGGTTCTCAGCCTCTCCAGGAGTCTGCAGTTTCTGAAAGCATCTTCCCAGCAAGGCTGCTTTTATCCCTCGCAGCCCTCTGTATCCAACTCCATCCTTCTCATAATCTGTAATTATTTAAATTATTTATCAGTCTATTTTATACGCTCATTTCCTCCTTAAAGAAGGGACCCTCTCTCCTCGGGCCACCATTTATTTCCATATTGCTGGCACAGTGCCCAGAATATGGTAATTAATATTTTTGCATGGATATTTTCTAAGTGGGTTCACCATAAAGATAGCGTGGTGAATTTGTCAGATGGCACGTGGCCTTAAGAAGAGTGCCCCAAATGTCCGCGTTATGTCTTTACTCCACAAATACTGTTTAAGTGTTCTCCAGGTGACTGAATCTGAGGCAAGTGAGCAGAGTGACGTGGGTTTTATTATGGCTGCAATGAGCACATGCAGTTTCTTACGCTCAATATTTTACTTTTTGGGAAGGAAGAATCTTAGCCAATATATTCCCAGGCTAGGAAGAGTCCTAGGATAAATGGACCAAGAGAAACACTCCTTCCCCTTGTGATTCATTTCTTATTTAGAGTAAAGTGAACATAACCAAGGCTTCTCAGGGGAGGCAAAGGGTCGCGGCCAGGCTGCCAGGGCCATCTGTGACCTTGAGATTAGAGAGGTCTCCCCGACCACAGAGGGGGTTCAGGCAGCCCCTCATCTTCTGCCACAGTTGTCCCACTGGGGTTTTATTTCATTTGCCATCATGGGAGCCATAGAGTTCTGCACAGTGACCTGGACTTCAGAATGTTAGGACATTGCTATGGCAACCATCAACAGGCCTGGAACAGCGGCTCCATCGCTAGCCCTGAGTGGCAGCCAGCCAGAGCCAGCCTGCCAGGGAGGAGGGTCCTGCCAAGCCCCGGGTTTTGCACTGGTTCAATACCCCTTCCACCCAGCCACCAGCTTGCCTTCTGGATTCCGTTTTTCTTTCCTCTGAACAGGTGTGTTTGGGAGCTGAGCCTAGACATCAGAAACAGCTGTTCTGAACACAGTGTTGTGAGGAGGTGGAGAGGTGACCCTAAAGTGACAGGGAGGAATCCCAGGACAGGGATGGCCCAGGAAACAGAAAAGATGATTTCCTGTCTCCCTGACCACAGGTCACAGAGCAAAGGTAAGGTGTGCAACTGAGACGTGAAATGGACCTCTAAAGTTAGGGCTTTTTAAAAAAAAGAAGATAAGTCTTTCCCTAGTTTTCTCATGCAGACAGTTACCATGACCTGCACTGCTAAGGAGAGCTGCCTGACTCAGTCACAGCCTCCAGGAAGGCATTTGCTAAGGCAAAGCACAGCAGGAGGGGAAGGGAATTCCAGCCTGGCCTCCCTCCTTCCATCAGCACCTCTGAGCCACTTCAGCAGCAGGGCCAGCAGGGCCACAGTCTGAGGGCACAGGGCAGCGGGTGGACAGAGAGCCCTGTCAGAAAGGCGGAGGGGAAAGGGTCAGTACTCCTTTTCAAGGACAAGTGCTGCCTTCTCTCGCAGTTAAAAGACACCTGTGTTTTGCTGGGCCGAGAATTTACCAGGAGGATATGCAAATCGTGCTTTCCCAGCACTGAGTGTGACACTTCCCAGCTGTGACGCTTCCCGGCCTGACTTACACAAGTCTACCCTGTCTGCACCTCTCCGTTCCCCACCAGGCTCCTTCCGGGTACACAGTGCAAGGTCCCCCACTCTTCAGTGCTGCCTCACGTTTGCAAGGAATTAAAATAGGTGTGTGCACAAGGTGGAAACAGAACACTGCTACATGGTTGGTGGAATGAAAATTAGTACAACTGCACTGGAAATCAGCATGGCAATTCCTCAAAAAGTTAAAGCTAGAAAACTTACTTGACCCAGCTATTCCCCTTCCAAGTCTCCTCCCCCAAATATTAAAAACGTCATATTACAGTGATCCATGTTTACCCATGTTTATAGCGGTACAATTCATAATAGCTTAATTTGGGAGCAACCTATATGTCCATCAACAGATGAACGGATAGAGAGTGTGGCATGTACACATGGTAAGGTACTACTCTGCCACAAAGAAGGATAAACATGACTCATGTATGGGAAATTGGATGCACCTCAAGGTCACAGTGCTAAGTGAAATAAATCAGACACACAGCTTACCTGTTTCATAACTTCTCTTCTATGAGAAACCCAAAGTGTAGATAACAAGCAAAACACAAGACAGATAATAAGCAACAGACAGACAGATCTTTTGCAAATGGAGTTAAGAGATGGAAGGAGGGGAGAGGGAGGGGAGGGGAAGGGAAAGTAAAAAGAATTCAGATATGTTTTATACAAAACCAACTCACCAGAGTGAATGTGTAATCATTATGCACCGCAACAAGTACGAGTAAAAATAAACCCATACCCACACACCCCCACGCACACCATGTGAGATTTCTAAGAGCACATTTCACTGCGGAAGGAGAACTTTGTATTCACAGGGGACCAGCACTTCATGGGTCACCGCAACAGACCCTACTGGATCAGAGATCTCCCTGTGCTCCACCTGGACGCGGGGCTCTCTGACGCACTTTGATCAGTCAGTAATATCTTTTGTTACAGACAATTTGTACAGACAGTTCTTGTTCTGGCTAGAAAAATGGACTCACATTATTCAGCAGGAAGATTAGGAGAAACCACTGCACTCTCTGAAAGGAAAAGTTGAAAAACCAGAGGCAAACTTCTTTCCTAGAAAACACCTGTGTATTTTACAGATACCAAAAAAATGGGAGAAGCATGGAGCAATACATGACTGGTGCGCGGTCTCAGCAGTCCCACGTGCAGTGGTTCCAGCTGTTTTCGAGGCAGTGTGCAACCCACATCCAAGAGCGAGGGACCTGAAGGCTCAGACCCTGTAAAGTAAATTGGGCATAGTTGGGAGAAGGTTTTCCAACTCCTTCCCTGCAGATACTGAGCAGCTAAGAAAGCCTGGAAATTGTTTCCCTTAGCAACCCACATGGCAAGATGGTGACCTTGTAAGGAGTAAGCCACTGAGGTCGGCCTCTGGCTGCGCAAAATCCAGGCACCCACAAGCAGACAGTTGGCAACTCCTCTGCATCTTCCTCGCCAGAGGGGCTCCTGGGAGGGGAGGACTCTGGGGGACCTCATGGAGAGAAGCGATGAGCCGCAGACAGGCGTCTGGATGCACAGAGCCTGACGCACCTGTTTGGGGAAGATGTTAGCACCTGGCCCTCTCGGCTCCTGATGACATACTATTTCCCGTGCTAACCAAAAAAGTTAAAGCCACAGATCGCTACCTCTAGATTTAAGCATTATTAATGCAAAATGTGTGAGCTGATGAGATGAATCGAACTGCAAGGAGCATCTATGACAAGAGTGAGGATGGGACAGGTCTGTCTCCACTGCCCGTCACCTCCCCACCACGCAGGCGCCATCCTGTCAGGACCCACAAGGACAGAAAATTAAAGTAATTTTAGAGAAAGAGGAAAGGAAAGAAAATAAAAACAGGCAAGGTTTTAAAAGAAACAGGGTAAGAGAGGAAATTCCAAGGTCATTCAAATGGCAAATGTGCTATCACAGTGTTCCAGAACCTGCTGTCAGTACCATCAGCAGAAACCCCGGCACAGGACCAGGACCCTGTGTGCCCCGGGACACGCGTCCAGGGGTGTTGAAAGTGCACAGGGCACTGGCGGGTCCCACTCACCATTCCCCAGGGTGACCCCGACACTCATGTGTGATCAGCTCCTTTAATGTGTGTGTGAGTGTCTGCGCATGTCTGTCTGTGGGAATATGTATAGCCGACACATGAGATAGTTTAACACCACATTTACCTCTGGATTTCAAATTAGCCAAGTGCATTACTCTCCTGTGCTTCGTGATTTGCTTTGGTTACACTTTTCTGGATTTTACCATATTTAATATTAAATTATATATTTTATGCTTGTGTGGTTTCCATTTTTGAGAAGTCCTTGATTATTATCCTTATTAATGAAATGAGACAGTAAACAGTGACCTCTGTCATAAGATAGAATTCCATCTTAGTAGTGTTCTATTATAACTTGGGGCCATCTGTACAGAGGAAGAATATTCAGGACAACCTCAAAGAAGCACAACTAGGTAGACAACAGATGATAGATGATGATGATGGTGATAGATAGACAGACAGACAGACAGACAGACAGACAGACAGATAGATAGATAGATAGATAATGATTGATAGACGCCTAGATAGATAAAGCAAGCTGACTGTGCATATGTTATTTTTTACTTAAATTATTCTTCTGAATTATTTTCTCTGATGCTTAAAATCACTTATCACTGCAGTTTTGATGACTTAAAAGCTTAAATGAAAGCCATAGTGTTTAGATTGAGTTCTCTGACAATAGTAAAGCTGACAAGCGCTAAAAAAATTTTTGAGAAAACCCAAGCAAGAAAAATGCTGCTTCCAGAACTCTGTTCAAACAAGTAACTTATGAGAGGCACGTGTAAATTGCTGCGTCTCTTTCCTCTGGGGAATTTCTTTGCTGAACACCAGAGCCGCAGTCCAAAGTGTGGGCTCCGCGACGTGTCCACTACGTGTGCTGCAAGAGGAGCCACTTCCTTCCCTAGCCACCAGATTCCCTGGCCCCGAAAGGAGCAGGCACTGATGCAAAGCTCTGGTGTTTCCTGCCCAGCCCCACCCCTGTGATGGTTGAGTAGAGTCTCTCATTCACCACAGGGGCATCCAGCATGGGAGAGCTCGGGTCACACACATCAAGGACTCAATAGCAGCATAAGGTGCTATAAAATTTAGCAGTGCATATTTCTGGCTGGTGAACATTAACTCTCAGGGAGACCAGAGCTAACATAAATAGCTTGGCTGAGTGCTTAATTGCCCAGTTAAAGGTTCCTTATGTAGTCCACTTATTCTGGCAGTACAAACTTGTCTTTGTTGATTGGTTTTGGTAAATCCAAAATCTTGGAGGCAATACCTAAAGATGGAAAAGAAGCCAAGAGCCTGGAGTTAGACTTAGCATCCATCCACATGTGGAAATCTACCTGCATCCTCCTTCTACTCAGTCAGATTCCAAGGAGCAAACGTCCAGATCCTTAACTAACTCCAAATCTGTAAGATGCAGCCACCAAAGGAATTCGACACTGCTTTTCTCTACCTTACCTGAAAACTTCCTTTAAAATCATGTGTTTAATGATTACAGGCAAAATATTGCTCTTTTTAGAAGTTGGGAATATGTGGTTGTGATGGTGAGTCCTGTCTTAAACCCCAAGCTCAGTACGTATACAAGGCACCTTACATTACTCACGAGATTCAGGGATGAGTTACGTGAGCATGGTCCAGCTGCATACTGGGGTGCTTCCCTTCATGCCAGCTCACTCAGAGGGCTGGCAAATTAACAGAAGTGACTGTTTATAGTGGACAACCTTGAATTAGAGCATGTGCATTTCAAAAATGCAGAATTTCCAATAAAATCAATATCTTTCCATGATTTTGAGGCCATCAAAATTCCTAACTGTGCATACCTATTCTGCCATTTTTCTCTAAAAAGAGGAATGATTATATACTAGTTAACTAAAATTGTTTAAAAACAAAATTATATGAGAAATGTACTAAAACATCATGTGAGTTTGTGAAAACACAAGTGACTGCTGTTTTCTGCTTTATTATGTTTTGTTAGTATCCTAAAATGAGTACATTATTTGATAACAAAATAAATATGAATAATGAAATAAATATTTTATATCTCATAACTTGGTCACATTTCATATAAGCTACTCTTTAGCACAAATGTGAAGAGAGAATTATCTTTCTCAAAAGAAAACTGAAAACAAAAATTCACTTAATATCATTGACATTTTGAACATTTATAATTTACTGAACTGCCAGGAATAGGAATACTAGTAATATTCTAAAAGCTTAGTAAAATCATTTCCCATTTTTATCCTAGATAGAGAATGTTGCCCTTAGATTGAACATAGATTTAAAGTTAAAATTTATATATCTACATATTTTAAATAAAAACAGTTTATTTCACAGCCCAATTTTTTGACTCATAAAGAATGAGTCAATATATATCTACAAGTAGTTAACATGCAAGATATTTGTAAGATGGGAAAGGTAGGGATGATCAATATTGATAAGTATTTTCTTTCTAACTTTTGAAAGTCAGCATATCTGGACATACTCATCAAAACTTACCAGAGAGTACTTAGATTTGAAAAAGTACCTCTTTTTATAATTAAGAAACTGATTTTAAGGAGGCTAAATGCCAAACTCAAGGTCACTGAAGTGTCTTACAGAAGAGGTGGGACTAGAACTCAAGTTCCTATACCTTATCTAAGTGCTTTCTACTGTTGCCATGCTGATTCTCCAGCTGTTCCTCAACATAGTCATTTTTTTAATATGGATTAACTTTAAATTTTATCAGTATAATATTATAAAATATATCTACAAAAATGTGGAAAAGCCTCCAAAATTAAAACTTATACACCCACTGCCTAGACTTTCCATGAACCTTACCTGTATCTCTTAATAACTTTTGACTAGAAGTCTAGTTTATCCGATGCAGTGGAACCCCTTAAGCACTCTTCAGGGTAGTGTTTGAATAAGAATAATACATTCTTCCAGTTGACTTAAGACTATTTGTGTATCATATAGTTAAAGATTTCTCTTCAAAGAAATATAGTTGGAACTTTTTAAAAATATATGGATAAATTTTGCTTTTTAATCAGAAAATTTAAGCCGTTTACATTTAGTATAAACATTCAGATGGTTGAATATGTCTCTACTATTTCACTTTCCTGTGTGTGTCTCTTTGCTTTTGTATCTCTTTTACTCCTTTCTTCTCTGATTTGTTCAAAATTTGTATTGTTTTATTCTTATTTTAATCTTTCTTTCTTTCCTTCTTTGCTATGGCTATTTGCCTCATTTTTCAAAAGTGGTACTAGGAAATATAATATGAAGCCTTAAGTGATTACAGTCTGCTTAAAGTTAATATTAAGTAATTTCACATAAAATGAAAAAAAAATGCCTTACTTAGCTTTTGTTAACTTGTCTACCCTATAGCTTATTTCACCCTATCTATTGTTGTAGCTCATACATATTGTTATAATCTCCATACACATTATACTAATGTTAATTTCAATTTTTGCTTCCAGTGATCATATGTAGTCTAAAGAAATTTGGAGAAAAAACTTAGATATATGCAGATATTGATACTTTTTTAAAAATCACAGATTTCACCTGTCATTAAACATTTCAGGCTTGATAGATTTCTTTAGCATTTCTGTTGATTAAAAAAATAGTTTTGATTTCATAGGCATGTGTCTTCATTTCACATTTATTCTTGAAGGCTATTTTCATTATATGTAAAATTTCAGGTTAATTCAGAGTTTTCCTCATTAACAATTTAAGACATTTTTTGCACTCTCTGTCTTCCATCACTTCTGATGAGAAATTAGTCATTAGCCATAGTTTTTCATGTAGTATGGTGTTTTATTCTTAGTGCTTTCAATATTTTCCTTTAATTTTGTATTTATCTATGTTGTATTTTAGTAAGTTTCTTCAATTTCTAAAGTTGTATTTTTCAACAAATTTTGATAATGTTTGGAAATTCTTTAAGGGAACATTTTTTCTGACCTATTTTATCTTTTCATTGTGAAACTCCAATTACACTTGTGTTAGACAGTTTGATATTGTCTCTTGAGTCTTAAAAGATTATAGTTTTTTCTTTTCCTTCTTATTGGTCATTTCTATTGCATTTATCCTCTTGTTCTGTGATTCTGTTACTTGCCATCTTGGATTTTTTCTTAATCACATTCAATGAAATTTGAAAGTTCAAGTATAGTGTTTCACAGTTCTAAGAATTCTTTTTGATATTTTTTCATATTTTTCACTTTTCCTGAGATTTTTTTCTATTTTTTAGATTGATTACATTTTTGATAACTATAATATCTGAATTGAAAATCCTCTGATATATTTAAAATCTCATAACTGGTCTCATTGGTAACTACTTTCTTTTGAGTATGGTTCATTTGTTCCCATTTAGTTATAGAGCAATTTTTGGATGATATCCAGTAACTTGTGTAGGTAGGGGCGTGGTGTTTCTGGATTCTGCTGTCTTCTTCCAGAGAAAGTTGATTGCTCTGCAGAGTGTGCAGTGAACTTGAATAAAACTGAACTTTAACCGTGATGGCAGGGAGCAGCTGGTCTTCCTCAGCCTGGCCTTCATGCTGCAGTGCATGGGAAGCTGGAGGGCCAGCAGGAGGTCCAGGGACACTTCACACGCTGCTCTTCAGGAGTGCTCTGCTTCCAGTATTTCTCTCTTCCCTCATTTGTCCCCGGTTGTGGTTACTATAAACGTTGCCTTTGGGCATTTCAAGCCAGCAGCACTGAATGTGTGTGCAGAGTCTAATGGATCTCGGAGAAGCCAAGGCTGGGGTGTCCTGTGCAATGCAGGAATCCCCTCGAAGAGGCTTCCTTCACCCCAGCCTGCTGCCCCTTCAGCTTCTGTCTGCTTCTGCCCACTCTCCTGTTTGCAGCTACGTAGGAAGTATTTATTCAGGAGAGCTAATTCCCTGTGGCACCAAGAAGAACCAAGTTAAAGTTAACTTTGTCCTCTACACATGTAGTGCATGGGAGAGGTGAGGTGCATTACTGTCCTTGAAAGCCTATTCGCCAAGCCCACTGTTAGCCTTTCAGGAAGCAGCTGTGTGATGTTTTTGCTTCTCGCTTACAAAATGGAAAGAGCGACACTAGTAGTAATCTTACAAGATCGTTTTTGAGCACAAAACCAAATTATGTGCACAGTGATCTGAATAGGAACTGAGACAAAACAGTAACTGGATTCTGTGTAGTAACCATTACATAGCAGGTACCCTGGAATTTTAGCAACTAGCTATTATTAACATATTTCATTCTTTTATTTTAAAAAATTCATATTACATAATTCTGACCTCTGGAACTCAGGCTAACATTCACAAAGATTTTCATGGGCTAACTTTTAACTCAAATCTTGTACCACTGTCAAATTACAAACTTTCCTTGAAGGATTAAAGAGAAAAGATAAACATATAAATGTGCTTAGGGACACCTGCTTTAGCAAAATGACTGGAATTTGGCTGACTAGAAATAAATCACTAACATTTTGAGTTCTCTGTCTCTGGCCACTTACTTTATGTGGCTGACTCAGCTGTCCCCGTGCCGTCTAGTTGACCAGGCAGACACCGGTCCTCATTTCTTCAGGAAAAGGAGCCCCGTGCCTGTAACCATGGCAGTGGCCTTGCTTTGCCTGCAGCTAGCTGTGTGCTTTCTGCCTTTCTGCTATGTTACAGCCATGTTACAGCTACTGGTGAGCTATTAAACATTACATTCAAATAAATGTATAGTTTGCACGATTACTTTTTTCAACTCAAGAAAATAAACCAAAAAATCTATCAGCGAATGAATCCTCTCTTTTTCCCTGGACCACCTCGAAGCCTGTTTTGCAGACGTGTGAAGAGAAAATACTGAGTGCAGAGCAGAGATGGAGGCTGTCTGCTTTTTCTCACTGTCTGCAGCTGCCTCTCGCTGCGGACCCAGAGTTTTTAACGTTTCAGGGGATTATGGAAATTATAGAACTTGGGAAGGGATGCCTCAGGAAAAAAGTTACAAATTTCACGAGACTCGTGAATCATAGGCCCAATTTATTCAGAGTAGAAACTTCCACGATGTTCAGAGCCCCGTTCCGCGGGGCTGGCTTGGCGGAGCCGGTACAGCCTGAAACTGTACCACAAGACACTGCTTCATGCCCCGTCTTTCCCCCTTGCATTCTTCCAATTTGTATGTTCTCCCTTCGGCAAGGATCAAATGGGGTTTTCCAAATGTTGGTAAAGAATTTTTACATGTTGTCATCTTGCAAATATAAATTAATAATAATGATGCTGTTCTATTTCAAAGCAGATATTTACAGGAAGGCATTAAAAGCAATTGAACCGAAAGCCTCAAGACCTAGCATGAAGCAATGCTTAGAAAAATATTACAAAAGCCATTGGTGCCTCTAGCTGTGATATTTTATTCAATCTCATAAGTTTGAGAGTGTTTTTTCCCCCAATGAGAGCCGGAAAGTGCCGCCAAAATGGCTTTCTTCATTTCATGGCTTTTCCTTTCTCTATATGAGGATTGATGAGCAAAACCTTCCTTTATTTGTAATTGAATATTTATACCCAATATTTATTATTTTTTCTCTCAAATAACTGTAGCTAAACTCCCCTTGAACTAAATTAAAAAGCAGGATGCAAATCATCTGTATATTGTGGTTGTAATTATGTAAAAATATGACTGTGTGTGTAGAAGGACTGGAAGGGAAGAGGCAGAAATTACTGTAATTACACGAGTGTGGCAGGAATTACAGAAGTTCACACACACGTGCACGCACATACACACTAATTAAATTTTATATAATGTTCCGTTATTGTTTTCATAATAGAATTGTTTAAAGTCTCATAAAATTTTTCCACTGACAAAGACACACAGGTCAAGTTGAAAGCAAATTCCATACCTTGGTTTTATTTTTTCATAGAAGTAGGAAAAGTGCTTCTTTACATTTTAAAATAAAAATAATTTTAGAAACCAAGTCAGTTTGTACTTTGTGGGTGCTCCCCTCCAGCTCGCAACGCCTCCCTCTGGGTGAATTCAGAGGGTGGCAGTGGCTGGAGGGCGCTGGAGTGCCTCGCACACACAGGACCGTGGCGGGCTGTGGGTCCCTGCCTGCGCCTTCCGGCTCCGTCCCATCTCTGCCAAGGCCCCACCCACTGGGGCGCGGATGCACATTCCTGGGACCCCACTGCAACATCTTCGCATCTTTTCCTGCATCAGAGAAGCTACAGGCACAGCCCCTCCCCACCCCTGCCGGGAGCTCTGCTTCTAAAGTTGGGTGACACTTCTTCCTTCTCCACATGTCTCAGGGGTTTTTTCTGGATGTCATTCATCACCTGCTTTCTTCTAAGCCTCTGCTGCATGCACCTGTCTCCTGTGAAGGGGTGGCACTCTCTCTCTCTCTCTCTCTCTCTCTCTCTCTCTCACTTTCACTTATCCCCTGCTTTCAAATTTTCCTTTCCTCAGGCTGGGGATTTAGCTCAGTGGCATAAGTGCCTGCCTGGCAAGTGCAAGGTCATGAGTTCTATCCCTGGTACCCCTCCCCCCAAATTTCCTTTCCTCAAATCTCTTGACTTTCTCACTTTCTCTGTCTTCATTACTTTTCTCTCATTACTGAGACAAAATATGTAACACCCCAAATTAAGGAAGGCAAGGTTTATTTAGCTCACAGTTTGAGGAAGTTTCAGTCCATAATCAGTTAGCTCCAAGGCACTGGGCAACACTTCACGGCAGCAGCCAGCAGAAGCAACCTGTCCTTTGGTAGCGTCCTACAGAACTTCAGGCCTGAGTGAGAAATGTCACACTTCAATCACGTGTCTCTTTGCAGAGACTTTTAGCTCTAGGGGTGCGGGGAGGTACTCTTCCCTCTGTTGCCAATTTGCTGTGCCTCGTACATGTTTTTAAATTGTGAGGTGTTCAGAAACATGATTTGGATCACTGAGAGAAACAATTTTTGCATCTACTAAAACAGAAAATGCACATTTTTATGCCACGGATGTTTCCAAGCACAAAACAACTCAGTTCAATCTTAACCAGTCACATGTCTTTTGTTACTAAGGAAATTTTTGTCACTGTGTGACTCTGATTGCCTCCCTTTCTTTTAATCACAGAACTACAAGATCATTTCTGTCAGAAACAGTAGAACAGTCAAACAGTGGAAGAAAGAAGTTTGAAAAATATTGTTTGGAGCTGGATCTACCCCTGTGGCCTGAACTTGAGTGTTTGTTGAACCTGTATTAAATAAGACTCCAGCCCACAGTAGGAAGCCAACAAAATACAGATAGTAATATTCATAATTTTAGTAATCTTTTTCGTAGGCTCTGTTACATCGCTCTTCTTTTCATGATATTTTATCCAAGTTTTTGTATCATAGAGGCATAGTTTATCTTCTCTATACTAACAGTAAAGTTACAGGGCTAACCCTATCCTTGATTTAACTTCAGATTATTTTTATATTTTTCTTTTTAAAATAAATAAAATGAAATCTTCTGTAAGAGTGGATCGCATTTGGGGAGTTACCACTTTGACCACCTGTCTTCCTAGTATTTTACACCACATAGACTAAATCTATTTCTTTCTATGCTAACAGTATTCTGTCCCTGAAAATATTCTAAATATTCAAAGGGTAAATCACTGACAAAGAATAGCATCAGCTGACCTAGGCAACTTCCAAAGCAATGCATGTTTGTGTTGCTAATGACCGATAGACCCCTCAGTAGCACCTGGGAGGTAATTAACCAGCAGACCTGAAATGTCTGCTTTGCCAAGCTCCTTCCCTAGCTCTCTCTCTCTGTCATTACCCTTCTCTCTCCCTGTTCACTACCTTACTCTGACTCTCATCAGAATGGTAGCCTTGACCAACTGTCTGGATCCCTTACTGGGACTTTCTGCCTCTAGTTTGTATTATTTTTATGAAAGTTACAAACTTATGTAACACATCTGTATCAACCAAGAGCAGTTTAAATAATCCTGGAGGAAGCAAACCCCTGCTAATTTCCACCATTGATACCTGTTGAGAGATTTCACTTTCTTAGGAGCAGCGTCCGATCTTTTGGTTTTCTGATTTCATTTACCCTTTGTGCAGGGAGAGGTGTACAGCTGAGAGACTGGGGATCTTGGACGCTGACTGAACTCAGTCAGATTTCAGCTCTGCTTGCTGCAGGCTTTGTCCCTTTGGCTTACCCCAATTGCATGTGTGCAGCACGAAGCAGCTCACGTGAAAAACAGAGGTGAAAGTGATCACCTCAAAGGTTGCAAGAGACCAGTGGTAATGACAACATTGCTCCACTCCAGACCAGACCTGTCTGAGGGCCTCAGCCACCTTGATCTCCCTGGCCCCATGCTATGCCAGGCAGTGCGGGGCTCACGCAAACATCAGCCACCTCATCTGGAAAACAAATAACCTTTAACAATTTTGTTTCCATGGGAAAACACATTTTGAGCTGTAAGCAACTAATTTGCAAGCATCTGTTGGGAATACGATTAAAATAGCAGACAGTGGCATACAGACGGTCATAATCCTTGGATTCCACGTAAATAATATAAGCAACACAAAATAAATAGTTGATTTTTCCTGTTACTTTCCTTAATTTTAAGAATAATTTCAGTATTTCAAGTGGCCATGGAAGTAAAGTTGGTGGCTGAGGTAAAAAAAAAAGATCAATTTTTCACTGAGTTTTTCCTAAGGGAACCAGGAGAGCGGATCCTGTAAACATTTACTAATGGGCCTTTGGACTCCAAAGTGTGCAGATACATTACATTACTCGGGATGTACTCTTTGGTGGAAGGAAAATAGTGAGATGTTGACTTTTCTTACCCAGAAGACTGAGAAGACATTTCCTTCAAGCCAAAGTTACCTCTCCAACTGACTTTGCAGATATTTTTATTTTATTATAAAACTTGACATTTACATTCATGGGCTTAAGAAACCACAGGTGTTACACCTTCCCATTGGTAGGAAATGAGTAACCAGACTGCACAAAGGCAGAACAAAGGGTGCAGTTTGTCACTAGCAAAGGAAACTACAAGGGAGAAAATACGGAAAGTTCTTGGGAAGCTACAAAGCAGCATAAGCCTGGACCTACTCATATTCAGAGTTTCACAATGTGGTCATTGAATACTTGTATGGTTTAGACTTCACATGACTTTCAAAAGTCTCATGTGTCCACAAGGGGACTTTGGAAGGCTACAGGGCCAGCGGGCACTGCACTCACCAGTGGATCAGTCCCTCGATGAGCTCTTCGCTGACCACACTGTTAGGACAAGGAGGTAGCTAGCTCACTGGGATGCGATCTGGAAGGCATACTCTTACCCAAGACTCCTCCCTTATTTCTCTGCCACCAGGAGAGCTACCATGGTGTCTTTCACCAGGCTCTGCTACCATGATATTTCTGCCTTGGATCCAGCCATCCATAGACTGAACTCCCTGGAACTATGAACCAAATAAAAGTCTCTTTTAAATTGCCGGTGCCAGATATCACACCCTAATGACAGGAAACTACTAATACAAGCACTAGGTCTTGATACAGACTGCACTGGGTACCCAGAATGCCTAAGAATAAAGCAAATTCCCTGCCTTTACGGAGTCCAAAGGCTCGTGTGAGAGACACACAAACACCCATGCAGGTGAGAAACAGTAGCTAAATTCTATGCAAGGAAATCATTTGCTCTGCTACCATAAAGTGCAGCAGCCAATCAAAAGATCACAAAATTTTGGGAGTAGATGTGGTAAAAAGCTGAATGTCAGCTGTAATGATTTGGACCTCAAATGTCCTCCCTCAAAGGCTCATGTTTTCCAAGCTTGGTCTCCAGGGTGGTGCTACAGGAAGTGGTAGCTGTTTTTAAGAGACAGGCTGAGTGGAACTTCTGGGTCACTGGAGGCAGCTGTAAAGGCGACTGTGAGACTCCAGGCCCCCCTTTTCTCTATCCATGAAGTGAGCTGCTTGCTTCTTCAGACACTCTTGCCATGGTGCTCAGTCTGGCCAAAAGTAGCAGGAACAGCTCTCACAGACTGACATCTATCTCCAAAGCTGCGAGGCTCCCGCAGCATTCCCTCTTTGAGACTGATAGATCCCAGGATTTTGGTGAAGTAACGGAAAACCAGCACACCCACACATCAGAGACCCAGAAGTCTTTCATCAAACCATGGTGCTAGAAACCCTTTTTCCAACATCCACAGCATTCGAGCACCTGCGTTTCCTCCCTGTCCTTCTCCTGTCCACCACGGTGTGACGTTTAGATGCCACCTGCAAAGCTTCACCAGGTCTTCGCCTCACAGCTGCCCTCCCCGGCCCTATAAAGAATGGGCATTCATAACAGTTACTAATTCTTCAGGGAGTTTAAATTTTCACTGAATAAATCCTAAATTAGGATACAGTGAGTGGAATTTCACAGGAGAATTGCTAATTAGAACAAGATACAGGAATGTTCCCTGTTGGTGGATACTGACTAGTCCTCGGTGAAATCCTGTTTATGGGTGAATAAATCTAACTCAGTGTAAAACAACTGGATTGAACTTCACATGACTGCAGTGTCTTTCTACCTGAGAAAAAGAACAATAGAGATTCATAAAAGTACATGTGTAAATATTATCATTTTGTGACTAATTGATATCTATTGGTCAATTCTTTGGGTGCTATGACAAAATGCCTGACACCTATGACTTAAAGGAGGAATGGGTTATTTGGCTCACTACTGGGAGGTTTCAGTGCATGGTAAGCTGGCTGCAAGACAGATAAACATCATGGCAGAGGGGCATGAGGGAAAAAATCTGTGGGCTTCATGACAACCAGGAAACAAACACAGGCACAGAACACTAGTGAGAGACGCACTTTCCAAAGGAAGCCAGTGACTACCAGCTCCAACTGAGATCCACCTCCAAACACCACCTTCAGCTATGCACACTGGGAGATTAATCCACAGTGGATCTCCATCACCCCATCACCTCTCCTGGAGTCTCTTATTCTGGTCAAGCTGACACTTCATATTGACTGGCACAAGTGTCAAATATTTGTGTGGACACAGTGAAAGTTTCTTGAGTGGAATCAATAGTTAAGCTCAGAAATTGGGGGGGGTGTATTTAAGTTTCTAAGGAGCTGTGCAAATGCTTTTAAAACTGAGCTACCTCTTCAGCCCACTTTTTCACTTCCTGCACACTCCTCTTCTTTCAAGTTTAGACACAACCACTCATCTAAACTGTCCCCTGTGGGTAGAGTCCTTTTCTTATTCTACAAAATAAGAGCCCCCCCACCCCTGCACAACCAGGACACAGATCCATGAAGCCAATGAACTCCCCGCCTAAACCAATACTTGGTTTCACCCAAATGATTAAAATTATTCTGTGTTTTCATTAGGGGGAGCAGTTGGATTCCACTTTATTGTGTCCTAGACCCATGTCTGGCTTTTGGTGGAAGAACCCATTATAAAACTCTAAATTTTGGTAAAATTAATCAGCATGACTCACAGTGGCCTTGAGTGGCAATTATTCTAATTGTGTTGCTTTGGAGAAAGTTTGTACTGCTTGGCTGGGCCTAAACATATAGTTGAATAAATGATTCTTAAAATAGTTAATTACAGAGGCAAAGGCTAATATCGTGGTAGTCAGTTATCAGAACTGTCCAAATTACAGACCAGAAACAATTTAGGCACAGATAGAGTGAGACTCAATAGAGTGATAGAAATGATTATCCCTAAAAATATTTAATCTCCAGAATGTTGTTTGTGTTTAACAAGATCTATGTCCACTCTTGGGGACCCTAAATGTAAAAGCCAAAAATGAACTAATCCATATGTTACACATTCATTAAAACCAGGCAATGTCATGCAATTATGAATTAAATTGGTATATCTAGAAAAGGAAATGCTGGGATTTAAAGGTTTTTGTGATTTTCCCTTATCATAAAATAATGGAAATCATAGTGCTGATTTTTATTTGATTAAAAGAATTATTTTATTGTCTTAATTGGAAAGGTATGGAACACTTTTGAATTACGGGCGCATGGGTCAGCTCTGGTACAGGTGTCTGCTAATTTGGCACTGTTAGTGGGCTGCATTATCCTCACTGTACATATTTTTATCCAGAAAGTATTTAGTTGAGCAGTTTTTCTTTAATTTCTGCTTTTTTTCCAGAGGGCTTTTGACTGAAAAATGTATTGAGAATTTTTATTGCTTTTATGCCTGAATTTCCTCAAGTAACCTGGTTTTTAAGTATCATTTGGGTAAAGATACTTTAGAATCCCTGTGGAATTGTTCGGTTCGGAAAACATCCTATAGACATGATTTGCTGGAGGCAAGATCCCATTGCGGATTAAAAGTCTACACCAAGACAATAGAAAAAGATTATGGTCTCTTCAAATCAAAAAGGGAGGTCATTTTTAATCTTGCTCTTTTTCTTTTTTTAACTGAACCTGAAAGACCGATCACAAACGTGGCTGGTAACAAAAGCACATCCCCCAAGCAGAGTGAAATGTCACGCCCCTCACACCCACTGCTTTCAGGGTCACCCACGCACAGGTACCTGCCAGGAACCCACAGAAATCCCTTCCCTGGACGATTGGTTGATCTGTGTTGAGCGACCCTAGTGATGAGCCAGGAAAATAAAGAATGAGATGAAGTAAAACTACTGCATCTCCAAAATGGGCATTAAACACATTCTCACCGGTCTGCTCTCTGAAGCATGTGTTTGACTGTTTATAAATGATCACAGAGAAGGCAAAATCCAGCAATATGAAGAGGAAACAAATACACTGAGAAACTCTCTCCTGATGTTTGCAGGGAGCTTTCGCAGTTATAATGGTGATGTTCGTTGTATCCTGTTACTCCGGTGAGTCTGTCAGCATAGCACGGTGCTTGGCCCTCGGTGAGCTTCACTGCAGTCATTCCTTGTCTTGCATTCAAACAAAATCAAAAATAAAGATTTTTATAATTCATTTTCTTGTTGAAAACATCTTTTTCCACACTGTTACAGAAGCTAACATTTTTTTTGTGGCTTCCTTCAGTGCTCACCATTTTGTGTCTCAGAGAGATGCAGATTTTGTTCATAGAACACGCAGATAATGACTGTAAAAAGTGGAGATCTGCACTGCACAGACATACAGCTACTTCTCCCAGAAGAAATACTTATGGTCACCTTCTGAGCTCTCCCCGGGGGTTGGATGAAAGACAAAATAAATGTTTTGTATCACATCAGTGTAAAAGCAGCAGAGAAAAGAACTCAGGAGCATATGCAAGACATGCTGTACCCTGCACAATCAGGCAATGTCACTGAATCCAGATCAGAAAGGAGGACAAACTACATTCATCACACAGAAGTGCAGCTAACGCCTGCTGCCCCGGCGTGGCCTGTGTTTAGGTGAAGGACAGAGAAGCCAGGGGTAGGGAATGCACCCCGAAGTGCTTCCTGGAGCGGACTGTTGTGACATGCCCTTCCTTCCCTGATTCCGCTTAAGCTCCCATTACTGAAATCACAATAGCTAGTTCTGTATTCCCTAACTGAATAAAGATGTCAAATTATTTATTCACCACAAAGACATGTCTGATTCTCAACTGGCCTATACCAGTGCAGCCACACAATAGTCAAACCCTGACACTGGCATCTGGAATGGCCTCCTCCCTGGGGCCCCGAGGCCTCTGGAACGGCTGCTCAGGCCCCACCTAAGAGCTTCCAGCATGCAGTGTAGCCTCCTCCCAGGGCTCTGCTCAGCCCAGTGGCTGACATCCATTCGTCATGGCCAGGCCCCTGGCCCCCAGTGGTTGTTCAATCTGTTTAATGTTATCCTTGATTCAAGCCAAGTGCTGCTCCTCCAGAAAGCTTGAAGGGGAGAAAAACTCTCCTCAGCCCGTGAACCTGCAGAAGTATACAGATATTCAGTAACTCAGACACTCACAGGGCCTGACTGAGGAAAGACAGGTCAGGAAGGGTGGTTTTGCTAAGTTATCTGCCCAAGGGTGATGGCGGCCTGCACAGGGAACCGCACCCTGTAGCCTGCTGGTCACTTTCTCAACTGCTCTACATCACGAATGTGCTCCACCTTGTTGAGTTGAGTTCACCTGTTCACCAGTCTGCTCCCCTGCTGAGGTGCTGAAATCCTGGGGATGCGGGAGTAGATTCTCGGTTTCCGTCTGCCCACGGCTCCACACAGTATCTCGCCATAGTGAGCTCTTAACAGAGGTTGATGGAATATTCGGTAAGAGCCTGAGCAGAGTCAGTAAACAGGGGCGGGGCGGGGCAGGAAGCAGAGATGCTCTACATGTGTCCTGGCCGGAAAGAACGGATGATGGGCGACTTCTCCAGCTTTCTTGGAATATTCTTCTGCAATCTTTTTTGTGTTTAAATTTGTTCCACTAAAACAGAAAGATAATTTATTCAGAAAAATAGAGACTTTTAAAGCTTTTTGTTGTTTTCACAAACAAGAGATCTCATTATGACCCCATATGCACAGGAGCACAATATTCCCTTTACCTGAGCTATCACCCAAATGGACCAACATTGAAACAGAAGAAAAGGGGATCCCATTGCCAGGGCCCTGGAGTGTCTTTGAAAATTTAACCCCAAAAGAACATCACCTTCTAGTGTAGCAAGATATTGTACATTGCTTGAAGAATTATGGGAAAATAACTCTCCCTTTCACTTACTTCTGAGGCATAAGATCTGAATTCTTTCACCACTAGTCAGCTAGTACTAGTCAGTTTTCCTTTGCTGTAATACCTGAACCTGGGAGATGTGTGAAGAAAAAGGGCTTGTTTAGCTCACAGTTTTGGAAGCAGGAGGTCCAAAAGCATAGCACCAGCTCCCACAACCTGTCCCCTGGCTGAGTCATGCTGTGAGCCATAGGATCAAGCAGAGCTGCAGGTAAGAAGGAGAATTTACATGGCAAGACGGGAAGCCAGAGGGACAGAGAGGATCCATGCTCACTCCTTGTGACAGTTCTCTCTGAGAACAAACCAGAACTCCATTGGTTCCTTCCAAGGCCAGCATTGTGGATGATGTGACTCCATCCCACAATAGCCCAGCTTTTAAAAAATGATTCACCACCTCCCAAACCACTGTCACGGTGAGGACAAAGTCCCTAGCACTCAGTCTCCTGAGATATACTCTGACCAAAGCAGGACTTGTCTTGGTATCTCCTATATGTCTCTGAGGTACTTTCAGGAAGGTGGCACAGAGGAAAGACAGATCTATGACCTGAGTGAAGAGGTCAGGAACCATGACCCTTGTCTTGAGGTCAGGACAAGGTCATGCACTTCACTCAAAGATGGATGGAGAGTGAGGGCCAGGGTGAGAATATGGGAGGCTTCAGGCGTCAAAAGCTCCACCGCAGAGTCCGTGAGGCTCCCAGACGAATGCACTGGGCCATTTGCTCATAAGTCAGGCTTAGGAGCCTGTGGAGAGCACTTTCTCCTGGTGATGCCACACTCACCTGACAAACAAAGCTTCCTCTAAGAATGCCAGAGCACAGCACATGAAAGAAGCACAGTACAGAGATCTCTCTGGGTCAAGATCTGAAGAGCAGCCATTGGGAGGTTCATCCATGAGCAGAGGTGATCACAAGAAGTGCAGGGCTGGTGACGCTCTGCAGAAGGGCCACAACATCCAATATCATTGAAAAGGAAAGTTCATGCACCCACCATGTGCTACAGTGGAAATACCTCCTTGCCCATGGAGGGTCTATCCAGTCACAAACAGAAGCCAAGTAGCATCGTGATAGGAGACCATAGATGCAGCTCAAGATGCAAGACTGAGAGGAGATACACACAGGTGTCCATGCCTGAAGTGCAGCCTGACAGACAGCCCGGACTCCTACGGATGCCCCAGCTGAAGGGGGTCATAAAAATCATCTGGCCTCATCTTGCTTTTTAGAAATGAGATCAGGTGAGCTTGTTGTCTCCCTCAAGCCAAGCACTGAGCTGGAATTTGCCATTTTTCAATTTTGCTGATGGCTCTCCTTACAGAAAGCCAGTCTGGCCATTGTAAATGATGGAAAGGGACTTCATTTAAAAACACAGCAAAGTAGGGTGTGGTGGTGGACACCTACAATCCCAGCACTAGTGAGGCTGGGCAGGAGGATCGCTGCGAGTTTGAGACAAGCCTGGGCTACAAATCACTCAAGGCCAACCCGAACTGCACAGTGAGACCCTGTCTCAAAAAGACAAAACAAAACAAAGCACAACAAAACAATATCATTGTTTGTAGCTAAAACCTTGTCAGGTACTCAATCCAGCTTCCATATCCACAGGATGAGCACCTTTGGTAGGACAGGTCAGGCAAATGCCCAAAATGTCCAGCGTCACCAGCTTGCCCTCCAGCTCGGCACATTTTGGCGGTGGTGGAACCTTGAAGAGGAGAGGCAGGCAGTGTCTGGGGGACGGGCGGTGAGAACCCAGCTGTGAGTGGGGGGCTCACTACCGGGAGCACAGCCTGACCACAGGCTTATGAGCTCAGCAACCCAGGTACCACGGACAGACACCACCTGACCCCTGAACCAAAAGGAATCTTCGCTTTTTATAAATTTACTCTCACAGGGATTTCCTACAGGAATGCAAAGCTGACGACATAGGGGCCAAAATAAAAGACCACAGGAACTTTCTGTCTTGAGGCTTGAAATGTAGAAGTTTTAAATGAGTGTCACCCAACTGAGTAGAGATTTATTCAAATAGCATCAGGACTTAATAGTGTGCATCAGTTATTAATTGAGTTCTAGCTCTGGGGTCGGTATCACGCCTGTCTTCCCTCCTCTGAATCATCTGTAGATACTTTGCAGACACTTGCTGAGAGTTGTAAGTCAGCACATGCAGTACTGAGATCTACACTCAGCTCTGCAGATTCTGAAGTCCAGGATTTCTGCCACAAATTTATAATTCCACCAGAAAAGCCCCGGCTGCCGATGGTGTTGCAACCTGCAAAAACAAAGAATTATTTCTCAAGGAGTTACCAAAGAGACATGGCACAGTAGGGATCCACTGCCATTATTTGTCAAATGAGGAAACAGATAAAAAGAAAATGGAAGCAAGCTGGGAGGGACTATGCAGTGACTTGATCACTTTATGGCTTCAGATATGGGTCACTCATGAAGTCTCTGCAGGCACCTGCAGTCCCTCACTACTGGGGACAACTCTTCCAACATTCCGAATTTGGATTCGTGGTGGCAACATCTGGAAGCAGAGGAGGAGAGCTTCCAGGGCCTGGGGACATAGGGTCAGGCACCGGACGGCGCTGAGAACCCGTTGTACAGGTTTAACAGACAGCAAGGATTTTTGATTCTTTACAAGGGGGATGGGTCCTTTTCTCTGTGCAGTCAGCCCTGACCTGTGACCCTGGAAAGGAGGAGCCTGTGATCACCAATGGAGAATTCAAGGATGCAAATGTAAATGAGGGCAGGAAAATAACCCAAAGGAAACACAAAATATGAATTCAGAGCCAGTGGAGCACTAAACTGGATAAACCATCCAGTGTCAAAATCCCCTGTGAGCCAAGAAGAGTTATTTGTTAGCTTCCTTCTAAAATTATGGAATTCATCAACACCTACAGAACCCATCTTGAGAAGTAATCATTGACTGAAAAGTCAAAGAAAGAGTTAAAAAAAATAAGAACAATGCATATGAATGTATAGTAAATAGCAATCAATTAGAAGCCATATTTTTCAATGCCTACTTTAAGAAATCAAATGTAGATTTTTTTAAAGGATCACCCTATTTTGTTGGGGGGGTACTGAGGATCAAACTCATGACCTGGTATTTGCCAGGTAGGTGCTTATGCCACTGAGCTAAATCCCCACCCCACACTATTATTTTTACAGGAACAATATAAGATGAAGAGAAAATTTCAGGTTTACTGGCATAGTTACAAAAGGATGAAAGAGCAAGTTACAGTGATTTCCAGAATTTAGAAGTCAAACTGACTTAACTTGAAACCAGATTTAAGCACACACTTATACAGGCACAAAACACGCCAGCACAGCACATAGGTCCGAACTCAAGTGGGAGAGATACTCAGGGTTAACATCACCCACCACCAATATTTGTAGTATAGAAATCATTTCTCTATCTGGCTGTCTTAAAAATATACTAAGTATAATAAACAGCTGAAATATCTTGTGAGTATCTTTCTTATCATTAATATTCTTCAACAATATTATTTTTCTTATGAACATAATATTCCATCTCACATATGTATCCCTTTAATGAATCAGTTTCCTAATGATTGGATCATTAACTTGCCTGTTTTCCCACTATTCCCAGCTGTGCTGTGATGTGTACTACCATGTATAAATCTATGAATGAATATATCCTTGGAGTAAAATCGTGAATTTCTTGGAACAGGCCAAATAGATTTTAAAGCATCTGAGAAAAATTACCATCAAAAGCATTGAACCAAAAAAAGAAAAAAAAAGTGTTGACCCAAGACCACCACTGACAATTGTGGACCAGTTCTGTCCTGCGGATTTCCACACCGGGGTCTCCAGACTTTGTGAGAGTTTGCTGGGCGAGGGCATAATCTCACCCCACTCGCTAGTGAGGTTTACACGGTCACTGTGTGTTTTAATCCATTGCTCTGTGAGCAGCCTGCCGCACCCAGGTGGGATTTTCCCCTCCGCTGAGAGCCCGCCTGCTTCTCCCCAGGCTTGGTGGTCCCCGTGCAGGCTGCCTTCTCTGGTGAGCCCCAGGCTGCCCACCCCCCACTTGCTGTTTCTCTGTCTTCTGCTTCGCGTACTTGTTCTTTGCCTTTTTCCCTGCATTTATTTAATGGCTGACTGTAAAATGTCTTGAGATGAAAAGACTATTTATTTTCATTATCACCAATAAGCCAGGGATCTCATCTGTTTTTCTCACCCGTAATATAACGTTGGGAATATTGTTGCAAAAAATGAAGCTTTTTAATTTAATTAATGAACATTTAAGCTTATGAAACTTTGAAATTGTCCTCTGAACTATAAGTTCAGCTATTCTCCCCATTTTTCAACAAGAATGACTTCATTTCTAAGTTTGGCAATTTCTATAATTAACCTGCATATACATTATACAGAATCTATTCTTTTTAAATAATAAAGGATTATAAGTTGATTGATTTTTGCCCTACAATAACCAGTGATGTCTCTGTACATTTCAGCTTGGAGTGATGATGGTTCTATCACTAGGGTTTTGTTTTTTTTTCAGAGACTGTGACAATTATAACTCTATACAGTTTAATTTTGTTTACTTTTTTCTCTGCTAAATGATTAATTTTTCAAAATTATCTCATACTTTGATAGTTTTATTTTCATAGTCTTCACAAATCTGTCTCTGTTTTGTTCTTTGCGATAAGAGAAATATAAGACTTCAATTTGGTGAAATTCAACAGATACTACCTTAACCCAGGGGGCCAGGTCAACCTCTGCAGCCATGGGACATGCTGCTCTTACAGCTCCCATGGTGGGGGAGGCACTGACCTGGTGGGATTCCTGCCTACCCTGCATTCTGGTTCCATCCAAGAAAACACTTACCATCAAGGACCGAGCGTGCTTTCCAAGTGCCCACATCACATGGCCCACGGTACAGTCCAGGAACCACAAAGTTCTGAAGGCCACTTCAGAGGACAGTGGGATAGAAAAGCTATGAATGGGAAGATGTGTGATGGGTGACAGCGTCTTCAGTGAACGTCGTGGTCCCTGTGCTGCCTCTGGGACTTTGCCCAGTGTGACCTGATTAATGAAGACGTGAAGTGGGGCTCTTGCTGTGGGACGAAGGGAGCTGCACTCTGCACACAATGCTTGTGGGAGCCTGAGGATGATTCTAAAGAAGAAAGGTAGAAACTGCTTCCAAGTCTGATGCCATCTCTCCTTTCCAGACTGCGCTATCCAGGAGAATCTCTCACCTCATCAACTTTAGTTTCCTTATCAGCAAATCCGAAATAGCAGCTATGTCACAGCGTTATTCTCAGGAATAAATAATGTATAAACTCTCAGCTTTTTCTGTGAATGATGTTCTGTATAGACGTGAAAAAGATGAACAATGAGGAGCCGGGGACAGGATCCTTGGCTGAATTTTTCTTGCTTCATCATGCCTGTCTGTGTGATTTAATTCCTCAAAATGTACTTAAATTCTGAGAGTTGTCTCAAGGAGTTGAAAATTGGGGATGATAGCTGAACCCCCGTGTCACAGGACAGGGTTGAGGTTTAAATCAATTGTGCTTTAGGGATGTGTTAGTAAATTTCAAAATCCCATGAAGGTTCTAAGACTCGGGGCCCCTCACGTCACCACCATTCGCAATGCCGTCTGCCCTCAAAGCAAAACTCATTTAGCATTTGTTTAAAATAAGCAATGAATATGAATCACCAGCAAAGTCATCCGAGGCCCCAACACATGGTGAGTACCTTTAAGACCATCCTGCCGCTAGGAACTGTGAATCAATAAAGGGTGCAGTGCTGTGGGTGTGATTTGACCAATGGAGGCTATTGCATAAGAACAGAGAAGGTACCAGAAAGTCTAATGACTTCATCCTGGGGCGGAGCTTTTGGGTACGTCTCAGCACCTCAGGTTATCCCATAACTCGGGGAGCCAGGTGCAGGGCTGCTGGACCACACGCAGTGGGACGCTGGCTTCCTTGGGGACACAGTAGTTTATCAAAGAGAATCCATAGCAAGTGGGGGACAAAAATAAAGAGCTGGCGAGGTTTCAGCAGGGTGTGAGCCCTGCCCAGGAGACCCTCTCGCTTTGCCCCGGGAAGCTGGATCTTCACCTGGTGCTTGTCAGAAATGCCGACTCCCAGGCAGCATTCCAGACTTTCTGACTAAGGATCTGATTTTAACATGGTCCCCAAGTGATTTGTGTACCATAAGCATGAGAAGCCCGGCTCTATAAGGATCTCTGTACTTCCGGTCTACTAGGCCTGGTGTCTAGGCATCATGGTTCCAACGCCGGGGGGCACCGTGCAATAACTTGTGTTTTGTCAGCATTTGGTGTTCTCACATGCTCTTCCCATGTGGTTCTCATGACAACCCGTGGAGTTGGGCTAAAGTTTAGCCCTGTCTCCTTGGACTACCGTTCCCTCTTCCCATTCGAGAGGAAGGATGAGTTCAGGATCTAAACCACACAGCACGAGCACCAGGGCCCATGAGGATATGCTGTACTCTGACAATACAAAAGAATGGATGTTAAAAGTTCTAACTTGAAAATGATGCTATATGATGTATTAGACTTGTTAATCAGCTAGATTCGCTCATTCCTAACGTATACGTACTTCACCAAATCGGGTTGTATATATATAATAAACATGCAATTTTACTGTCAATTAAAAATTAAAGCTAATGTTAAATATAGGGGGAATCAGAGAGAGGGTTTCATTGTGCAGCCAAAGTGGGTTGCCAGGGATGACTACAGAGAAGACAGCTCCTGCTTATTTGCAAGTAATGGTTTACTCACGTTAATCCTGACTTTCTCCTCTAAAAGCTCTGGAGACTTGGTGGACCCCTCTAGTCTAGTAAGTATCACTACCTGCCATGTGTTAAAACTACCTCTGAGAATCAGTGATCCCACCCACCTCGTGAGGACCCGGTACCTGGAACGTTACTTAGCTGTTGCAGCTGACCTGGTAACTTGAAATTAGCTGAATCTGTATTCTATAAAGATCACAACACGTTTTTCATTGTTTTAACATATTGCTCACACCTTGGGCTGCCATTTCAGAAAACAGTAATTCCTTAAACAGTCATATGCACACATGCCCAACGACCCAGCTGTGCTGCTCCTAGATACTTTCCCAATAAAAATCAAAAGAGACATGAACCTAAATAGGAGAAGTCCGCAGCAGTTTGCTTCTTGTTCTCAAACACTGGCAATAACCCAACCTCACTTGGCAGGTGAGGTGGCGGGTGATGGAATAGTACTCAGCAATTAAAAGGGAGGGATTGCTGGCCGCTAAAATCAGAGGCCCTGGTGAACTTCCAAAGCAGGGTGCCTATGACAGAACCAGGTAGAAAGGACCACAGGCCTTATCACACCATCCCTAGGAAATTCTAGGAGAGGGAAAACAGATGAATGGTCTCCAAGCGGTTGGAGAGGGGAAGGGAAAAACACCAAGGAAGCCCACACAGATGTGCTGAGACCAGAATGGCTTACGCCTTCCCTAGTCCCCAAGACGGGGACCCCAAGAGGGGCGAACCTGATTCTCTTTAGGTCACAGATCAACAAGTTTGGGTAAAATATTGCAGGAATAAACTCTGTCAAGGGGTCAAATGAGGCGATGTCTGGATTAAGACAGGTTTTCACCTTTTTTCTGAAAGGGCGCTGACCCCCTGCGGCCACCTAGGATGCTGGTGAAAGGGCGATTGGTAAGCGAGGGCCTCGCTCTCCCACGCAGTGGGCTGTGGGGAGGTCACATGAGGGGTGCAGAGGAGAGCCCTGCAGGGAGAGTCCAGGGAGGGACCCTGCAGCTCTGGGGACCCTCAGAGAAAGGCGGAGAGACTTGTGTGTGCAATGAGGGGTACTCAGAGACCCCAGGAGATGCGGGGCACCCAGGACGCTGCCGAGAGCTTCCGTCCTCTCTGCTACTGACCTGTGAGCCGCTCCCCTCTGCCTACACAGAGTGACTTTGGGAGCACAGCCTGCGCTGATCCATCTGACCCCGGCCAGGTCTGGCCTCCACTCTTGCAGAGAGTCACCCTAAGAGGCGGTAGAGAAACTGGCTGAGGAAGTCAGAGGACCAAGCAGTGCGTGTTCACACCCACACTCCTGGGCTTCCATTCGGGGCAGGCTGCAGGGTGCACCTCTGGGGGAACAGACCTTGCCGTGCCAGGGTCCTCCAAAGCTGGCCGGGTCCCTCACTCCCTTCCTGGTGCTGAGTGCGCTGATTCAGATCAACCTGGCCCCCTAGAACGCTCAGGATCCCACCCCAGGCTGCGACCCCAGGAACTGGAACAGGGACAGGTCTGCGCTTAAGCTCACCTGCTGGGCACTGGTTTCATCTTACGGATCTCAAATAGGAAGCTGTGAGTACTTCAGAGCCGCTCGGTGGGTTTCCAGGAAACACAGAACCCTGCCTTCTCACACAGGGGCATCTGTGAGTTTTTATTCCACACAAAGCAATCCACCTAGAAAGTACTACAATATAAGTTTCCGTTTCCTCTGACATGTCATTTCTTTAAGCAGGCTTCTTCACTCGCGGCTCCCCTGACCCCCTTGGTGGCAGTTACAATTCATTTCTTATGCAGCCTGACAGAAAAGACGCCGGGAATATGGCGCTGCATATCTTCCCTTCATTACTCCTCAGAGCAGAGACTCGAAGCTGCAATGTGTGAGAAGCAAAAGGTGCCAACATGACATTCACTACTGCTAATATCAATCTGATTAATTCTGCAAGAGACACCCCCTTAACTCTGCATTCTCCCAGGAGCAAGCCAGTGGGGGGGAAGCAAAAGCGGGTATTTTCCAGGATCCCCCAGCTCGGAGAACTCTTTGGGGATGGAATAATATGGTTAATGCCTCCTTTCACCACGTGGCTGCAAATGCTCCAGCTCCAGGAAGGGGTCCCTGTGCAGCCACCTGCGGCAGAGGGACTCAGGTCCCGGGTGGGATGCAGCCAAGGTGAGAGTGAAAGCCACTCAGACCCTTATTACTGCTTGCAGAGGAACGAGAGTGTGGTTTTAGTCCTATTATATTGCCCTGCCAATATTCTTTATCGTCTTGTGGCCTTGGGCAGTGTGTTCAAAAATGATTCTACATTTCAGCAATCCTGTACTTGAAACTGCTAGTAAAAAGAAAACGCCCAAAGATACCCTGCAGTCTCCACTAAGGGGCTGTTACACTGTGGAAATGTACCCCAAGTCCTGACCTTAGGATTAATTGAAAGCAAATAAACAAACAAGCAGAGACCACAGGCAATTTTTTTGGAAAAATTTGGCTCATGAGGGAAAGAATAAAACTCACGCCTTATGCTGAACCCATTTTTGGGAGAAGATTTTCTTTTATAGGAGAACTAATTTCTGCCAGGGATTCTGTTCTTGTTTGTCTTCTTTTCCTACTTAACTTCTTCTATGCTTCTTGTTTTCATGATTCACATCACAAAATGTTTTTAAATCTAAAAAGTCCTTTTATTATCTCTCGATAATTTTGGGTGGTAAATCCTTCAGTTCTTAAAAATTATTAAAAAGTAATCTCTCCAAAGCTTTACCTCCCTTTATTGACAAAACAAATTCTTCTGTTAATTTTCTTTATTGAAGCTAAATATTGGAGCTCTCCCACTTGGCTTCCCATCCATGTCAAACATATAGAAGCTGTGAAAACTACCATAGAATGTGTGGAATTATGCATTACTAGGAAAAAATATTTTTCATCAACAGAGAGAGAAAAAGAGACAGAGACAGAGGAGGGCAGAGAGACAGAGAAACAGAACGAAGAGAAAGAACAGTAAGCTATTAAAATCACACAGATTTGGTCACATCTCTCTCATTTTTTCCTGTCATGTTTTGCATTATGTACTTCAGGGAATTAGCAGATTTGAAGAACAAGAACTACTTTTTGGAGGGAGGTTAGAAAATTATTTCCATTCTGTCTTTTAAAGAAAAGTCAAAGGTTGCTGCGGCCTCGTAAGTGCCGTTCACCTTGGAATACTTATCCGCCCTTCCCCCGGAGGCTGACGGGGTGGGTGGCTGTTAAAGATTTCTGGCGATTTCCTGATGGTGAAAGAGCTGCAGCTTCCCACACAGACGGGAGCACTGGACAGGGGAGGAGAGGCACAAGGGGGAAGGGAGTGGACAGCTCTCTTGCCCAGGCTGCTAGGGCACTGGCAAGGCGCTCGTGGCCTTCGCTTTGCAAATTTGAAGTGTACAAGGAAAAGTGTGGGAATTTTGAGCTTGGGGGAGACCAGGCGGGGTCAGAACTGCTTCTGGTGGGCGAATCCAGGTTCTGAAAGAAGCTTTGTGTGCAGAGATGTAAGGGGACACCAGGGCTGAAGGCAGCCAGTGGCTCGCAGGTCACAGGTCTGTCCCTGGAGCTGCTTTCCGGCCTGGCCCTGGTTTTTGTCTGCCTTGGTCGGCAGGCAGGATTGTGCCAGGGTGACCAAGCGGAGGACTTCTTTGTGCCTTTAGCAGGCAGACCAGGAGGGTAGGGGAAAGGGATTTCTTGACTATTGATGCTCACACAAATTAAAGAGCAGTCCTGTTTCCATATTCGAGAACTCCTCTCATTGAGCATGGTCCAGAAATCTGCTGGTTCAGTTTCTTCTTCCCATCTGTCCTGCTCTCACCGGCTACATTTGTTAATATTTCCTCAAGCAGTCAGCTGTACTGCCCTTGCCGCACTAGAGAAAGGGTGGGTATTGATCATTTCTGCAGGGCAGGCTGGAGAGATGTTTGTTTTGGGCAGGGGAGGCTTCCTATGCATGTACTGGCTTCTTACACAGAGACAAAACTTCCAGCAAAAGGGGAGAGAGCGAAAGAGAGGGAGGAAGGGAGAAAGAGAGGGAGAGGAAAGGAGAGAAAAGAAGAGAAGGAAGGGAAAAATGAAAGGAAAGTGGAGGTTTTCTCGGCACAGAGGAGGAGGGGCCAGGCCGGCCGGGTGGCAGGAGAACCCTCAGCCCACTTATCCGTCTTCTCCTTTGGCATGTGAAAACTCCCAGCTCAGCGCGCCATGTGTCAAATCCATCATTTCATATGTCAGCAACCATTATTCCCTCTTTTGTCACCAGTTTTGACCAAAGGATGAAAAATCGCTGTCTTACTCTGACAAAATTATGGCTGGAGGGAAAGAAAAGGGGCGAGTCCGGGAGAGAGGAGGAGGCCAAGGTGAGACGGAGAGAGGCTTTCCTCAGATCGGGCCTGGGTTAAGAGAATATTGATCCGTGGGCTAAAAACTGTTGATCTCTCAGAGCAGAGGATGACAAATGGTGGTTAAAAAAAAAAAAAAAAGAACCAGAAAAAAAAATTGAGCATCTCCAAGGACACTAGAGCCACTCTGAGTTCTCCCTTAGTGTTTGTTCGGTTTGTGGGTTTCTGCACTGGGGATTTCAACAAAAACAAGCAAATATTAAACAGAAATGGAGCAGCCGCAAAAATGATACAGAGGAAAAGAGACGGGAGGAAGAGGGACGGACGCCGGGCCAGGTAAGCTCACTAAGCTGCAGGAGCATTAAAAATATAAAGTGCCGTTTGTCTGAGCCCAGGAGCTGGGCTTTTTTCTTCCATATATTTAGTGATGGATTGTCACAGGAGGGAGAAAAGTGTTTTTGTCTGATGTAGGCATCTTTAATTATGGCAGGACAGGCATTTTTTTAAAAAAATCAAACCACATAGAAGTGTGATGCTGACGTCCACAAACCCACAAATGAAAGGAAGTACAGAGGCTTGTGTTCGTTAAGCAAATACAGTATGACACGGCATAAATTTAAATTGGGGGCTTTGAGTAATTTTTCCCAACTGTAGAAATCGAATGCCAAGTATGGCAAAGCAAGGGAGGGCATAAAGCACCAACTATTTGCTTTCCCTTCAGAAGAATGTGGGGCCGGGACTAGGTGCAGGGACACTGGCGCCGGCCACCCTGCTCCCATGCCGTCTTCTCTCTGCCCACCCTGCGTGGCTGTAGGGCAGTGTTTCAGGCGGTGCAGCCCCTGGTTTCCTGCTCTGTCACCTCATCTCATCCTGCTGGTGTGACAAGTCCTAGGTCAGCATAGGTAAAGCCCTTGGGAAACATCATCAGCACTGAGGCAGCGCAAAGTAGGTATCAGCATCGTTTCTTCCTTCAGATTTGCACATTTCCTCTAGAAAATGCCTCCTGTCCCTTGTCTTGGTATCCGAACCCTGAGCTTGGAAGCCTGGTTCCAGGGTTCACAGAAGCCTTTCTCAGGTTACAGCTCGGCCGGCCCTTCCCACAGCAATCTGATTGGTTGACTTGCAGCGCTCCTGGGCTTGTTGGTGACTCCATTTCTCTGAGGAATTGCATGAGAGTAACAACACCTTGGCTGTCTTTTTGGAGTAAAGTTAAGAGTACAGAATACACATGGGGAAATTAGGAAATGGTGAAGGACAGGAGACCGTATCAGTCAGTAACGTGCGGGCTAACAAGCCTGGGAGTGAGCAGTGATGCTCTAAGCTCGCTTTTGGCTGTGAGGCCTGGGATAACCACACCTCATCCAGCTACCCATCCCAGGTAGGCTGAGGGGCAGAAGAAACACAGGAAGACCCCAGCTCTCAGGGAGATCCAGCCTGTTTCTCCAGGACTCCAAGAGCTGTTCGCAACCCTTGCTGGAAACATATGCAGGTTGTGTATAAAGCGCCTGACCCCAAACACTTAAAAAACTGTGAATGTAGTTGAGAAGTTCATTCAGGCTAAGTGAAGACCAACAGTTCCTGAGTAAAGATTCCATTTACATACACTATCCTCTCTGTCACAGAGCCTGGCACAGTAACTAAGGCCTGCACATATCTGCTAGAGCACAACCCTTGAGAAGAGTTTGTTGAATGACTTGAAGGAAAAGAACAGCCTCTGAGGCCAAGTGTAGCTCAGTGGTAGAGCACATGCATAGCTTCCCAAGGTTCCAGTCCCAGCACTGCTAAAAGAATGTAAAGAGCCAATTGCTGAGCAGTTCACAGAGATCATAAAAACCATATCACAGGGCTGCCCTCATTCCTATGTTCAAGGCAGCACCATTTGTGACAGATAAACTGGCAGCATGACAGCTCCATGTCCCTCAGCAGTTGGAATAATAAGGAAACGCAGTCTTCACACACAGCGGAGCGCCACTGTGCCGCCAGGGAGGACGGACCCGAGTCACCTGTAGGAGAACGGATGCACTTTTAGATCATAATGCAAGTGACATTAAACCGGACTCACAAACTTAAATAAGGCAGGGTCTCTCTTAGATTATAAACTCAGATTAGGAATAAAGAACAAAACAGAAGGTGGCTAACAGGAAGTCGGGAAATGGGCGTTTCCCAAATGGGAAGGGAGTGAGCAGATGGAGGGAGGAGAGGCAGCGGGAGGGGACGGGGTCTGTACGCGCCCCAGCTCTGCACAAGGAGGGTAAACGTTATGCACTGTGCTCATTTTTAAAAAATTAAATATGCATCATTATTTCCATTACAGTAGCAGGAATTGTCCAAAATGTACACAAAACAGTCACTTTTCTCAGATTAAGGCAATCCGTGCCCTTTTCTCTTTTACCATTGAAAAGTTCTGTCAAATAAAGGACGATGGTTTAAGACGGAGAAAAGCTGTTAACTTTCTTTCTCGGTCCCACAAGTGCTTGCGACTGTTCATTTCTTTCTTGGAAATACTACAAAAGTTCAGTACCTTGTTAGGGAAAGTAAACAACCAATTCCGTCTTATCCCTGCGTGCGGGTCAGTCAGAGGCTACTTTCACCCTTACACGCTTTCAAGACGAGTTTTAGGTCATTTTCCAAGTGTTTTCAATTCTCACTCAAAATTTAGTGCCCATTGTCAATGAAGGCATCACAGAAATGAATTTCCAAAGTTTCAGCACACTGAATGTTTCTTAATTAATTGTCCCCCAAAAGGAAACTGTTAAGCTAAGTAGTGGTGTAATTAAAAGAGCACAGAGCTCACAGTTAGGAAGACTTCTGTGCCAGTCGCAGTGGTTGGGTTTCTACCTTTATGGTCTTAACTTGTATTATTTCAGGCAAGTGACTTAGTCACTCTGCTTCTTTTTGCTCGCCTATGGAAGTCGCCGTTTATATATAATTTGTATTAGCTGCCTCTCAGCGTGGTTGTCATGCGATAGAAGATGTGTCAGTCCATTGCCACGTGCAGCCTACCGCTCGTGTTTCAGCAGCTTTCAGCGATGTTACACTGCAGTGCTGGCAATATTAAAGCAGCTTGTAAGTTTGAGCTCTTTTTTTCCAGCCAAGAGGACTCATAAGTCAGAGTTATTGCAAACAGTAGAAAACTGCCTGTGAGAGGATTTTCCCCTTCATTAAGATGATACCCAAGGTAATGCAAAGGAAATTATGAAACCTCCTAAATGTAGAAAAATGGAACAGGCACAGTTGTTTTGAACTAATAGAAGCGTTTGCTCTTAATCTACTTGAGAATTCTGTGTCTAACACGTTGTCAGGATACCATAACAGCGATTAATAATAACTCTGCATGTTAAAATTATTAGCTCCAAAGTTAAATTCTAAATCGAAACAGCCTAGTCCCACATGGACTTAAAACTGTTATTCAGTCTGTGAGGAACAAGCTGGCTGGGAGGGAGAAACCTGTTTTCTGCTTTGAGCAGAAGTATCTTCCCTCAAGTTATCGCAAGACAGACTCGGATGTGCCGTTCGCCTTTCTTGGCCACTTCTCTCCCTCCCTCTTCCTCTCTTCTTCACCTGGACTCTCTCACTCCCCCCTCCAGCTCTTCCTGTTTCATTCTTCCTATCATCCTGGGATATCGTGTATATAAATACCAGTGTCTCAAAAAGACATGGAAGAACATGCTGCATGCACTGTCAGGAAGTAGGTGACGTGATCAAATTAGGATAATTTGAGAATTGAATAAAAAATGTTTACAAGCGTGTGGGTGAAATGAAAAGAAACTGCACAGTGAAGAGCACTTTCCCTGGACCTGCAGCAGGAAAACCGGTCATCCCCAAGTGCCTAAGGACAGAGTGGAGAGCTGAAGGGGGTATCTGGGGGGCTAGGGGTGCTGCAGACAGAGGAAGGGTGTGCTGGGGGGACACTCACCCAGGCTCACCACAAGTGCCCTCGCTTCCCGCTGTAGCACAGCACTGCCAGGGCCTTTGTCTGTCCACATGCATCAGCTCCCCGGGCTCCGAGCAGGTAGAGGAGCCTGAGGAGTGAACCCCAAGGGGTGCATGGGAGCCACTCGGCCAGTGATGTAAACACACACACACACACACACACACACACACACATACACACACAAAGTCACTCTAAACTAGAGTTAAAATAGATATGGGAATTGAGTCAAGAGTTTGGGGTAGGAAACATAGAAGGTCAGCCTGTAGCAGTGTGTCCTACCACAAAGGAAGGTTTTCAGATCAGACAGACAGACAGACAGATCACTCCACAGCAGTGACAGTCAGAAGAGCACAGAGTGGACTGTTAAGTTTCAATGACCAAACTGGGACAATCTGAGCAATGACTAGAGTGGTATTAAATGACCACCCAAGCTATAAGTACCCATGATTCCCATGATCATTGGGCCAATAAATACATACACTAGGAGAGAGAAAGCTCCCTCTAAAATTCATAACACTATGAGGATTCTCCTCCGGATGTCACGTAAGCCACGCCCCTCCAGTGCAGGCTGCACGAAAACCAGCGTGTGCCTTCGCAGCAGGGAAACCTGTCCAGGATCACGTCAGACAGGTGTTCCCAGTCAGCGTCACCCCCAGAAGTCGTGCTGACAGCGCGGGCACATTGTGACAGAAGTGGCTCCTCCCAAATCCTAGCCTCACCTAGTCATGAGTAACACCCAGAACCCCAATAGAGGACATTCTGCAAAATACAATCCACATTCTTCAAAACTACCAAGATCACAAGAAAAACAAGGACAGTGTCACAGCCAAGAGGAGTCTGGGGAGACATGGCCAAATGGAACTTGGCATCCGGCTTGAGGTCCTGAGCAAGGGACACAGGTAAAAACCAAGGAAACACAACTAGGGCGTGTGCTTTCCTTAATGGGAACACACAGACCCAGCTTATTATGTGCAGCAAACGTGTACGCAGACCTCAGACGGTACAGCGGTCTGTCTTCTATCGCCGTAATGAAATGTCTAAGATGTTTATTTAGCTCGTGGTTCTGGAGACTAAACATCATGGCGCCCAGCCTGCAATGGCCCTGTGATGGCAAGCTTGATTGTATCAATTTCACTGGCTTTAGGAGCTGCCCAGGGAATTCGGAATGCACAGGTCTGGATGTGACTGGGCAGGTCACGGAGGCGTGACTTTGGGGTCCATATCTGGTCCTCTCCTGCACTGCTGCCGCGCTCTGCTTCCTGGTCACCATGAACTGAGCATCTTTGCCCACCACACACTTCTACCATGATGATTCTGCCTGGGAGTCAGCTGACCATGGACTGAATCCCCTTAAAAAGTGAGTCCAAAAAATTCTTTTAATAAAAGTGAGTCAAATTAAACTTCTCCTTTACAGTGTGAGTGTAGGATATTCATCCAGCAATGGGAAAGCTGACCATGGTAGCCCTCCTCATCACATTATGGCAAGTAGTAGGATCATGGCAGCAGGGTGTGCAAGAAGAGGTCCTGTAATAAGGCAGGAAGCCGGGCTATGGGGCGGGTTGAAGCTCGTGCTTTGATAACCCTGCGCTCTCCCAGTGCTGATCGGGCTCCCAGGAGAATGACATAATCCCTTCTGAGGGCAGCAGTTCCCGAGGCCTCCCACCAAAGCTCACATGTTGCAGATCCCACCACCTCTCAGTCTTGTCATCCTGGAATCAGGCTTGCAAGATATGACCCCTTTGGGGGCCTCTCACAGTGAAACCACAGCAAATCATAGGGCAGTCTGGGCGTGGGGTGTGCAGAAACTCACAGTACTACCCTTACATTTTATTCTATAAATCTCGATGTGCTAAAAATAAAGTTTCAAAGTGAGTTGTTAAAAACAAAGATAAGAAAGTCACACTGGAAACCCATGAGGGTAGTAGATTCCTGGGTGAGAGGAATAATAATAAGGTTGGTGATGCTGGCTCCATTGGTTCTGTTCAGTCACGGGTTTGGAAACCTTAGTCACTGTGACTAATTGCAGACACCATCTCCTTACTTTCTGTAGAGATGACCAGGTCCTTGAGCCCATGTGCACCCTGCAGTGGCCACGTGGGTGCATCAGCTACATTTCCTGTCCTCACGGACTCTGTGAGCTGTGTATCCAACTCCCCAACTCCACATCAGCGCATCCTGCCTTCCCCACCACATGGCCCAGAACCACAGGGACACACCAGCTCTGCAGACAGAAGGGGGACACAGTCTTATGCCTCAACCCTCACAGGACTCTGGTCAGCTCCTGCAATGGCTTGAGTCTCACTTTTAACCTGCAAATCTCAAAATAGAACAAGATAATCTTCTGCATTTTCTATCACTAAAATTATTTCCCCTGTAGTAAAATGAGGGGTGAAGCTCGTTCTCACAACTACTTTTCAGCTATTAAGAAACAAAAACACTAGGTAGATAGCTTACTAATGCCCACTGCTTCAGACTAGCAGTGCAGAAGGGCTCAGGAGAGAAGACACCCTGTCCTCTACTCCCCTCCCTACTCCCGGGAGACCTGGTCCAAAAAAACACAGGCGTGAGCCGTTTGCTTTTGTTCGTGAGACAAGGAAATGGAGCCAATGAAACACCTACCATTGGTAGAAATTTCTTTCTTCCACATTTTTGTTTTCAATACTGGGGGTTGAACCCAGGGCCTTAGCTCTGAGCTATATCCCCAGGCCTTTCTAACTTTTAATTTCGAGAAAAGATCTTACCAAGTCTCGAAGATGTTTGGGCTGGGCTTGAACTTGTGAATCTTGTGCCTCAAATTCCCAGAGTGCTGAGAATATAAGAAAAGTTTTTTTTCTACATGACATTTCCAGATTCATTTATTTTTAAACCAGGTAGGTAGAGAAAAACAAAATTTTGATTTTCATTTCTAGCTCATGTATTTAATTAAATCTTATAAAAGCATGAAAAATACCATACATTTTTGCCATCAACCTTTGAAATTCTTCATAATATTTTAATGACATTAAACTTGAAACAAGTGATTATGGATACATTTTTTCAATTCTCTGGGCCTCCCTCCGCATCCCCATCTGTAAAATGAGAGGTTTGGACTTATGATTTGGAGGAATAGTTTAAAGCCTATCTTCTCTGATCATTGAATTCCCAGCATAAGATACATAATACTTTGGGAATATAACTGCATCCAACATTCAAAATTCTCATATTTTGTGGATGAAATGTTTGTAATATGTCTCAATGCACAAAAAATGAAGGTATATTCATGATTTTTTTACGAAAACGCACCCGGGGATCAGAGGTAGAGAGCTTGCCTGGCCTGTCTCAGGCCCACATTATATCTGTAGCACTGAAAATAGAAAAAAACAGGTTCTAAAAATTTTACCTGTGCATCCTCTAATATAGGAGATTTGAGCCTACATTGATACTTTTCTTTATTCTTGTATCAATAAGCTCACCTTAGCTATGGACCTGAATTTAAATAATGCTTTTTAAAAGACTTTCCTAAATGAGGGCTCATGGAGTCCTCTGAGAATTTAGCAAATGCTGGGAGGAGCTGTACATATATAATATGCATGTATGCAGTAAGACACACACTCCAAACCCCAGCGCATGAAGTGAGCACGTCTGTGGGCCCGTCTCCCTACCGCCCGTCTCAGTTTCCACAGTGTACTCAGCCTCAGTTCAGCAAACGCCTCTAGTTGCAGGTTTCTGAGGCATCTCTGCACTGCTCTCCCTTGTTGTGCTGAAACTGAAGCTAAAAATCCTGTTTGATCCAGTTATTCTCTCCCCAGACACCTTCACGACAGAAGAAAAGACATCATATTGCAGTGATCCATGCAGCGCAACTCCCATTAGCTAAATCTTGGGAGCAGCCGGTAGGTCCGTGGACAGACAAATAGATTAAAAATATGTGGTGTTTACTCTTAACAATCCTACACTGGCATAAAGAAACACATGAGTCATTCGTTGGAGGATAGGTGCACCTTGAAACCATAATTGTAAGTGAAATAAATCAGACATACAAACTAAAATAATGCATAATTTCTCTTATATGAGAAAACCAAAATTACAAGTAAAGAGCAAAATAAAAGGTAGATAAGAGGCAGTGGGAACATAGGTCCTTCTCAGACGGAAAGCAGATCAAGAAGTGGAGGGAAAAGAAAGGAGTGGAGGGAATGGCTATGAAAAGAAGAAATTAAAATGTGTAGTATACATGTATCAACTCACCACAAGTAATGTACATGCTATGTGCTACAAGCATGTGCTGGTAAAAAAAGAAAGAAATGCAATCTAAGGACAACCCAGGAACGTATTGGAATGTGAGTTTTTCTGTGTATTCTCAAGGATCTTAAAGGATTCAGCCCGTGAAGCAATTATTTAAAAACATACTGATTAGATACCGATAGCATACTGTCTGAAAAGAGAGATGCAGAAAAATACACATAAAGCACAGGAGACACTTAAGGGCTCTACACTTATCCGTATGTGTATGTATCTGCTATAATGTGTACAAATGTACTTGAGAAACCACACCAAATGTGTAGCAGTGGCTGTCCTTACTGAGGGAGATCACACTGATTATGGTAAACTAAACTGCTGATTATGATCATATATTTCCGTGCAGAAGTACAGCAAGAGTTTGACATGAGGAGTGACCAAAACACGGTGAGGGTTCAAATGTAAAAATATTCCGCAGTAGAAGACATCTTGCCGTCAACCCTCTTCCCAATGCTCCTCCACAGCAGAACACACTTTTCCCATCACTTCTGCCACTTTCCAAAGCGCTCTTGGAAATCCTCTTTCCTGGGTCTTTAGCTGCACTGCCTCAATGTCCTGAATACACTCAAAACGTTTACCTGTCATGGTCATTTTGCCTCTGGAGAAGAGCTAGCAGTCACACTACCAGATCCAAAGAGGGAGGTGGATGGAGACACAGCATCATGTTTTGTCAAACCTGCTTTTCTGTTGGATTGCTCTTGGCAACAGCATTCACCGTATTTTTGGTTACGCCTTTTAAAGACACTCAGGAAGGAAGACTTCCAGAGCTGCTTCGGAAAGCAACAAGAACGGTGGGTGGACTGTGTTCCAACGAGGGGAGTTTGGGGAGCACTGCTGACAATGTGTCCTCCACTGCAGTTTTGCAGACTTAAACATACCCTGTATGTGTTGCTCATCTCTTATACACGGTTAACAAGGCTTCACCCACAAAGGTTGGCGTATGGGTGCAGACGGAAATTCCAGGTTCTTTCTTGAGCTGTCTTTGAATTTCTGCCAGGGCACCCGCAGCCCAGGAACAGACTTGTGCACGGCCATTCCCCTGCTCCAGTTCCAAGTGGACTGCGAGAAGGGACCAGAGGATAGACTGGGAGGGTGAGCAGTGGTCACTGTATGTGCTTAGAGCATAAGCTTGGGGAGACACAGGCAAGGGACCCCCACAGAAGCCTCTGAGAGCAGGAGCACACACCGTCCACTTGTGCGAAGCGAAAGAACGCATCTCCACACCAGCTCTGGATGTGGCCGGGCGCTGACACCAGCCCCAGGTCTTTCTCCTGCTTCCTGTGAAGGCAGAGCTGACTTGGTTTGGATGCAATCACGTTCAGATACATTATCTCAAAGAATTCATTTCCTAACTAAGATTTAGCTCTTTCTACTATGGTGTTTAGTGTATTTTTGTATTTTCTAAACTTAAATCCTCAATCAGATCCAGCTTAAATGCTCTGAAAATTTAATATCTGATTGAAATAAAATTCTGAGTAAATTAGCAAAGAACTAATAACCCATACAAATTCTTCTAAACTCATCATGTAAGTAAATTTTTTCCTGATATGCCCTGTGCACTAAAATCAGTATTCGATAAATATTTTTGTGATGAAGAAACAAGAGAAAGTAATCCTTGATGATTGTTCTGTAACATATATTTTTAATCAGCTGTGGTTGTTAATTAAGAATTTAAATGCCAAATATTATAAGTAATTTCACTCAAAAATACCCACCACATGGGAATTACTGGACTAGCTGCAGGAACAAGATGAGCAAACCTGAAGAAATGTATAAAGTGATTTTTCCAGAAGGCTATGATTAAAAATAAAACTAAGTTTCTCATCTTGACTTGCATCAGATCTGATTTAAAATATGCTGTTTTAAGATGAATTATAAACTGTCAGGAGTCACGGTTATGAAAGGGGATTTCCAGAAAGATCTAATGACTAGGAATTTGTGTTTAATCTAACAAACCACACTGTCTATTGAATTTGTGTGTCTGAATATAAAGATTTATTGTCCCTGGAGGTAATTATTGACCTCAACATCTTATCAGTCAATATTTACCTCGTGGGCCAATAAATCTTGATATAACCTCATGAAAGTCAATATCTGTTTAATAGTATACATGGAAATCTGTAATAGGTTGATTACAGCCTTCAGTGTCCTACTGGGCAGCTTACACTGGGACATTTAAGGGACATAGAATTGTTCCTTCTTTCCAGCATAGACTGAACACCCCTGTTTGTGGGGGTTCATTCTTTCTCCATCTCAGGCCGGGGGAGGAACATTCTTTATTTCTCTATTGCATGCAAAGCTTGTAAGCCCCTGTGAAGCCAGAAACTAATGTAACGCTTTTGCCATTTCACTCCTTGCTCCTGGCACAACCTTTCATCATCATGGATAAAATGCCTTCTATGACAGACAAGATTCCCAGCGCATGGTCCCCCAGCGGTCACTAAGTCATCACTCCTCCATGGTATGCAACTCAAAATAGGTCCCAGGCTCCCCTCCGGAAGGATGCAGTGTCATAGGATGCCAGGACAGCAGAAATGACACCTGAGTAATAAGCACAACTCTTCGTCACTTGGAGAAGTCAGAAAGCGGAGCCTCAAGGTGATCCCAAGGCCAAGCACCAGACTTAGCACTGAACAGAAGTTCATCGACGCTGGGTAAGTATGTGATGGACAGGCCACCAAAGAGGCAAATGCTGAAATCATTTCTGTTGCTTCATATGCAGTTTCTGAAACATGAAAAACAGCAAAAAGAATAATTAGGCTACTTCAGGGTCATTTGTATTCATCAAACAGAGCTGTAAGCCAAGAATTAGGGAAATCACAGCAATGACATCGTCTGTGGCTGCAGAGGTCCTTGGGTTTCTGCATGCTACAGTTTCCCCAGCACCAGTTTCCCCAGTACCCTAGCTCCTTATTGCCTGGCTTGAGAGGTCCCACCACATGTCAGAGTCCAGCCTAGACTTCCATGGTAACCCTGCCTGCTTTGGCAATCCTGCCCCCACCAGCCAGGGCTTGGAAGCACAGCGCATGTTGAGTTCGTGGAGTCTTTTGTGTCCCCAGCAGCACTCAATCCAGACCTTTGTGAGCAGCCAACATTAATAGAGACATGAGAGGAAGCCAATCTGGGCATCTCCTACCCATGCAGTCCTGAGGTCTGTCGGAAAGCACCAGGCCCTTGGCTGTGCCCCTTTTATAATGCATCCTTAAAACAGTGTCAGCTCGTCTCCTGACATGATCCAGAGCCAGTAAACCAAAGTTATATGACCTGGCCCACCCCGACTCTGGCCCCACCTGCAAACTTGACTGTGTTGGTAACAGCACTCTCTCCCCAGGGATGAATAGAAACACTGAGTGTGAGAAGGAAGACATGGCTCTCAGCATGGCAGTGGACTGGGCTTGGTTGTCGTGAACACTAGGCTGCATCCAGTCTGCATAGAGATTAGCATGAGAACTAACTGTTCTGGGTCTGTCTAGAGTGCGAGACTTTTGAACCCTTTGTCTATGACTCAAACTCAGAGGATGTTCCAAAGTACAATGGTCCACTCTAAGGTATGGCTCAGAACACACTAGAATACAGCTAGAAATGAACGTATAGGAGACAGCTCTTCATCAGAACCAAGCTGGGGCCACACATTTTGCGGTGCAGACAATGTCACAGGCCTGAGTTTCTAGCCTTTTTGGAAGCATCACTTTCATATCTTTTCTACTGACTTGGGAACTTAAGGCTTCCCAGAGAAAAGAAAACCTCCACACATGGCTTCCTCAGCATTCAGCAGGTATATTAATTAGGGTTCTCTAGAAAAACAGAACCAATAGGAAACGCATGTATAATCGTGCAAAGGGATTTGCTAGGTTGATTTACAGAACTGGAGCAGCAAGAATCCACGTGGCTGCCTACAGGTCAGAGAGTTGGAGGATTCAGTCACTGCTCAGCCCAAGAAGACAGAAGCCACAGAACAGAAGAGTCCTGATGAAGCACCAGTCCAAGGTCAAAGACCTGGAAGCTCACAGGAGAGTCGCTAGTGGGAGTTTTCATTGGAAGATGGGAAATCTAGAAACTAATGTCGAATGAAGATGGTGAATCCTGGAGCTCTTCAAAACAAAGGAATATTTCTTCTTCTTTCTCTTTTTAGTCTGTCCTGGCTACAAGCCTATTGGTTGCTGCTATCCGCATCTGGGTTGGGCCTTCCCCACTTGGTTTGTTCACCTGTGTGTCAGTCATCAATAGACACACTCAGAGCTGTGCTTCAGTAATCTTCTAGGCCTTTCTCAGTTCATCCACGTTAACATATCATGATTAATGGCCACAGCCAGTGGATAGTCCTATACACAGCTTGGTTTCTACCTCATCTTTGGCTCTGGGCACAGTGCAGATAACCCAGCTGCCTGAGGAAGTCAAGATGTGGTGGAAAATTTCTCTGCAATTGCATCGAACCAAGCTGGTCATCATTGGTTAGTGTAGTGGACTGACAGCAGGTGGTCAGCTTGTAACACCCAGCTGAATCAGTGTGGTGCTGGGTGTAGAGGGCCCACCTGATGATTGTTGCCAACAACACAAAGGGAGAACTAGTCAGGAAGACCAGTGGTGGTGCTGTTGGTGCACCTAGAGGAGCCTGTCATGCTGACTTGCTGGTATGAACTTGGCTGTTCTCATTATTAGAGGAGCTCAGGGCCCTGTTGACACTGAAGATGACTGTGGTACTTTTCAGGGGATCTCTGGTCTTTGCTTCTGGGTTCTGGTGCAGATCCCTCAGCTGCTGGCACAGAGCGTCCCACAGGCACAGACTTTCTAGCTTCCACCACTGACCTTTGGGCCTTCCCAGTGAAGATCCATGAAAGAAACTTACATGAGACATTGTTGTGGGCTCTAGGCCTCCAGTCAGACTTGTGGGAGCCTTGTCATGGGCTCTAGGTCTCCAGTTGGCCTCGTGCAGGACATTGCTGTGGGGTCTAAGCCCTCAGCTGTACTGAGTCTCCAGTGTGTGAACAGATTTCCTGCACTCCTTTGTATTTGACTCTTTGGGTGACTACTATAAATTATGTGTCCTGTACTAAAATGCTTCCCTTGCAAACCCTGACTACAGCAGTTAGGTTCCTCCTGGATTCAATTTGTAATTCACAATATTACCATTAAAAACCACTGTGCCGCACATAGGACAGGTCGGCTTGTTTTGTTTGACCAGGGAAGGGTTCATTGTCTGAAATGGTTGATAAATTGCATCAACTTTAAAAGTTCAGCTTCACTAAATAACTAAGCAGTTCTCCCTGGAAATCAGTGCTATGTGCAGGCCACTGGGGGGACAGACAGATGCCAGCCTTGTCCCGTGATTCAGTTCAATTCACAGACTTCGGGGGAAGAAAACAAGAAGTCAACAAGAAGCAAGACCTCCCTGCTGACTGGAACCATGTGCGGGCCACTGGGGAGACAGCCAGACCCCAGCCCCTTCTGGAGAACCTCCTGTCTCCTGCTATAAGTGCATAGCTGATCTGGAGAAACACAGGCTGTGGTGATAGCTATTGAGGTAAAACACAATTTAATGCTTGTAGTGTTTAACTGACTTTGCAGGTCTACAACTGGTAGTCTGATCATCTATTCAGAGGATAGCAATATGCAATGTAGCATCTATAGGGGATCTCCTTCTGAGGGTAGTGGCCATTGTTAATTCCCTATTATCTTGTCTAAGTCCTGTATCTTTTTCATTGTTTTGTTGGGTTGAGTTTTATTCTTTTTTGTTTTGTCTGATTTTATTATATCTGCAACAATTTAGGGGGGTTAAACAAGGATCGAACTTATGACCTCACACTTGTCCAGGGAGGTATTTATACCACTGAGCTAAATCCCCAGCCCTGATTTTATTATACCTGATGACATGGGCAGTTATTTCAAAGATAACAAGATATATTATGGTGGCCATTCTGGATTTACTATGATCTTGTTTTGAAGTCCTTTATTGCATTCATTGTCATGTTTTTATTGGTTCTGTGCTGTTCTGCTTGATTTTTATTATGTCTGAAGTTATCTGCAGCTATTTTGAAGACAACAACAGGCTTTATTATAACCATTGTTGATTTCCTATTGTTTTGGACTTCTGTGTCACTTATACTAGTTTGTTTTGACCGACTTTATTCTGTTTTATTTTACTTGGTTTTACTCTCCAAAATAAAAATTTAAAAAATAATAACTCTGCAGTTCTACATCCCAGGGTAAGAGAACATGTCCTGGGTGGCTGTTTAGGTTCCAGGATGTTGTAATGGTTGATTCATTATGTCAGCTTGAGAAGTTTAGAAGTCTAGCTAGGAGACTGAGCATGAGGCCAGAGCCCCCACTTTGCAAATGTCCTGAGTCTGGGCAAGAGGCGGACACCAGAGATGCTGTGGGTGTAAAAGACTCACCCCAGGGAAGGGAGCCTGCATACAATGTAAGGGAGGAAAAGAAGCTTTCTCTTGCCCCTTTTTCCCATTGTTGTCTTGCTGTCTTCTGCAGCCTTGAACTGTTGCCCCTCTGCCACTCCACCTGGCTTTAGATCCAGCTAATTATGGACCGAAACCTCCACAAAATGTGAGCTAAATAAACCTTTCCTTCCTTAACTTTCAGTGTTGGATATTTTGTCTCAACAATGACAGAAAGATAACTAAGACATTATCTGATTAAATTGTGCTTTAATTTCCTAATCTCTGACCATGAACAGCAACATTTGTGCATAACATCTTAAGCATCTACATGATTTGAGATCTCTGCCCTGTGGATTCTGGTGCTTCCCGAAGTGGTCAGCTAACAATGCCCAGAATTCACCTCTTGGGGTGATGGTCTAATACCTGAATCTCATAAGGATAGAGGACAATTGTTGGGTTCTCTATCATCCTGCTGGTGTGCACCCTACCTAGTATTCCCTTACTGTGCACACTAAGTGATTAGTCAGATTGTGTCTCCCATATCTGCTCAACTACTGTCCTCTTTTTTCTTGTTTTACTTCCATCATTGCTGGCTTAGGCTTCCCCTGACTGTTGTCTGACCCCTCCAAGGTCCTTACTAACCATCAAAGAGTTCTGCTTCATGTACAGGATCTCAATCTCAAAAGCAGCAAATGTTCAGTCACAATTCTGGCCCACCATCTTGCTTTGACACAAATCTGCCCTTGTACTGAGATAAATCTTTAATCTTTAGTTCTTGATTTGATTCCAAATGGCCATGAGGGGTTGCCCCACAAAACTGACTGCTGTAGAACCTTGGCAAATGGTTAGAAGGTACCACTCCAGACCCCCTAGAGTACTATGTATTGACCCTTTTCTCTCAGACCAGGATTGGTGGCAGCTGGACAGGTCATCAGCTCCCATGGATCTATTAGGGATAGCCTTTGGACTGTGATCCTGGGGCTGAAGTTCAACTTTAGTGGCTGACCACGATTTATTGCTGCAAGGTCAAGACCATAGTCAGTTTCCATGGAGACTCATAGGAAGTTGACTCCTTCTTAGAAAGCCAGACTGCAAGGATTAATTCTTGGACACCTCATATTTGTTCAGAAAAATTACTGGTAGTTCTGAGAGTGGTCCTAAATTTGACTTTGTATAACAGATTATACTCTGACTATTATATGCATTCCACTGGTAGCTTGGAAAGAGAATTTCAAATTGTCCTTAAATTAATTTATTCATATGTTCTTTAATTCATTCTTTCATCCAAGTATTTATGGAATAGTACTTACCTGTACATATGGCGGTCACTTAAAAATATACAAATACAACTTGCAACCTCAAGAGTTTTACCCTAAAGTTTGAGAAATAAATAAATAAAACCTATAGCATAACCAGATAAGCCAATGGGTTTAACAGTGAATCCAGTCAAAACTGTACAAACAGGAGTTGTCGCAAGACAGTGTAACGTGGAGGTGGCCGAGTGTGTTCAACACCAGCAGTGCTCAGACTGAGCCAAAGCTGCTCAGTCTCCAACCTTGGGTGCCACCCTGGGCCCCACACTCATCATGCCCAACCTGACCAACATGGCCTTGCCCTCTTGGCCCCTCAGTGGAACTTCTTCCAGGTCGGTGGCCCACCCACCTCGCCAGCCCCTTCTCTCTTCCTCTTTCCATGCTCTCGCTTGCTCCAGGGTTTCTTCCTGTCCTGCTCTCCTTGCCTACGACGCATCTGTCCATCTGTTCCCCACTGTTTGCCCCACAAACATGTCTTTGAAGGGTCCTTTCTTGTACATCTCTTGTGGCTCAGTTTTCCTGTTTGATGCTTCTAGCATGGCTTATCTCTCCTACACAGTCACTCCTGCACTATCACAGTGGCTTGTGTGATTCTTGAGTTGACATTTGTCTGCAGTATTTATGTTCCTTGGGGATAAACCCTGAGTCTGGTTTTGCTCCTTCTGTTAATCCCAGCACCAAACCAGGCATAGCACATAGGTGCTCGGCAGCTGAGAGTAGGCAGAAACAGTTGTAAGGTGGAATGTCACACAAGATTTCAAGATGTGGAGGTATTTGTGGGACTGGATCAGGATCGAATTTGGCCAAGAAGAGTTGGGGAGAGTATTCCAGCCAGAAAGAGACTTTGTCAACACAGGCAGAGACACCTGTAGAAGAATGATACCTTTGAGACAAGATGCCCACTAGAAATGGAGGGATGAGAAGGAGAAAAGGTGAATGTGGCCAATTTTACATTCCAGAGATGGGCACAGTGGTATCGTCCACCACCCATGTACATCCACCAAATCTAGCGTGGCTACCTTATGAAAGCTGTGCCATTGTTCCAGGGGAGTTGGGCTTGGGTAGCATCCTTAAGAAACTACACTCAAATACCTCAACTTGGGGAGCTTCATCTTTATCCAGGCCCAATTTAGATGATAAGGTTCTGAATTTGAAACTTTAATTGGCATGAGGTGAGATACTGGGGTATTCAGCAAGCAATTTGTATGTTTTGGGTAAGAAATTTTACAAAATGTTGAACTGCAGCAGATCAAATTTCCTAAAAATAGTAGTATGCATCTCCCTATCCTACACTGCAAGGTAGACATCCCTGCTCTCCAACCACAGCATCCTTGGAATTTGAGTGGACACTGTGTCCACCTTGAATAACACAGTACAGAAGAGGTGAGGTCATGAGACTTCTGTGTCCACCTCATTAAAGTTCATGCAATGTTGATTCAGATTTCCAGGGATGTTCGCTGTCCACTTGTCCTTGTCATAGCACTACCCTTGGAACCTCGGTGCCTTGCTGGTAGAAGACCAAGCTGAAAGAAGAGACCATGTAGAAAGTTCTATTCAACACTCCCAGATGAGCACAGTCTTGGATTTCCAGGTACCACAAACAAAAAGATTCCAGCCTCAGTGTCAGAGTCTTCCCCGCTGAGGTCCAGAGATCCAACATGGCAGAGGTGTGCATTTCCTGCAATGCCAAGTCTGGATTCCTGTCCCTCCTGCAGATTCCATGAGCAAAAGGTGGTCATGGTTTTAGGCCACTAAATGTGAGGTGCTTTAGACAGTACGTACAGAGCAACAAAACCAGTTTGTGGAACCTCAGCATTACAGACTGAGAAACGGGACTTTCATACTGCAGGCAATGATTTCCCAGTTCAGGTCCACAAAGCCTTCTCATGGCCACAAGGGAGGGCAGCCAGGGGACAGCAAGACTGAGACTCGGGGGACAGCTATGTACCTTACCACATTTACCTGACATTGATCTGTGCTTAAAGGCTATGTTACCCAAAATAATAGCATAAAACATGCAGGTAACTTGTCTGCCAGTGAACTAGTGAGTGTGACACCACCTGCTCATGGTCATAAGAAGCAGTTTTCATGGACACTGGGCTGGAGCAGAGCTTGGCATGGGGCTCAGGCTGTGCCTGCTGTGAAAACATATGAAGTCATAGGCCCAGGCAGAGACTTGCTGAACAGCACTCTGGTGGCACAGGCAAAAGTACCAAGAATCAACAGACAGAATGACAGCAAATTAGAGAGCTCCTACAGAGTAAAAGAAACAAGCAGCAGAGTGAAAAGACACCTGCAGAATAGGAATAGGATTTTGTCAACTATTGGTTAGATGGAGAACTAATATCTAGAATAAATAAAGAACTCAAACAATTAGATCCCCTCAAAATAAAAGACCCAATCAAAATATGAGCAAGTGTAGGGAATAGACACTTCAAAGAAGAAGTATATATGGCCAATAAATACATGAAGCAATGTTCAGCACCACTGGTCATTACATAAGTGTAAATTAAAACAACCCTGAGGTTCCATGTTACCCAAAAAAGAATGGCAATCATGGGCCAGGGATTTAGCTCAGCGGCATAAGTGCCTGACTGGCAAATGTAAGGTCGGAAGTTCGACCCCCAGTACAAAAAAGAAAAAAAAAAAGAATGGTAATCGTCAAGAAATCAAATATTAACAAGTGCTGGTGAGGCTATGGGGGAAAGGGAAACTTTTTACACTGTTAGTAAGAACATAAACTAGTATAACCACTATGGAAATCAAGACGGTAATTCCTCAAAAAATTACTACTAAAAATCCCATTTAATCCAGCTTTTCCTTTTCTAGGAATCTTCACAACAGACTTAAATACATCCTATCATAGTGATACATACATACCTGGGTTTATAGCAGCACAATTCATAATAGCTAAATCTTGGAAGCAGCCTATATGCCCATCAACAGATAAACGGATAAAGAAAATGTGATGTTTACACACAGTGAAGTAATACTCTCGGTAAAGAAGAATAAACTTGAGGCTATTTTAGGAGAGCAGATGCATTGTGAGGCCATAATGTTGAGTGACATAAATCACACACACACACACACACACACACACACACACACACATACATATGCCTAAATATCACATGGTTTCTCTTATAAGAGGAACCAAATTATAAACAGTGAAATAAAAGACAGGTAACAGGAAGTAAAGAGACAGATCTTTCTCAAATGAGAAGAGTATAAAGAGGTGGAAGAAAGAGGAGAGAAACAGGCTAAAAAGGCCATCAATATACATTACATGTATGTTACAATATATGTACATGTTCCAACTCCACACAAGGAGTACTGACATTATGTACTGCAAACGTGTTAATTTTTAAAAAGATGGAGTATTAGGACTGGGCTGGTTTAGGGTTTGCTCTAGGTTTAGCACTGGTTTGACCATTTCATCCTGCACCATTATCAGTGATGTTGCTATGACGTGCATGCAGAGCCCCCAGCATCATGGGCTCAGCGGCGGAGCTTCCCTGAGGTGGCTGGGCACGGGTGCGTGGACAGGCATGGAGGCCATGTGACCGCACTGGCACAGTTCGGGTACAGCTGACTGGATTTACACCTGGGGTGGCTGGTAGCACCCAGTGGGTGGAACTGGGTGGGATAGAAGAGAGAGAGGGAAGGCAGGTGACTGCTTTCTGCCTGCCCAGCCGTGGACTTTGTCTCAGCAGTGCAAAGTGTCACCAAGATGTTTAGATGTTTCAACATGGAGGGCAGCTGCACTGGAGGTCTCCCTGCCCAGTTCCTGCTGTCCTGGTACCCAAACCTCAGCCTTCCTAGAAAGGAGAGCGTCATGGCTTGGAAAGTCAAAGATTATGTGTCAGTTAAGCACTGATTATAACAGAGCCTGAAACTCTCCCAAAATTAAGCCACGAGAGTGTGACCCTCCCTGCGGAATCACTGAGTACCCTATGCGACTCACACACTCACCTCCACTGGCTTTCCCCTTTCATCAGATGTTCTGTGAGCAGAACAGGTAGGAAACCCAGCGGGAGGCCTCGGCTTAGAGGATAATGGGGAGAGGTGGGGGAGCCCATCCTTGAACAGGAGGAATGAACACCGTGGCAGTGATCAGCTTTAGGACACGCACCAACTCTTCTAAGCTGTGCATGGCACAATTTTCATGTCAGCGAGCTGGCTGTTCTTCCTGAGACAGGCATTATTATAATGATTTCATTTCTCATTATCTGCTTATTTTAAAAAATGCACACTCATGATTTTATTGTTGATGGGAATTGCAAAGCAGTTACCTGGAGTTTCAGCATTTCAATCTCATGTATATTGATCTTTGTTAATGACCTTAAATGAGATACACATACAGCTTCTGGAAAGTAAGATTTTTCTTGATATTTTCACATCACCTGCTCTTCTTCCCCCAGATCAGCTCTCCTCTGGCATGAACTGCTGCTTGTTATTTCAGGCAGTTTGCAGCGCTGCTGGAAGGATGTAAGCCAGACTAAAGATGAGATGGCTTTCCCTGGCCATTTCCATGGACCCCTCTGTGGTTCATCCCTCCTCCCAGGTCAGGGTCTGACAGACAGACAGACACAGCAGACATTTACTCTTCATTTATTTATTTCCACTTAAGCAACATTATGAAATAACCCTTATGGTTTTATGTCATGATCATGACACACAAATTGGCAAAATGAAAAATAATAGTCTCTGTTATGAGTCTCAGAATTACCAATAGAACAATGATAGGCTGAGCAAAAATACTGAGTGGATTACATTGTGTGTTTTTCCATACGACTTTCTGCTAGGGTCTAATATCTTCCTCCCGGAGCACAGACTAAGTCATAAGGAGCTGGCAACAAGACCTACGGGAACCCGAGACTCTCAGGAAGGCAGGAATCCCTTCAATCAAGACCCAGCTTCCTGCCGCTTGGTTAGACGATCTCAGTGCTGGTTATGTCTGCATTCATTTTTCATACAAATGCACCACTTTGTCTGCTTTTTCCCCAACCTCACCAATGAATGCTTAGCAATCGTGTGCAGGGTTGGATTTTTCTGTGCCCATAATGCATGCTACTTTCAATACTATTTAACCACCATGTATGATATAATAACTCTTCATGAGTATAAAAATAATCAGTTTTTAAAATTCAAATTGATATGTCTGCCATTCTTCTCCAGATCCACTGGAGCAGACACCGGAGTTATCTTACATTGTTTCCTCTCAGGTTGATATCAAGCAGGGCCAGGTGGAAGGCTGTGGCCCAACCACCAGCATTATGGTTTTGCCCTTATTATTATTTGGTTTCAACCATACATAGGTAAATTCAAACACCTGAAGCAGTGCTGGTGAGAACATTTTATGCATGAGCTCTGATACCAAATCCATGCCATTTTAAAGGAGTTGCACCGATGTATTTGTGTGTGAGTGTGTGTGTGTTACTAATGAATGGAGTATTTTAGTTCTAAGGGAATTTATTCTTCAGAAATTTATCAGCCAGTTTCACAGTGATCTGTGCCAGCTCCACACCAACTCACACACATGTGTGTACACAGGCATGCCCACACAGGCATGCTTGCACACATACATACACATGCCTTCACTGTCCAGGGCTGACCATGGCCTGGATATGACATGTCTTTGCAAGCTGATGGTCATAAAGTCTGTGTTTGCTTGTCCTGATCCTTAATCCAGTGCTCTGCAAGTAACCCAGGTTCTCAGAAGACGATTTCCTCAGTAGGACATTCACCTGCCAGGATTCAGTCTCCACTGACCGTCAAGCTCTGACAAGTCTGCCCTGGGCTCAGCTGATCTACAAGTGCAGCTGGTAAGTCAGACAGGCTCCCAGGCAGGGGAAGGCATAAACACAGGCTGCAGTGGGTGACTCGGACTCTTAAATAGGCTTCCTGGCAAGCTCTGAAGATTTCCCAGGGTCATTCCAGGTCAGGAAGGATGAGACTCACTGATACTTCACAGGCAGTGACCCCTTCAGCTGTCTGCAGAGATCTGGAAAATGCAGGAGACATGGGGCAGGGCTGGGGTTCTGCTCCCCAGAGCAGCTCATGGTCTCCTGGAAGAGGAAATGAATTGAGAGATTCCTTTGCAGGAGCCCCTGGGTGGAAAACAGGCACTTTATAATGAGAAAGCTCCCTTGTTGAAAGTTTTTGAAGAAAAGATGATTTTTTTTGATAATTTAATCTTCTGCCAGAACTAAAGACTTAATTGCCAAGATTTTTGGCTTAAAATAAAAAAACAAACCATAACCATCTTTTGGAGGCCATTCAGCTGACATTTATAACTCTTTGGGGTTTTCTCACTGGGAAAACTTGGACAGAACAGAATGGTATAAAGCAAGCTCACAAAAGAAAGAAAACATTTGGCTTGCATGCCTCTTGGTGAGGAAAATCTGTTACATTTGTTTTTCACCTTTCACAGAGACTTAAGCCATCAACTTGAAATGTAGAATTTTATTTTAAGGTATTAATGAGCTTGAAAATAGGCTCCTAAAATACTGGGTTGGGAGTTTAACATTGTACTATCGTGATAAAAGCTTGAAGAAGCAAAAGCGGCATGTCCAGACATGATGCCTGCCATGGCTAATAACCCTGAGAAGCTGACAAATTTCTTTGAAAAGTCAATTTACTATTTTTGCAACAAGTTTAAAGAAGGCAGAGTTCTACACAGGACTTGGACACCTGCAATCCATTTTGATACATTGATGAACTTTCAATATTTTATTTTCATTTAATATGAACTTCATTTAATACATACAAGACTTGAAACTGAGAACAGCTTGTCTCCATGTATCAGTGTATTTTTCTCATATTAATTTTGTTAGATTTGTGTTTCGATCAGCAAAGTCCCTTAGTTTACACTGGATGTAGTGAATATGCGTTTCTGAACTTTGTCTTTATGAACATCAAGGCATTGGTAAGCCTATGATTGCAGAGCGCCTACACTGCTGGTTTAATGAGAGATAATTCCCATCTAGAAAACAGTTTTGTGAAGCAAACACTCTAGGTACGTTTGCAGAAAGAACAAAGTTCTTTAATTCGATGCATCACCAAACTGGCATGGTTCCTGGTGATTTCTTCCTGTGACGCTTGGTCATGTCCCCCGCACTCAGGAAGCAGCGTGAGTCCTCACTGAGCCCCAAGAGTAGTGCTGGGCCCTGGTCGTTGTTGGAAGGACAGCAGGGCATGGGCTGAGGCCACGGTCCCAAAAGAGCCCTGCAAGATCCGGAGCTCGGCCTCCAGCCGCTGAGCATGGTCAGTCAGTCTCTGTCGGCAGCTGCAGTGTCCTCCGGTCCTAGTCACTGCTTTCTGTGTGGTTCTCAGCCAGCGGCGTGCTGTCCAAGGGGATTCCTGCAGCACTGGTGCCAACCTGACTGATAAAACAAGTCTGTGAGATAATACTCCCTGCTCTTATTGACCCCACAGCTCGATTGACCGTTTTGCTAATGGATATGTTAATTTAACATGAAAAAGACGCATTCATGAAGACTTTACAAGAGCTATTTGACTTCTCTCTACTCAAAGGTGGAACACATGCTTTTCCTCCCAGTCCTCTCCCCACTAAATACCAAGAAAGTCCCTGGAAACAGCACAAGAGGAAACCAAAGGAGATCTTGCAAAGATAGAACCTGTCAGGGGTCACAGGACTGGGAAATGACACAGAAGCAGGTGACATGGGACCAGTCACCCAACAGCAGGAAGGCAGACCTGGCATCTTCCAACCCGCAGCTGAGGGACAGGAGAGCAGGTGGGCTCCTTCCCCGGAGGCCAAGCCTGTCCCCCAGCACCAGTGCTGAGTCAGGGAGGATGGACGAGAGGGAACTGCCAAGGGTCTGCCAAGAATGAGCAGCTGTCCACGCTGAAATGCCCTTCCCGCCACGGGGCTCCCGGTGGCCAGGAGCCCTCAGCCCTGACAGGGACCAGGTCTAGGAGCTTCTTCATACCCTCCACACTGGGACTCTGTCCTCCTATCTACAGACCAGCAGCAATGGGCCAGAAATAGGAACCCCACCCCTAAACAGCGCCCATCTGTAAATCTTCATTTGCTCAAAGAAAGAAAAAACTTACAGAATAAAAACAGAAATACAACCAGTCAAGATTTATGGGATGCATCCTAAGCGGTGCTGAGAGAAAACAGTGAGAAAGCAGAACTATAACAAGTCAGTAATCTGAGTGTCTATATCAGAAAACTAAACATAAAAGAGCAAAATAAGCCCAAAGCAGGCATAGGAAGACAGGAATAAAGATAAAAGCAGAAATCAATAAAATTAAAAATAAGAAAACAACAGAAGCAAATATCTGCTTCTTTGAACAAAATCATAAGCATTAATAAAACTTTTAATAGGACTGACAAAGATAAAAACGACAAAATGGAAATCATGAATGTCAGGAAATAAAGCTGCAGACCTTGCAACTATTAAACGAATACTAGGAGAATAGAAACAACTTCATATGTTTACAGGTTTGCTAACTAATATAAATGGATTCATTGCACAAAACTATGAGTAAGCAAAATAAAGGGTGATCCCCTGAATAGTTCTCTAACCATGAAGGAGATTTGATTTTACCTTAGAGATTTTTTATGTTAAATCCTTCAGTCCGTGAACACAGAATGTCTTTCCGTCGACTTGGTTTTCCTCAGTCTATTTCATCAGGACTGTAGACTAACAACAGTGCTCTTAGCATGTGTAAGGCACACTTGGCTAAGCTACAAGCAACCAGGTTAGTGTACAACCTGCACATTCCACTTCCAGGGTTTTCAGCTGATGATGGGTGTGCTGAACAAAACCCCAGGTGACAAGGAACTGTACTGACAATGAGGCTGTCACAACTAAAATTATTCATGATATAATTTATAGTCATCCCAAAGGAAATAAAATACATTAATATAAACTCAAAGTCCTGATGAATGAAACCAAAGAGTACCTAAATCAGTGGAAAGACATACCATGTTCATAGACTGGAGGACTGAGCCTAGAAAGGTGTCTCTTCTTCCTAAGATAATTTATGGGTTTAATGGACTTTTATCAAACTCATAGAAATATTTCACTACCATTTTTATTGACTAGAAAAGCTTATTTTAAAACATGTAGAAGGCACAAATTCCAGATGCCTAAAACCTTCATAGAAAGAATGAGGGCCAGCTACACTCACGGCGAGCTACACTCTCACAGCCAGAGTATTGGTGGAGAGATAGACACACAGACCAGTGGGGCAGAAGACAGAGCCCAACACATCCTCACACAAACAGATCTGAATCAGTCCTTCAAGAGCAGGCAGGCTATAGCTTGATAGGACCTCAGTTTCTTCTCCTTATTTTCACACTTTATTTCCTGATCCACCACAACTGTTCTACACAAAATGGATCAAAGATGCAAAACCAACTCAATGGACAAAGAGTAGTTGAGTTGTTTACACTTACACTTTATACAAAAAACTAAGTAAAAATGGACCAGAAACATAAATGCACTTTATAATGCTGTAAAACTTTTAGAAAGAATTGGGGACTGGGGGTGGGTGGGAGAATCTAATTAACAGGCAAACAGTCTTTAAAATCGACACCAAAAGCATCATCAAAAACAGGAGAGTGATAAATTGGACCTTCCTCAAAATTAAAAATCTTTGTAAGAAAGGATAAATTAGAAAAAAGTAAAAGCAAAGTTACTGGGAACAAATAATTTCACACCATGTATCTGGCAAAGAATTACTTCCCAGAATATATAAAGAACTCTCAAAATGCGACAATATGAATGCATCCAGCTAAGAAATAGCTAAAAGATATGAGCAAGCATTTTAGGAAAAAATATATACATATCAAACTAAAAACTTGTCCGCAGCAAACAGAAAGATTAACAGAGAGAAGAGACAACCTAAGAACTGAAGGAGAATATTGACAGGTTGCACGGCTGATGAGGAGCCAATATCCAAAGCATACAAGGTACACAACTTACTGGGAAGAAATCAAATAATCCAGTTAAAATGGACAAAAGAGTTGTACAGGCATCTCTCAAAAGAAGACATCTTAATGGCAAAAAAAGATATATGAAAATAGCATTAATCATCAGAGAAATATAGCAATGAGACATTGCCCACAATAATGGGTATCATAAGGAAAAGAGAGAAAACTGTTAATTGTGAAGAAGGGTTTTAAACAAAAGGGAAACAAAAGGGAACCCTTACACAATGTTGGTGGGAATGCAAACTATTACAGTGATTATGGGAAACACTATGGAGATCCCTCAAAAACTAAAGGCAGAATTACTTTAAGAATCAGGCTTGGATATAGACCCACGGTAACTGAAATCTATTTTGGAGCTAAGTTACCCTCCCTGGTTCACTGTAGCATTATTCACATGGGTCTAGCTGTGGAAGAAACATAAGCATTGATCAATGAAAGCATGAATAATGAATACGTGGTTTTTATAAGCAATGCGGTACTGCTCAGCTAAGTGTCTGCAGTTGTCACCTGTGGACACTTGGGCGAACACAGAGGACACTGTGTTAAGTAAGATAACACTGATGCATGTATATGTGGATTCCACTAGGGCTGAATTCCCATCACCCGGGAAGGGATGGGAAAGGGGAGCTACTGGCCTAGGGCAGAAAGCTTCCGGTAGGCAGGAGAAGTAAGTTTCAAAGATTTATTGCCCAATGCAGTGACAACACTTAATAGTAATGTAACATATATTTCAAATTTGCTAAAAGAGTACTTTTTTTAAAAAAAGTTTTCACTACCAAAGAAGTGTATAAGGTGATGATTATGTAAATTACCTTGATTAATCATTCCACAATGCACACATACAATAACATATCACACTGTGCTCCATAAATACAATTGCAAATAAAGTAATGCAATTATTTTCTGTCAATTAAAATTTCTATCAGGACAAGGGCTGTAGCTCAGTGGTGGAGCACTTGTCTAACATGTGAAAACCGATGAGTTTGGGTCCCAGCACCCCCAGGAAAATTGTGATATAAAATAAAATGAAAGCTAAGGTGATAATAAGAGAGAAAAAGATGTACAAATGCCATGCCCACAAAAAATAGACTTGGTGTCATTAGGAAATTGCAAACTGAGATGTCACCGTGCACCTATCAAAATGACTAAACTTAGAACTAGTGACAATACTGTGTATTAGCAAGGCTGCGGACAGGCTGGGTTGCTCACATATTGCTCATGAAAAGGCAGAATGGTGCAGCCTGTCTGGCAAACAGCGCCACAGTTCCTTATAAAGCTAAATATTTGGTTATCATACACCCAAGCAGCACTTTCCTAAACACTTACTCTGAAGAAGAGGTCCTGCCTTCATACAAAGCCTGTTCTTGGATGTTCACAGCTGCTTAAGTGGCGTTAACAAGTGGCAGATGAGACAAAACCACTCGGTGACAACATGCAGCTCACTCTAGAGGGAGGCTATTATGTGGGTGGCTTCCAGAAGCTTCTGCTATGTATGTGCATGGGGGGGAGAGAGAAATTCAATCTGAAAGGTCATATTTTGACTTTATTTATATAACATGCCTAAGATAAGAAAGTTGCATGGAAGGTGACATGGAGATAGTATGGTTATAAAATGACCACGTAAGGGATCCTTATGACAATAGCCTGTTGAGGGTCTGAACTACGTCATGATGGTGACATGGGCGTGCAATTGTGCAAGGTATTTCATTCAGAGAAACTAAGGTGTTGTCACTTGAATTTCTAATATTTCTGGCAGTATGTGTGCATCTACAGTTGTTTCAGAATAAATCACTTAATTTATACTAAAAATAAAATCAGCACAGCCACACCTGGAAAAGAGCCACACTGCACAGCCTACCAAAGGCCATGGAATTCCCTTGTGGAGAAGGGAGCGGTGCTGCCCATTTCCCAGAGAGACCCTGTTTGCTAAGAAGGGGCAGGGTGGGTGAGGCCTCCTGTCACCCTCCCTTAACAATGGGACATCAGCCCTCTGCTTTTTCCAGGATCCCCAGGGCTCCTAATTCCATCACTGTTCATAGTCCTGGAGGTCTTGGATTCTTCTCTGATTCCTTTCTCTTACCCCAAAACAGCAGGGGGGCTGGAGAACGTGCAATGAATACGTCTTCGCTGGCCCACTGCACTGCTTTCTCCCTGGAGTTGCTCTGTGCCATCCAACCTTTCCTTGAGCACCTCTTGTCTTTTCACTTGGACAATCCCAGTTCTCCCACCAAGAGCACTGGAACTCAGGGTAGGATAAGGGATGAGTCACATCCGTGCCTGGGACCTGCACATTACCCCAGCCCCAGAGAGGAGCCAGACGTCATGAAGAGGAACCTACCATGTGCCCCAGACCACATCCCTGGTTTCCTGGTCCCCAGATGGCCCCATGCCTGGTGGCTGGAACATCACAGGCACACATTGATGTTGGTTCTTGGACATTAATTTTACAATTCCTGATGCCTTAACTTTGAAGTAAAGAGAAATTTATTATTTCACTCTGAGTTTCACATTATGATTTGTGGGAATCTTTAGAATTTATCTCAGGTTCTTTTTATCTTTCTGCAGTTCATCTGCCCAGTACTACAGGCATTTACATGCAAAAGTAGGGTGAATACAGGGACATGAAACACAGGTGTCATCACCTGACAAATTAAAGAAGGCGGGGGACCCTCACTCGTAAGTCCCTGAGTAAAGCTGTGTTTCCCATATCTGTGAACACCCAAAGCCCTCCTCGAATTGCATACTTGTGGGTGCTGATTTTCCTTTCAATAAGTGACCCTGCTGTTTTCTCTGCCTCATGTAGTCGCGGCTACCTAGAGTGAATGAGCAGGGTCATGTGACACGGGAGGGCCACTGCTTGCCTCTCCTGCCACTTGTTAAGTAACAGCACCCAGACTGCTGTGAGCATCTGGGTGCTGGCTCTGCAGAGACAGCGTCTTTGGAGCACATGTCCAGGAACATGCTTCTTGGGGTGTATGCTAATCAAATACTTAGATTAACAAGAAATTGCTGGGGCTGGGGATTTAGCTCAGCGGCATAGGCGCCTGCCTTGCAAGCACGCAGTTGTAAGTTCAATCCCCGGTACGGATAAAAAAAAAAAAAGAAAGAAATTGCTGAAATGTTTACCAAATTAGCTTTGCCATTTTACCTTCTTATAAGCAATATGTGAGTAACCCAGTTTCTCTGCAGCCTTCCTAGTATTTGGCATCATCCTGGGTTTTGAATTTAGCAATTGTGAAACAGGTGCATGGTGGGTCTCAACACTAATGTCATCTGAAGGACTTTTAAAATATAGTCACCTGCATTGTACCTTCCACAGCCAGGGACTTGACTGAGCTTCAAAAGTAATTGGGGGAAACACTGCATGAGTCCTGAACATGGACATATTATTCTTGTCATTATTCTCTTTAAAATGTGGCATAACAACTTTTTTTAGAGCACACATTGTAGAGTCCAGCATCGTAAGGAGCTCAGAGGTGATGTGAAATGTGTAAGAGAAGGTGTACACAATGCTGTGTGGGGTGGCATTTCACATCAGGAGCCCCAGCAGGGCTGGGTTCTGGGACTTGTGGGGGAGGCTGGTCCCAATCCGCTCCAGAACTGAGGGAAGCCTGCAGGTCCGTGGGGTCCGCGGGACCAGCTTCCCCTGCACTCGGGCTGGTGGGTCCCAGGCGCACTCAGTAGGAAATGTGCAGCCAGGACTGGGATTGTGCTCCGTCCTCTGGGGTGATTCTCCTCTTACAAGCAGCCACCACCCAATTCCTCTGTCCCTCAACCTTCTGAGTGCCTCCCTGATTCCCAGCTGTGACACAGGAGACTCATTTCTGGGGGATCTTTTAAAGTTCTACTTTATTTTTAATCGACATATGATCGTACAGATTCTCGGGGTAAAATGGGTGTTTCCTATGTGTATACGCTGTGTAATATCAAGTCAGGGTTCTCAGCTATCCATGCCTCCCTCGCCCACGCATTCAACATTCATTGTAGTAAGAACATTCAAAGTTCCCGCTCCAACTACCTTGCCACCCATGTCGGTGTGAATGCGAGCAACCCTGCCCTGCAATCAAACCCCAGAACTCATTCCTCCTACCTTCCTGTGATGCTCTACCTGTCACCTCGTTCTCCACATCTCCCTCCCGCGCCTCAGGAACCACTGTCCCTCTCGTATTTCTACAGGGTCAATGAGGATTTTTTCAAGCGCAGGTGTCTTATTCTGCAGCCACTCGATCTGAGCCAGAAAGTATTTTTAAAACCTCCACGGACAATTCGATTCTAATACTCATCCAGGCTACCAACCATTGACGTGAGAATCCAAAGCTACGCTGCTTTAATCTAGCTTTCCGGACACCCGCTAATGTCCCCCTCCCAGCCTGTCCCAGCCCAGGGCTGACTCCGGTCTTTCTTCTCCGGCCAGGACACAGACTCTATGTCCCCTGCTCCTTGTTCTCCTCCTGCCTCTCTGACCGCTCCTTTCCTCTCTCTCGCACAATGCCCTCTCGCTCTTAAAGGGGATTAAATAAGTATCTAAGATTCTTAAGCACAGTTTGTGTCCCAACACATGTGGTCATGCTTGTATATTTTGTGGTATGGAAGACTGAACCCAGGCGCTGTGCACTAAGCTATATCCCCAACTCTTTTAATTTATTTGTTATTTAACTTTTGAAACAAAGTCTCACTAAATTGCTAAATTGCCCAGATTGGTCTAAAGGTTTTGATCCTCCTGCCTCGGCCTCCTGAATGCTGGGATTATGGGTATGCACTATCATGCCTGGAGATGCTTATTTTGAATGGATTAAGTAGACACGTCCTATATTTAAACAAATTCAGACATTAATTTGTGCTTTACTGTCTGCTAACACTCACCTTGATCTTTCTAACATTAAAGGCCCTAATTATCACTTAAAATTTATGTACTTCTTCTTTGTAACTAGGCCCAAAATGGGCACCCCCTTTCAAATGTGTCAGCAAAATAAACTTTATTGTAGGGTCTGGTAAGAATAGTCTCATGATTCTGTCTCCACCCAATAAACTATGGAATCCTCCAAGATAGGAGAAGATTTATTGAATATTCTGTATTGGAGCATTAATATTTTTGTGTGAACAGAAGGAATGTGTCTACTGTACCCAGAACTTAGTTCCACCAGCAGACTCATTGTGCTATTCCAATAAGATGTGGCCCTGTTGTTTCTCATACTGTAAAGAGAAACAATAAAAATATTTATGCCCAAATTTCTTCTCAAGATGCAAGAGTTAATCAGAAGAGTGGTTCTGTCATGTGTTTAATCCTCAGCTAGCTCCTGGGAGAAGGACAAGGCTCCCAACTGATATGAGATGGGGAACAGGGTTAATCCATTAGGAAAAATGAAATATTTAGTATCAGACTAATCTGGCTTGTTGAAAATGGAAGTTTAGAGATGTGTTGTTGGGGGCTTAGCTGTGTTGAGTGCATTTCAGAGCACCCTTTTGGATTCATCTAGTTAATATTAAAAATCCAGCTGCCATTGGATTTCCAGAGAGATACAAGAATCACAGCTTTGATCCAACTCCTAAATTTTTAAATGCAGAAACAGGAGTCAGCATTCCACTTCCTACTGCACTAAGAAATGAAATGCCTGGAGGATTACAGGTCCAGATGTGGTGGTAGAGCCTGGCACCCAGGGAAAGAAGACTCATAACAAACAGGAACGATGACAAAACCCTTCAGGTAAAATCTCAGACTCCTTAAAAATCACATTTGAAATTCATTTCACCCACAAACGGGAGAGCATAAATCTTCCTAGAAAGGAATAACTGTGCCGTAATTTACTGATTGTAAAGCATGTGCATTCCAAAAATCACGGTTCACGTACAAAACAGCAAAATCCAACACAAGCAAGTCTCAGCTTCTCTTCAGCTTACCGGTCAGCAGTGTCGGCCACATACGGGGTACGAGACAATTTCAGCCAGCAATGGTTTTTCTTAGCTAACTGTAGCATCCTGCATTAGGAGTTCTGAGTATTTAGAACTAAACACTGTAAATTTTATTCCTTCTCTTGAGGATTGTGAAGCATAAACAAGGGTGTTGGGGATGTTTCATGGACCCTCACCGAGATCTCCAACCGTCTCAGAGGGAGGCTTCATAAGATGGGTATGATCTGGACAGGAAATCCAAATCTATTTCTCTGCTTTTCCCTCATGTTCACAGGATGGCTGCAGCAGCCCCAATGTGCCTTCTTCACACCATTCCTCAAAAAATAACCAGGAGGAGAGAAAGAGACAGAGACAGAGAAATCAAGATCTTGCTAAACATGCTTTATTTTGTTTTGTTCCCAAAAGCCACCAGACGTACTATCCCAGGTTCCTCCAGGAGGAGAGGAATCATCACCCAGCTCCTTCTATTCTTGGCCAAGGCCAGTGGGATTGCTGCAGCTGGGTGAGTTGTGTCCAGTCTCACCCCCGGCCCCAGAGGGAGGAAATGCCCACACCAAGCTTCCTGCTCCTCGAAGCCTGGACAGGCTCTGATTCTCCATGCTAGAGAAGGAGAGGAAACCCCGAGTGGAGCAGAGCCCGCCCTGGGTGGGCCTCAGTCAGATCCTCCGGGCATCAAGAGGAGGCTGAGGCTTGGAGGCGCTGACCGGCCTTGGAGGTCTCACAGTACACACGGTGCAGAGGGGAGCTCGGGCCTTGGGCAGCACATGGTCCCAGCCGCTGTCTTGGCTCAGGGCACAGTGCCCAGCTGGGGCATGGCTGGGCAGAAATGATGGGGCTTTGGGCTCCTGCACCCTGCAGTGGAGACGGGTCCCTGCAGAGCACCCCTGGGGAGCCCGGTGTGGCCAGGAGGAGCCCGCGCCCTGGCAACCTGCACTTCCTGCAGAAGGAAGCCTCAGTCCTCAGCCCTGGAGCCCCCAGGCCTCTCTCTGTCCCATCCCTTCCCCATCGTGTTTTCCGAATCTACAGGGAAGTCTGGGCTGGTTTGCACCGGGTGCTCCCAAATTTGCTTTGCAAACTGACAGCGCAAATGCACACTCGTCCTGGATTTACTGTGCCCACTAGTTCTGAGCTGACTCCCCGGTCCTCTCAGTTCTGTTTACCACAGAAGCATTCGGCAAATATTACCAGTTCCATCAAGATTTGTATTGTGAGCAGATACAGTTTCACTACACACGCGCGCACACACACATACACACACACACACGACTGTCCAAGTGCACCAAGCAATGAAATAAATCCTAGGTGGAAAAACTATTACATATAAAACAATAAAAGCATTAGAACTTCTAGAAGGAAAAAGTGAATTTCAGATAACACTTTTTATTACTGCATATTAATTATGTGAAATCACTGGCTCGCTGTGGCCGTACTGTGCATGCAGATAACATGATGGATACCCTCCTCCTCCTCCTTCTCATCCTCCTCATCCTTCTCCTCCTCCTCTTCCTCCTCCTCCTCCTCCTACTCCTCCTCCTCAACCCAGTTTCTGAGCAACACCCAAACCAGAAACCATAAAAAGAAAGAGAACACAGAGAAACATAAAAATTAAATATGGGAGACGTCACTTTTAAAAAATGAAAGATGAAAAAGAACTAAAAAAGTATCATGACATATCAAACAAATGGTTATTAGGCTTGGTATGAAGTCTGAGAAAGGCTTACAGCAACAAGAAAAACCAGCCAGGGTTTTGGAAGCTAATTTGCAGAAGATAAACAAATTTCTAGTAAATATTTATTAAAAAAAGTCAAGGTTTTTTATTTTGCAATTGGAAAACACAAGTTAAATCTGCTTACCAGTTTTCCTAACCTCAGCTGAAAAGCCAAACCCCGGTTATAACATGTGTGCTGGACACAGGGTTGGGGACAGCGGGACTCAGCAGCACCAGGAATCACTCCGGCTTCTCTAACGTGCAGCTTCGCCTTCTGTGCTTTGCAGTAAAAGGCCTTGAACGCAGACCTCCACACTCACTGGTGCACGATTTCATCTTTGGGCATCTAACCATAGGAAATCATTTGATAAGATTTGCCGGCAGGAATTTTTATTGTAGAAGGTTTGGGAGGGGAAAATGAATAACCTAGATGTTCCTTAACAGACAGCTGAATTATTTATGGTACCTAACACGGGTTGGAATGGGACACAACTGTTTGAGCGGAAGCCATTGAAACTAATTCTGTAGGAAACACATATATCATTATTAGCAAAGTGGTGTTCAAAGACACATTTAAAATATGCGCGTATGTACCAGCATGATGAGGGTGGAGTCTTTCTGTAAATACCCTATAATGAACACAGGTCACTCTTGTCAGAAGCTAATTTACCTTTATCTCTCCACTGCCTTTTCTCTCATGATCTTCGCAGAATGTTCTCTGATTTTCCAAGGCTATTCCTTCTGTGATGCCCTAGAGCTCCCCTCGTCTATTGTATATTTATGGGGTCCCCCAAGAATTGTAGGCTTGCAGTTGTTACTGGTCATCTCCCCTCATGGAAACTTCAGCAGTTAAAGGCAGAACTTGACATTTATTCCATATAAAATACTTGGTAATTAACGTGTTCAGGAAACGGAACCATTCTAGTGAAAGTTAAGTCACCGGGGCTGAAGGTTAGAATTACCTGCTTCAACCCAGATCAAAACTCAGAACCGTCAGCAGACAGATGATTGAATTGATGAGCCACTCAGTGTCAGCGCACCTCACTCAGGCCAAGGCCTTACTGTCACAGCTGCCGCCTGCCGAGGGAGAGATCCCAGCCCCCTTCACCTTGAGCTCTGACTTGATCTCCAAACCTCCCACTGGACACCCACTGGCCCCTCGCTATCTGTCACAAGAGTGTGTGTGTATGTCTAAAACTGTTAACTAAAAGCTTTCTTTGTCTAATGGTGTAAACTGAGACTGACAATATTTCGAGTTAAAGCTCAGTGCTGGAATTTAGCATGAGGGGCTCCTTCTTTAGGACGGGGGAGATGGAGCTACTTGGTGCACGCAGCAGCAGGACAGAGCGCAACACCTTAGCTGCCCTGGTGGGGCCGGTGCAAGAAGCTGGCACGCGCTCCGGGTTTCTGAAGTGGGGAGGAAGGAGTGGGAGCTGGGAGACCCTGATGGCTCACCACAGCTCCTCCGCAGCTCAGGTGGAAGCTTAGAGGGTGAGTCCTGGGGACCCCAGCACCTTGGCCCAGCTTTCCTGGTGGCAGGTGTGAACACCTGTGCCTCGCTTGCCTCGTCTGTAAGCTGCAGACTGCTATACCCATTGCTCCCAGGGACAGTGCCGTGACAGTGACAGGTGACGGACTCACCGATGCACAGTGGTCAGTGGGAAGTGGCCACAATCCTCATAACTCAGGAGGATATTCGCACCAGCTTGTGTTTAGCACGACGGGGTGCATCCTCCAGCTGGCATCAGTGCAATCCCTGCTAGGTGTGGGGATTTTGAGTGAAACCCTAATTAGCTATGTTATGTTGGTCCACCTGTTTGATCATCAGTAATTTCGGTTTGGGTAGAACGCTGTTCTGATAAAAGTACGTGTTTCAGAAACTCCATTTCATAGTATTCCTTGAGGAATAATTTTGGTTTTGCATCTTAAAAAGAAATAAAATCTTTGAAGTTTATGGAATTTTGTAAGACAAAATATTTATCAATATAATTTTGTGAATGAAATTGCTGTATCTAAAACAGTAACATGTTTTAGCCTGAACAAAAACTTCAGTGGCTAAACTTCAGCTGTCTGTAAATTGAAGAAAACTTTTTCTTAAACTAAAAACTCCACTGTAAAAACATTTCTAGTATTTAAAAAATCTTGTAATCAATTTTGAATACCAGGGATTTTGATACAGAAGGTATCCAGCTGAGGCATGGTAGGAATCTCCAGTTCTCTCCTCAAACCCAGTAGGAAAAGAAAACAAAAACTTCTATGCCATTTATCTTAAATGTTTAGTTTAATTCATTAACTCAGTAAAATAAAAAAGACAAGGTAATTTTTCTTTCTTTTTCATCCTCAAATCATATGTCTTCCTCATTTGTTAAATTCTCATATTAACTAAGTTATAATGGACTTTATTTAAATTTGCTATATTCTTTTTTTCTTGTATGAATGTGAATTCTTGCACATCATGTTTGGAAGCCACCTGAATACAGTTCCATGGAGACCCTCCCTTTTTAACTATTTTTAATTAGAGGATCTAAGTCTCTAAAATCCTTAGCCAGGGCTATACCTTTCAGCTCTTTTGCCTCAACCTCCCAAGTTCTGGGAAAACAGCCGTGTGCCACCAAGCCCATGTCACTCTTCCCTGTCAATACTGTCTCCTGCTTTTCTTAGCTGCCCCCCAAGGCCCACAAGAGGAGCTATGTGGCTTAGCAGCATTATGTATTTTTGGAGGATGTGGGATTCCAGACCTGCAGAGATGCTGGGACTCAAGAGAAGTGGCCAGAACAAAACCAGCCATCTGGACTCCTAGACTAGGTGGGCTGTTATTTTCTGCCCCCTGCAGCAATCCAAGAAATGAAAACCTGTGGAGAGTTCCTTCCCATGGTGTGGCCAGCATACAGTCCATCCCACAGCTTCCTCTAGGGCGAAGCAACAGTGATCGGAGGATTTCTCTCCCTTGTCTTCCTGTGGCAGAGCTCACAGCTCATTCGTCCACTTCTGCTTCTCAGTAGCTTTTCCTTGCAGGACTCGCATTAGCTCCACAATGACCTGCTGCATGGCCTGTGTAGAGGCCCTGCTCTGCTCCAGCTACAGGCAGGGCCAGGTCCCTGGGCTAGGTGTGCAGTTATCATGTCCCTCAAGTGCAAAGGCCATGCACCTGGACATTAGCAAGTGGAACAAGGTGAGTAACCGGAGCAACCAACGGAGTCCCTGTCCAGGGAAGGAGAGAGCAATTTGCAACAGAGTGACTGCTCTTCCTGGACCAGATTTAGACTGTGTTTGACATAAATGAAGAAAATGTATTTATACAAGGGAACACTATTCTGCCCTAGAAAAGGATGAAGTTGAGTCATTCATAGGAAAATGAATGCATCTTAAAGCCATAAGTAGAAAAAAATCAGAAAAATGAACTTCAATATTCCATAGTTTCTCCTATGGGAAAACCAAAGTAAAAATAAAGACCAAAATAAAAGATAATAGGGAATAAGGGGATAGATTTTTTTGTAAATGGGAAAGGGACCAAGAGATGCCAGGGAATAGATAATGTAAAAAGAATGATGGTATGTTATGTGCATGTAACAACTTTCTGTGTGAAACACTGCAAATGGTGTTATGGCTTGTGTCTGGATGTTCCCCCAAAGCTTCATGTGGTCATGAGGGCTTTTCAGGGGAGGCAGAATCTAGAGTTCAGGACCGGTTCACTGTCTGGTGCTGGGATCAGTGGTGTGAATGCTACATCTGCTCTAGGGTGTGTAGCCTGCATACACTATATGCGAAAACAAGGGGCTTACTCTTTTCCCCTTTTGGTCTTGTTTTTGCAGTCTCCCACAGCCCTGAACTACTGTCCTTCTGCCATACTACCTTGCTTTGGAGTCTGCTGATTATAGACTGAAACCTCCACAAACTGTGAGCTAAATAAAACTTTTCTTCCTTAACTTTGGTCATTGGGTATTTTGTCCAGCAATAAAGAAAAGTAACTAAGACATATGGGCTTATAAAAAGAAAAGAGAAGGAGTGGAGCTGGGTTTGAGAGGAGGGTTGTGACAGAGCACTAGCAGAAATACCCTAAGGGACAGGTATTAACAGTGGCCTGATTCTATCCCTTGTGCAGGAAGTGGGGACAGTCCTTTCAGCCACACCATGACCTGGCTGAGACCTGCTGATGAACCTGCTTTGTCCCTAGATACACCAGAACCTTCTGAGAAACAGAACCTCAGTCAGGTCCCCCAAATGCCCCCCACCAGAAACCTCCCATCTTCACTCCTCTTAAGTGATGTCCTTGTGTCCTGGAAAATCTGTTGTAACATAAACTTCAGTCACATGCTGTAGAGTTAGGGGCTGAGTTTTTCTGCCCCACCTCAAACCCAGTGCAGGGGTGGTATTGGGATGGCCCAACAGGGGCTTGGGTCCTGAGAAGGCTGCAGGTGAGAGCCCGTGTGGCCTCTGTGTCCCCACTCTGCCCCCACAGTCACAGTGAAAGCATGGGGAGACAAGAAGGGAGCCCAACTACAACCAGTGATCACAGTCAAAACCCAGCATTTGTATTCTGATATGGAAGCTGTTCCAAGAGTGGGATAAAGATACAGGAGCAAGTCAACCCAAAAAAGTCACCTAGATAATGCTCCACCAGTGGAAATAATCACAGCCCAAAACACATGTTCCCCAGGTGTCACTCTCCAAAGCCTGGTTGTTATGATCCTGACAGCATGGCCTGGGACTGGACACAGAAGCTCTCACCACAGCTCCTCCCGGGGACACACTGGGCCTGGTGCCCGGGGCTTGGGGCTGCGTGTGTCATCTCTGGTGGCCTGGGACAGGCGTGCTTGTGCTTTGCTGAAGTGTTTGGGGTTTAACTAAAAGTGGTCACTGGTTAAGTCCATTTCCCAAACCCAAGCCATGTTTTCCAAACCCAATGTTTATCGGGGAGAAATGAAGGAAAACCAAGCTATGAATGTAGAAATTAAACATGGTGGGATGTACCAGCTGACTCATGGTCTGCAAGGAGTTAGCTGGGTCTTTGAAAAGAGTCACCTTTCATCTTGGGAAGACTAAAACACTTTAATCACAGAACAGCTCTAGAGAGATGGTCCAGGGGAACTGGGAAGAGAGTTGTTAATTCCTTTTTACTAGGGACACTGAAAAACCACACCTGAGAATGACCTGCACCGACCAACTCTGCATTCTTTAATGTGTAATCATAGAACCTGCTACGAGTTCTCTGCCCTTCCCACCGCCCCTCCCGATCCCACTCCTGGCCCCACTGTCTGGTAGGTAGAGGAGACCTTCAGTCCTCAGCAGTCAAAGCTTCCCAGGGCGCTGACCTCCGGCTGTCTCCCAGAGTCAGCCCCGTGGTACAGCCTCCAAACACAGCACATGTTCACCCTGGTCTCCTCGAGTGCCTTCACAGTGTCCCCACATGGGTCTCACATGCTGTGTCACACACAGCTGGTTCCCAGAGTGCTCCTGACTCAGGGGACCAGCAGCAGGGAGCCCTGTGTGACTGTCAACTCTCACTGGCTCAGCTATGTGCTGCCAAGTCTCCTGTCTGATTCTGTAAGTTGTTATTTTTAGATGTGAAACTCCAGCCCGACCCAGTAGAACTCAAACATTTCCATATGCCATTAAATTCAAGGCCTTCTCATGCTCAGCGGTTCCATCACAACATGGAGATCAGGGACCCTGGAGTTAGCTGGAAGAAGTAGGGCCTCCTCTCTCCCGCCCCCTCTGAGTGAGTCCTCCTGCAGGGTTTGGTGGTGAGGCGTGAGAGGAAGCTCTGTGGCGGAGATGATGGCTGATACCCAGGGGAACAGAGCCACGAGGCTCAGGTGAAGGGCCACCACTCTGAGGGAGAGGCATGCTATTGAGAATGGTGGGCCCAGCATCACCTGGGCACACAGCAGCTTCCCAGAAGGTCAAAATAGGGTAAAGTGGCAGAAGTAGTGTGAAGTTTTCCATATAAATGTTGAAATGTGTTACGGTTCTGTTTTCTCTTTGGATAGTTTACAACATACTTATTTTCATAAAATTCTATCTTTATTTTGAAATTGAAGGCAAAAGAAAATTATGAGCACTTGGGTAAAACCAAGCTCCTAAGATTAAACCTTGGTCTTCTCTTTCTATGGGAGCCGAGATCCAAGCTCTGGCCCCCGTGTCTCTGTTCACACTGACACCTGCGAAACACTGTCCTTCCCAGCGTGCGACTTTGTTCTTGGCTTCCGTGTGTCAGTAGCTCAGCTGGAGGCTTGTTTCCTACTGGTTTACACAATAACTTTTTTTTAAAGAAAAGTGGATGCTACACTTTTCCACAAAAACTTCTAGTAGTTTGTCAGGAGAGACAAGGTGCAATGTGAACAGAAGCAGCGTAAAAATATTTTATCATCTTAATAATTCACATCCCATAAAAGTAGAGCTGTAACACAAGGATATCTGCATACCCGGACCTGAGCCATGGTTAAAATGGAAGAAATGCATATCACATATACTAAAATTATCTGTCAAGAAAATTCAACTTTGAAGTAAAAATATTTCAAGGTGAATCATAAAAGTTTAAAAAAATCGTGTTTTTGTTTCTCATGGGTGACTTACAGTGTCGTATAGGTGATGTGTGCTATTACCATGATTTTATCTCCAACAAAGAATCAGAGAAGAGAGGATTACTTACAATGCATAAGCAGTTAGAAAATATGTCTGAAAACTTTCAGGAAACATGAAAAGTAAAACGCACTTGAAACAGTGCTATTTCAAAGCCAGCGCTACTTTTTTAAAAATTCAGTACTATAATTATGTCTGAGAAATTTTGTCTGCTTGTTTAACCTGTGGGCAAACAGACTTTGCTTGAAATTGATGGTTGAAATATTCTTATTTCTTAGGGAACAGAGTTTCTGTCCTAGAAGGTGTGATAAGTGAATTAGTCTGGGCATAAAAGAACTTAGTGGTGGTGTTAGGAGTGTCCATGAAAGTTAAAGGACAGGAAACAGGTATGAGCTTGACATTAATTTCTTACCAGAGACTGCAAATGGAAAATCAAATTATTCGAACAATAAAGACTTTTAAATCTCAGGATTTAGTGAATAAGATCAATATTTATTCAATTTGTGCAGTAATGTGTAAGTAGTTTGTCTGATGTACATAATCATCAAAGATAGTTTTAATTAAAGAGAAACTCTCACTTTTTGGCAATTCTAAAGACACGACTGAAAGCAATTTAGCATCTTGCACAAGGCAATCTTGCACAAGACGTATCTGTTGTGAATCAAATTTAGCACTATTAGTATGGAAGCCGTAGGGTTAGCATAGGATGTGAGTGGCAATTGTAATGGGTCATCTAAATAATACACAGGAAGAGCTAAAAAGAATCTGTATTGGTCTGGTTTTCATTACTAGGATGCAGCACCTGAGGCAGGTTGACTTTGTTGAGAGGATCCTGCAGCTTGAACTTCCAGAGGGTCAGTGAGAGGATGCCAATGTCATCGTAGCTCTGGAAAGATCTCAAGACTGATGCCCGACAAGTACGGGAGAAGGAAAGCACATGGCCGCAGGAAGACAGAGAGACTCAGGGATCAGGGGGTCGCAGGACTGCAGCAGTTCCATGAGAACTTCCTTAGTCACTTCTGGTGAGCTGCACCCCAACCTCTAAAGGTCCCCCACTCCCCACATCTTGCACCAAGCATGGGGCTCCTAACTGATGAACCACAGTGGGGACACATTTCAGCCAGGAAACACCTGTTGGTGTCACACAGGTCATTTTGGTTTGGCTGCACCCAGGCCTTGTGAAGTGGGAGAGCGCTAACACACTCTCGAGCTCACAGTGCATTTATGGCACTGTCAGTGAACGTGCACTGGGAGTGTGCTGGCAAATGCTTTCAAGGAAGAAAGGGCTGTTCTGTAACTTCTCCAAACACACCACACTGCGCAGGGTGCTGTGGAGTGTCGCTGGCTTTATTCACCTAAGTGAGCCAATAGACACTGCGGTCAGATCCCAAGTATTCCAGTCTCGGAGGGCAGATTTGTGTATGTGTTTTCTTTTGAATATATTGTTCAAAATGAGAAACAATATATTCTGGTATCAGCATATCATTGGCTAAGAATAATAAACATAGCAAAACTCTTTTGGGTTGGGTAAAAATAATACCAAAAATAATCTCTGAGAGTTTCAAATTGAGATGTTTCCCTTCAGAAAAAGAAAGAGAAAGAAGTTAAAATAAAAATGCATCATGGCAATGTAGGTAGAGTGCTTTTTGTCCATTTGTACTGTCATTAAAAGAGCAGGAAATATGAAGACCTCAGCAAGTACTGATGCCCACATGACTACATTCAGATAAATGAGTTTTGCAGAATGAATTCAGCAAGGAGGAAATAAATTTTAGATCAACTTTTTAAAAGTGGTATAAAACAAATTAAGCAAGAATTCCACAAGCTGGGTGTGAATTCCAGGGTTGTGATGCTTCTTGCAAAGCGCGGCCTCGCACGTGACGGCTGACTCTGACGGTGGTCCCTGCCACCTTCCTGCTTCAGCTCCCCATCTCCAGGTATTGTGCTGGATTAGCCAACTAAACCCACAGCTTTCCCGCTCTGCAGTTCCCTGGGAGACTCCTGCATGGCAGACAGCAGAGACACTCAGGGCCGGACGCTCAGAGCAGCGGACAGGAAGTGGTTTGCACACGTGCGGGCGTGTAGCTGCACATGGGTCATGATGCACATGGGTTCTGCAGGGCTTCATGATTGTGTGTCTAAATCATCCTGCTGTGCCGTTGTGTCCTGCTGTGGAGGGACACAGATGTCTCACTGGTTCCATCCAATCTATAAGAAGTGTACCTCACTCAGTATGCAGTGACATGTTAAGTCTCCAGCTGTAATTCATGTCCACCGAGTGCTTGCTGACGACTGCGCGATTTGTTGTCTTATTGTATGAGGGGAGGAATGTGACACTGATGGCCGTGTCTTTGCATTGTTCCTAAAGAAGCACACATGAAAGGTGAGACCTGAAGTCACTCGGAAAGCTCACTAGCGAGTATGTCTTGAGAAAAAGAGACCCATCGCCGCGACTGGACAGCCTTCCACTCTTGTCCCCAGCTTCATCCTCCACCTCTGCTTGAGGACATGAAAACACATGGGCTGGAAGTCACAGAAGAATGCAGTCCTGTGCCTGCCTGCCGTTCCTTACCACCTGTCAGAGCTGAAAGCACAAACAGTGTGAGGAGACTCTAACTTTGCCCAGCCACGTCTGAGCCCAGCTCCCTTATGTTAACTGTGACATAGCTACACAATCCACCAGGTGTTCTGTCACCCGCCCTCAGGACTCAGGACAGCAGCAGCAAAGGACTGGAATGCTTTAGTCACTTCACGTTGGCAGGAACCGTGTTCCTTATCTGCTGTGTCACTATTGCCCAGCCAGGTTGCACCTGGCACCTCGTACTTGCTGGACCAATGGTGGCTGGATGAGCCGTGCTCAGGCTGTGGGGTGGTCGGGGTGAGTGCAGCCAGTTCGTTCAAACTGCACAGTGGGAAGCAGCCTGGGAATCTGGAGGGACTCTTGGTGGGAAGTAGGAAAATACTGCAAGTGGCAGAAAGCAGCTGCTTCGGGACAAGACAAGGGAGACCATATCCGTGGTGCAGGAGTGCAAAGCACAAAACAGCAACTTCAGTTTGATTTCAACGCAAAGAGAGGACAGCAGAAAGGCGCAGCTTTCTCTTAAATGCACAGAGAAAGACGTCTTGAGAAGGAAAATCTGACTTCCAGGAGCAGCACAAAAGACACCTCCGCTTGTCCAGTGGCGGTGGGGGGAGGATTCTCTGGAATACTGTATGCAAAAGAAAACAGGTTCCTTACTGAGAGGAAGGATTTGAGTTAGGAAGAGGGAATGTGGGAAAGACACTCTTTTATCTGTTCCTTGTGCTTTAGCTGAAAGTAACCAACAGAAATAAATTCTTGCCTTTGATGTTACCCTTCTTTATAATAGACGGACATAAGAAATTGTAAAAATTAAAAATGCAGAAAGAGGCAGGCAGGGTTTTGGAGTGAGAGCCTGGGGAGAGAGAAACCAAGAGGGTCAGGGTGTCTCGGGGCCAAGCGAGTAGCACCCATGAGGCTGAAAGGCTCAAGCCAGCACCACAACAAGTAACAGAAGCTGGGACTTGGGGCCGAGCCGGGGGAGCTGGGAGGTGGGCAGCTGGGCTCGGGGTGTCCGGGAAGAGCCCTTTGCAGCGTTAATGTCTTTCTGTCCTAGAGGGATGGAGACACCACCATACACCTAAAGGCTTCAAGGCAAACACAGCTCCTGACCGGGGTTTCACAAGTTGAATTTTTCCCCTAAAATTTAGGGATATGTTCAAATGACCTCAGGGAGTGTATTTGTCTTTTTATCACTCAACATGAAAGGACTGAGGGAGAGTCAGGATTCTCAAAGCCCCTCCCATTGTCATCTTTCTAAAACAATTCCATTCTACCAGGCAGTGTCTGCCAGGAGCTACACACAGGTGAGTCAAATGTGACCCCCGTGGGAAGGGTGAGTCGCAGGGAGAGGCGGGGGATAAGAAATATGAATAGAGCCTTCCTTCATTCACTGAAGCCGAAAGCCCCGGAACTGCCACAGAACCAGAGAAGGCTGGGTGCGGAGGGCTGCAGGGGACCGTGAGCAGGGCCTCTCTGCCGGACGGGCTCAGGAGGGCTGAGAAGGACTCTCGCCTAGAACGAAGCACGGGAGGTGAAACGCGTCCGAGTGTATCTGGGGATCCGCGTGGGCTGCAGTGTGAGGAGCCACCTGCAATCATGCCTCCGCCATGAAGCAGAGTGAAGCGCCAGCAGCCACTGAGGCGGTCTGTGGACGGCCCCGAAACATCTCGTCACCTCTGCCCCACAGTTCTGCTGAGCGCTGCGCTGTCACACCTCCAGTTCCCCACCTGCGGATGCAGCGGCGCATGGAGGCAGAAGACCTTTAGGGCCCAGAGTCCCGCACCCTGCTCTTCAGAGTGTTGCTCTGTCATGGGTCACCTACAAAATGAGACGCTGCCACCCCCAGTCACCAGCCACACAGCTCCCTCCTGAGAGTGCCCCGGTGCCCTTCCACTCACCCTCACAGCCTCGCCCAGTGCCCACCCAGCTGCTTCTCGGACGCCCTGGAGGTGACGCTGCTCTGGGCGCCCAGAGCTTCCTCTTCTGTCTGAGTGCATTTCTGCTGATGCTGCTAAACCAAGGAAATTCGACCTAAATCGAGGACCCACTGCCAGGGAAATGAAGAAAAGGGAGACATCTGACAGTCACAAGTTAGAGTGGTTCGGGCAGCTGGTCAGCCCCCGCTGTCACTGAAGCACCCCGGAAAGAGCCCAGGAACCCGATCCCCAGCACCATTTCAAAACACAGGCCTCTGAGCGCCTACCACTTCTTCTTGGAGGAAGAGGTTTAGAAACCACAGTCTTTTTGTTATATTTCATTTACTACTGCGGGTTTGCAATAGGTGATGTTTACCTTCCTTGGGCGGCGTGGGTGGATACAAAACACATCTGAATTCGATTTTTAACCTGCTTCTGTCTTCTCCTCTCCCATCTCTTGATCCTCTTCCCCTTTGAGAACATTCTGTCTCCGTGCTTCATATTATCTATCTCTTATTTAGCTTTTTCTGTATAATCTGATTCCTCACATAAGAAAAGCCATGTGATATTAAAGCTGTTGTGTCTAACTCATTTCTGTCTGACTCATTTGTGTCTGATTATGGTGTCAAGGTGCATCCATTTTCTCACGGGTAAATCACATCTCTGCTTCCTTGTGGCAGAGTACTCCTCCACTCTGTGTAAATATCTTTTCTTTGTGTGTCAGCGGACGCGTGCACTGCTCCCAAGGCTTGCTGTCTTAACTTCGGTTCACATTTTCCTGAAGGTATATTCATTTTCATCTTCTGGAAGGCTCACAGGTACCAACTGGTATATGAACTTTTCTTATTTAACTGGAAGCAAACACCACGAGGCCTCAGCTGGTATCGCTTTGTGCCATGGGGCCCATTTCCCCTCATGTGACGGTTGTGAATCACAGGGATGCTGAAGGCCATGTGTCCCATGAGTACCTTCAGAGCTCCTTCAAGAACACTGGTTTCAAAATGAAAAGCAGAACAGGACCCAGCAGTCTTACTTCCAAGCAGACACTCAAAGTAATTGAAACCAGGTCTCAAAGAGTGACTTTGACATCCATGTTCACCCCGGGAGGGTTCACAGTGCCCAAGAGGTGAATGCAAACTCGGCATCGAGCCCCGGATGAGTGACACACACAGTGCACCATGCGCACATGATGGAATACTACACGGGCTTCAAGCGGAAGGGAGGTCGCCCCAGGCTGGACGCTATGCTAAGTGAGGTGAGCCAGTCACACGGTCGGTCAGTATCACTTGGTCCCGCTGATACGGCACCTGGAAAAGTCAGACTCACAGGACAGGAAGAGGGTCGGTGCTGGCCAAAGGCCGCAGGAGGAAGCGCGGGGAGTTAGCCCTTCACGGGGCAGGTTTCGGCTTTGCAGGATGAAAGGCTTCGGGACGCGGTGGCCGTGATGGACACACAGCCGAGCCGTTAGACCAGAGCTGCAAAACCAGATGCCTAAAGGCGGCTGTGAGGGCAGCATGCGTGCAGGTTCACGCGGTGACACGGGACCACAGATGCACCATCTTCTTACAGAGCGAGGTCAGAGCAGGCGCTGCTGCCTGTCCCTTCCGGGGGACACCGCCCAGCACCTAGGTGCCAGGGGCCACCTAACCCGGCACTGCCCGGAGCAGCCCCTCAGGGTGCTTTGCCTCCTTACCCGGAGCCCGCATCAGCTGAGGGCACTAATTTTTTTTTTCACCAGCTGATTAAGATTCAAGATAATGAGTCAAAACATGCCAGGAGCATTCCTAGCAGTGCCGCAGACAGGAGGGTAACTTGGTCATGCACACGCACGTGTGTGCACACAGCGCGAGGTGGAGCCACCCCGGCTCCCGGAGGCTGGAACAACAGGGGAGAAACAAAAACTTAGTTGACCAAACAAACTGGATTGATTGCTGAGCGTTTTAATAAAAAGAAAGAAACAGCATGAAATGAATTCATGAGCGAGCGCAACTGGAGGAAAGAAAAGAAAAATCACACAGGAAATTGCCGTGCACCAATCTGAAGGGATTCGAGGGAAACCACAATCCCAGACGCTTTGTGCTTCCTTTTGAATCAACAAATGCATTTCAGAATGTTTTTAATGGCAACTCTCTCCAAGCTCGAAGTTCCAGAAATTTTCCACAACTGTTCTGCATTCTGTAGGCCTTTTGTCTGACTACAGAAAATTGAGTTTTACCAACAAAAGTGTTTGATTGAATACTGTAGCCCTGAATATCAGATAGATATGTATTTTAGATTCCATTAGGCATCCATTGGGAAACTACCTAATATTTGGAATGCGTGACTTAATGTGCTAACTGATCTTGTTTCCGCGCAGTGCTCACTGTCACAGAGCCCAAATGCATGGTGACAGTGACGGTGGCTGAAAGCACTGGGTGGCGGAGCGAGCAGAATGGCTAATGCACCTGGAGTCGGGGAGCTTCCTGCATCTGACTCCTAAACCTGGGGGAGACGGGATGTAAAATCGGCCACCTATCAGCCTCGAGTCTGTCTCCTTCGGGAGTTTGAGGTCGATCGTGTCTAAATTCTGCTGTGATGAGTGTCCCTCTAAAGATATAATCGACACAGAGAGATGGTCTGGGTGGTCTTGATGGTACACTGAAAGCAAACACTCTACCCTGAGAACAAACGAGAGCTGTGATCCTGGAGTCTTTGAACCCCAGCAGCTGAGGACGGCGTGCTTTTAAATGCCAGATTCCCAGCAGCAGAGAGGCTTGGGCACCCCCTCGGGATGAAGGCAAACTCGTGTCTCTGCAGCTCCACTGGTCTGGTCCCTGAACGAGCCGGGAGCTGGGAGAGCTGGAACGCTTTGTTAGAATTTTGTCTGAGGTTTTAGGAGGAGGGAAAAGCATGGTGCTGAAAAGATGGAAACATTCCCATCTCCCCCTGTCTGGTGTTTTTTTTTTTTAAATTTTTTCTTCCCCTGACTGCTGGATCTAGACTGTCCATGTCGCTTCTAGCAGAAACCATCTCTCCACTTATTAGGAAAGCATGGCTCCTCCTATTGCTCAGTTTGAAATGTGCTACTTAGAGGTATGGGGTCTTGGAGATGCACTCACACACATGTTCAGAGAGGGTCCTAATTGACACGTGATTTACTACAGAAGGGCAACCCTGCTTGGCAAGGCAGGAACGCTACGCAGAGGAAGAGCCCTTTGTGCAGTTTTATGGGCCTGTCTTTGCATCGGGAGCACACATTTACTAACTGTATAATTGGTGGCACAGTTTCTCCATCATAAACATTGTTATCAGTTAATTAAACTTGAAATGCAGCTTTGTTCTGCAACATGTTTTGTCAGATTGTTTTCCTTATTTATTTATTATCATAAAATTTTACTTGGTGACTGGCAGCTTCTCAGCCCTCCAATAATAATATAAATCAAAACATAAGATTTTAGTCTTCATGCAATTTCCTTTTGGTCTGAAAATATGAAACCAGATGTTTTTGGCATGCTAAAGATGCTTTTCATCTTTTTTTAGATTCTTTCAGTACAGTCAAAGTAAATGCATTTTTAAAACCAACTTATGAAAGTTAAATTCCCTTTGTTCATCTGTGTGTAGTCTGGTTTGCATTGATGGAGTGGCACTAGGAGACCTTGCAGATAACATGCTGAATGTTTTGGAGGAATTAAGCATGTGGGGCTGAGAGCTCAAAGTGCAGCAGAAATTGTATTAATAGCAGATCAGCCGACCATGAACTGTGATTCACCAGTGGGTCTTCCCAAGCGCTGTGCATAAAAGTACAGGTTTGGGTTAGACAACCACCAATCTGACCCTGACTATCTCTCCATTATCTGGGTGCTGTGCCTAATTTGTTCACATAGTTATCACATAGTTGCTCCAGCTTGAAAATGTGGGGCCCCTGAAAGCACGGCCTTGGAATTTCCTGTGACAGTGAATCTCATTTCAGTAGATATTACCATCTATCTCAGCCCGAGGCTATCGCTAAAGCATCTAAACATTCCCAGATGGAACCCACTTTGCCGATATTAAAGGGATTTGATGTTACTGGAGAGACCCTGGGTCAGTGAGCAGGAGCAGACATAGGGTGGCACACGGGCTAATCTCATTTGTACTCAGCCTCAGATTATCATTACATCCCTGGGCTATTTTGTGGTTTGGGTCTTGGAACTCTTTGGACAGAATGAAATACTTTGGGATCTTGGTGGGGTGGTGGGTGGAATTATTTATAATCAACTTTGCTATCTAAGCTTTGATGTGGCTGCCCCAACCTTTGCCCGAAGCTCCACTGCATAATTTCCACAGGCCAGCACACAGCACCCCTTGGCCACTAGCTGCTGCCCTGAGCCGGGTTACCAGGCTTGGTTCAGGGCTTCCGTGCTGCCTGCTGCAATCGACTTTCCATTTCCGGCTTCCCACTGGATTTGCACTTGTGCTTTCACAGGCAAATGCAAGGTGTTCTTTCACTCTTCAGCACCACTAGCCTTTATTCCACTGGCTTCCCTTTCAGAATCAAATTTACTGTTTAGTTTACTCAAATGAAGCTCGTTTGGTTCTTGGGTTCCCCGACCTTCCTTCCTGAGTTTCTGTCCTTGCTCCCCTGCCCCTGCCTGACTGTAATCCGTGAGGATCTGTGTTTGGGGTCCTCCATCTTCACACCCCCATAATCTCCTGAATGTGAAGCTTATTTGTCAGCCCTTCTTGCCCATGATTCTCAGTCAGATCCTGAGAGAAATCCACCCACAAAGCCCCACGAGCATCATGAATTCAGGATAAAATGAAGTGCTTAAGACCAGTGGTCACACCCAATGACGATCACCCGGACACGCAAGCCATTTACGATTCCCTCACACACAGGACTCCCAGGTGCATTTGCCAGCCAACTTCTAACTCACCTTTGAGTCATTCTTATAATTTCTCTTTTTTGAAGAATGGTGCTAAAATTCATCTGATGACTCCGCTCATCTGAGGCTGTCTTGGGGATCTTTCTTTCTGGCTTGCTTCCTGTTGTCTTCCTCTTCCTTCTCAGCCCCCATCATAGGTGATGAAGGGTGCTGTGTTTCTCCTGCTCTGGTGTCTTCTGAGTCCATCTCCCTCATGACCACTGGCTTGGGGTCCCCCTCCCCGATCCCTGCTCTGCTCCCACGTGCCCTTGCAGACTCCTCACTTCTCCTGGTTGCTTTCCTAGACATGAGGGCTACTCAGCCTCCCTCCCAGCCACCTCCTGACAGCCAGGCCATGTCCGCTTCTGAGCAAAGCAGGCAAACCCCACTGCAGCCTCTGTAGCAAGCTTCCACCCTACAAGTTCTCCGATGCGCTGAGTGATCTGCACTCCGTTCGTTTGCGGTTTCCCACCTTTATCTTTTCTAATGATCTTTTTTCTTTTTCTTTCTTCTTTCTTTCCTTCTTTGTTTGTTTCTTTTTTGGCAGGGAGGGAGTGCTGGGGGGTGAACCCAGGGCCTCGAGCCTGCTGAGCCCTGCCCTGTGTGCACCCCTGGCCCCTCGCGCTCTCTTGATACCTTCCTTCCTTCCTCCCAGGATGATGCCTGGGAGCTGGGAGCCATGATTTGAACTCATTTCCTCCCAGACACTCCTAACGCCTGGGTACAGCTAACCTGGACGGCCTTTCCCTTTCTTCTCCTCAGGTCACCTTAGCACCCTCTGTCTCCTTTACACCCTGCACTATGTGAGCCGCTTGTTCTGTGTCATCTCCTAGACCTGAGCTCCCACAGTCCTGGGATGGACCTTGGCTGTGTCTAGCAAGCACCTCTGACCACACTTCGCAGACCAGAGTCTGTCCTTTAGGGTTCTGAATGAATCTGTGTCCTTCCTTCCACCTACTCAGCGCTGTGTCAAACTCTAAAGAATTCCATGCACACAGGTCAGCGCAGGATCAAAAAGATGAGATACAGACAGCGCCAAATTCAGGGAGGAAGAAAATGAGGTAAACACGGAGTGAAAGAAAATCATCAGTGGTGGGAGAGCGGAGGACCTTCCCAAGGAAGGCACCCCAGGAGGCCAGAGCAGCTCCGGGGCACAGTGGGAGAGGAGCACAGCACAGAGTGGGTTGGGGTCCTGGCGACATCCAGCCTGCCGTGGAAGGCAGCCGAGGTGGTGGTGGAGAGTCCTTGTGGTCAAGCCTTGTTCCTCTTCATCATTGCCATTTTAATCACCTGTCTTCTCCAAATGTGTCAACTGTGTACTGCTAAGGCGTATCTAAGGGTGCACGTCACCTCTGAGTAGAGGTGCCTAGATTCATGTCTCCATGAAACCCCTCCTGAATTGCCCTTCCCTGAGCCCTAGTCTTTCCCAGGGATAGGATTGTCACAGATGCTCATTCAAAAAAACTCTGATGACGCAGTTCCCGATTTCCTTGTAGACTTCTGAAGGCCACCAAGGGACTGCTGCATCCTGATTATGTTGAAATTATTCTTCAGCCAACTTCATTGTGCACCTACTGTGCATAGAATATGTATAATCCCACAAAATAAGCTGAATACTACTTGTGTGAACAGTATGCTAAATATGAATTACGAGATGGAATACTCGTGGGAAACCTGAGACCGTCTAGTGTCACTGCGCAATATGTCGCTGGCTTCTCATGGGAAGCAACCGGGTCAGCAGGCTCCAGCTGCTCTCTGTGGACCTTGGAAACACACAGAAAAATGTCCACAGAGTGCAGGTTTGCTTTTCGACCTCCACTCCCCCAGGAAGCCCAGCCCGCTTTGGATCAGCAGACAGGAAACTGCGAACCACACTTCTCAGAAGCTCAGCTTCCTGCTGGGTTCGACAGCACAAGCCCTGGCAACAGGGTAGAGAGAGTGGAAAAGGCATGAACCACCCCGCTCTGTTTCCCTCTCTCTGTCCCCACAGGCTGGCCTTGTCCCCTCTAGAATTCTGTTCCTGCAAAAAGTCAGCTCCAGGGACATAGTGGGTGCCAAGTCTCTGCACCTCACCAAAGCTCCCTGCAGAAGTAGCTCTGTGCAGTTTTTTACCTCTGCATTCTTTCTCTTTGCTGTTCTCAGATCTCTGTCACCCTCATGACCTGCTTTTGTTAGGGTCTGTGGCGAGCCAGCTGTATGTCAGTTGCTTTCCTGGCAGATCCTGGTCCCCATAGCCTTGGTGACCCTCTCTGGATGGCTCTCCTTGGCTTGCGTGTGAGGTTTAGCTGGCTGGCTGGCTACAAGATCTTTCAAGCTGTCTTTGCTCAGGAAAGCTCCTGACAGCCTATGTACAAAGTTATCTTCTTCATGATGGAATGGGTCCTCGAATGGAATCCTCTTTCATAGAAATGGCACTGTCATCGTGTGCCCCAACTTTGTCAGTCACATCACCAAGAGCTACTTAGCAATTTCACCCTACACAGCACAACTTTCAGGAAGGAAAGCAAACATCAGAGAAGGAATCCACACGCACACATGTGTGGGAGCTCCAGCTTCCAAGACCTGGACCGCTGAAGGGTAACTGTGAATTATAGAAGTGGTTTTTAAAGTCAGCTGATCACTTTGTCTTCAGCCTAACCTACACCCAGTTCTCAATGCTGCCTAGAGGGTTCTTTCCAAGAACTGGGTTTGCTCATGCTGTTCCTTGTCTTTACAATCTTTACATGGCTTTTAGAACTGTCAAGATGAAGACTAAATATTTTCGTGTGGCATTGGACCTGGTATACAGCTCAAATGGGGGACTCCTACTTTCCCCAGAGTCCTTTGTCTGCTGCTTTTAGTCCCTTCCCTCTGGGTGCCTGATGCCCCCTAGCCTGTAGTGCCTTAGTGCTGGGTGATTTCTGGGCTGTGCTATTCTTCTTCCTCCCTCCCTTACCTGGACCCTGCTCTTTGTCATCTGAGCCAAAAGCCAGCTGCGACCCATGCCTTGTGCCTTCTGCTCCCTGCCTATCTGTCGAGGTGCCACCAAGGACTCCTTGGCATCTGCTCCTTCACCTACCTTTCTCAACACCCATTCTCCTGACCAGCACCCCCAGCAGGCCACCATCTCTTACACAGTGACAACCTCTAAGGCACCCTCATTTCTGCCAGCATCTAATACCAGGCTTGGAGCGCAGCAGCTGTGACTAGACCGTCCCTGCCCGGGGCCTGGAGCTCCTCACACGTCCAGGCTTTCTAGATGTTTACCACACTAATGCAAGCGCTGGGTATCATTGTGACTTTCCGTTACACTTCCCTGGAATTCACTGTATTGAGTACCTTTTCCCATCTTTTTAACCACTCATAGTCTTCTTTTGGCGAGTTTTTTCCACTCCGTTGCCTATTTTAAGCTCTTTCTTTGTTCATTTGTAAGCACTTATTGCACATAAGTTTGATAATCTCCTAAGTCAGATATTTACTGATAATTGGTAAGTTGACTTAAGATGACAAATTTTGTCACATTGTCTCTGAAATTCATTAAAAGGAAAGATGTCATTATTTTGAGCTCTGAGAATCACTGACTCTAAAATAATCTCATATTTTATGGAAAAGAGACTTTCCAAATAACTGCTGACAGCAACATACTGTTTGACATCTAGGACACATTTATATGTCCATGGCAAAATTTAGAAGATTGGCTGTTTTGGTCTGGTTTGGTGTTGTTTTTTAGGGAGAATCAAAATATAAGCAAGAATCACAGAACAGTGTCCATTTAACAGGGAAGAGAGTGCCTCCCACGTTTTGGCAAACTGCATTTTGGAAAAATATGACACTAACCATTTACCGCGAAAGGCACTCGGGTCTAAACTGTGCTTTATAGGAAATGGGTATGTTTACCACAGCTTCTGAGTGCATCACCAGATAGCAGAATTGGCTCTTAGTGTTTTGATCATTGCCAGAACAGGCACATTTCCGGATTTATTTATTTTTTCCCCCCAAGATTGAGTAAGACATAACAAACACGTCCTGCCCCAGGCAGGGCTTGGCGGTAGGTCGGATACCTGGCTTGTATAAATCTCTGCACTGAGCGTTTATGACATTCCGGCCTCGAGGTTCATTCAGTCTGATGATGAAGGCAGCAGGCAATTCTGACATTAAACAGTTCACAGACCTTCACCCAAGGCCCGAATGGCTTAATTTTTTTTAATGGCTGACTCTGCCCCTCCTGGCATGCAGAGAATGGCACGGAGCCTAAGCCCTGGCCCCTTCTAATTGCCCCTGCTTTGCTGCAAGCCCCGCTGACTGCCCTCCGGGTCCCCGTGCCCCCAGTTATTAAAGCTTATCGATAGAAAGTGATAGGTGGTAATCCAGACTTACACGGGCGATGCAATTGGCCACATATGCCCTAGTGGAGCATAAAATAGGAAAGGTCGCTCCCACTGCTGCTGCCGAGGAGGTGCGGAGAACGAGGCTCCTGGCGGGGACTCGGCCGTGCTATCCAGCTCAGCCGTCTGCCCGTGAAGACAGGGCTTCCTCCTGAATGGGGACATGGGCTGGCTTTCCGCGTGCCTCTGAGTGTGCCAGTATCACCCACTAAAATGGTCCCTAAGGGAGAAATATACAATTTACGTAAAAGTTATAGAGACTATTATTTCGGGATAAATAGACTTGTGCCTGATATTTTCTTTCTTCTTGAACTCATTGAAGTCGGTACCTTGATATCCTATGAAATTTCCTTAATGCTCACAATTTCCATGCATTGCATTTATTTTGCAGAACTGCTTTGTAACTGTTACCCCTGTGGGCTGTAAACTCTGGCTAGCAGCTGTGGTCTCCTAGGAAGATGGGTGAAGCTGTAAGGGGGTCATTTATTGAGGCAGGTGGGGTTAAAGGGTTCACAGTACTGCACAAAATTCCTTCTGGGACCATTAGACACTCTGAAGATGGAAGACGGAAATGCTTTTGGGTGTCTGAGACAGGCCAAGGTCATATCTGCTCTTGGGTGAAGCATCAATAAATATCCTAACTTGTGCTTTCCAACGTACGATCTGCAGCATTGAGTCATTTCCAGAGATGTGTAGGGTGCTTCTAGTATAAACGTGGTTTCCTTAAAGATTTTGTCACTATGCTTAAAAACAATTGGGTTGATCTTTCTCAAGATCCTATTCCATTTTATTCCTTATAGGAGAAAATGTTCCATCTCCAACCCAGCCTGCATCTTTGATAGCTATCATATTAACTATATTTTGAGTCCAGCAGATAAAATTAAGGCAGTGAGTGTGACATTGGTAAATGTGTTTATCTTCTTGGAAAGCCATTTACCCAAGTGAGCTGTCCTTACTACCCACACTGACTTCTTTCAGTCAGAAGACAGATGATTTTAGGACCAGGTCAAGATGGTGCCCATGGTGACAGGGTGACAGATGAAGGTATTTCAGCCCGAACCCTCTTCCTCACCATTGCTCCTCACGGGATCATTTATCCTTTAGCTGTCAAGGTCCGTGACCACTGTACTGTCCCAGAGAGACAGAATGGCCCATGGAGCCCTGTCATTCAAGGTAAAATTCATACTCACCCGCCATGAATGCATTTTCGGGTGTTCAGTGATTATTTTGTACCCACTATTTAGTGGTATGTTAAGGAAAAGGTTTAAGTTTTATTCAGCTGCTACAAAGTGACCTGAAAACTGTTGAGAAATTCTGTTTTGTACAATTCTGATGATGTGTGGTCTATCCTCATCCCTCAAACCGGAGCAGCTGTTCTCTGAGAAGGAATTGGCAGAATATGTGCTAATTCAGTGCCACTGATCAAGCCTGAACTTATTAATCTGATGAATGTGCATGTATCGGATGGAGTTCCTACACCCCACACCTATCTCACTCTCGCCTGAGTTCCCCTGAAGGCCTGTTGTCACTCTTTCACAGTGGTCCTCACACTGCTGTGTAAGTGAGCTCTCCCTCGCTCTTCCTTTATCTCTCTCTGCTTCTGTGTCTTCTCAAACTGTGTACCTCAGCATAAGAACAAGAGTTACTCAATAAATTCCTGGTAAGCCAGTCAGTGGATGGGGGGATGGATGGATAAATGAATACATGGAGGGATGGGTGGATACATGGAGGGATGGATGGATGGATGGATAGATGGATGGATGGATA